>JAWDJD010000016.1:14490000-15030000 GCA_035047305.1 Bradypodion pumilum
TCCATCCTCTTTCGTAGCGGCCTGTGGAACGTCCCTTACATCTCTAGCGTCTACCTGATACAAGGCAGAGTCCTGAGGTCTAGTCTCGCTCGGACCGACCTTTTCCACAGCGGCAAACTGGACGCGGACATGGCTCTGTGCCACAACATCCGGGAACAGGTTGGTACCGCCAGCTGATCAGAACGGGGAGTTTCGCCCCGACTCGGACGCCAGCTCCACAGAGATGGGTTTATCTCAGCTTTCTAACAAAGACGGTTTAGCCTTTCTCAATCCAGTAAAATCTTAGTAATATCCTCTGCCCGGTTTTAATAACTTGTTTTTTTCAACACCTGCACCTAAGATCCAAAGGTGTGTTTCACATCTGTTCCCATCTGCATCGCCACCAGCCTACGAGGGGTTCCCACGGTATCCGGAGACTATTGACCCTAAAGCCTTCCGTAATAATCCTTACAGGAGTCATCTCTGGACTGGATTCTTTCTCCATAGCCTGTGGTTAAAGGTTCAGCATCTTAACCACTAAGCCACCCCCAGTCCTTATGGATAACTCTTTCTCTTGTTCCACCTCAGGGAATCTTCCTCTTTGTGACCAACCAGCACCAGTTTGGCCATTTGCTCTCCCTGGAGAATTATCAGACGAGGCACTTGCACAACGACCTGTGGCAAATCTTCAGCAACCCAGAGGTGAGAGATCCACCACCACCCGCCCCCGGGAGATACGTGGGCCGGCCCTAGCAGATCAGTACATAGGGGTGTCAAGCCAACACCAGCTACGTCCTAGTTTCTTTCAGAATATATATATATATATATATATATGTATGTATGTGTATGTGTATGTGTATGTATATATGTATGTATATATGTATGTATGTATGTATATGTATGTATGTATGTATGTATGTATGTATACCTAAGGCCTGTGGGCCTGATCTGGCCTGTGCCACCCTCCCCTCCAAGGGCATTTGAAGATGTTGAGACAAAATGGCCACCCCCATCATGCAGGCAGGGCAAAATGGTCGTCCAGCCCTCGAAGCTGACTGAGGGAGTGTGACCCGGCCCGCCCAGCTTGAAAAGATTGGGAACTTCTGGTCTAAATATATTCAATTAAAAGTCCCTGAAATATATAATTATATATTTCCATGGCATATTGGGACTGTGGTGGCTCAAGTGATTAAGATGCCGAACCCGCTGACTGGAAGGTCGGAATTCGATTCCCAGGTACTGCACGGCGGTGTGAGCTCCCGTCTTTGTCCCAGCTCCTGCCAACCTAGCAGTTCAAAAGCAAGACATTGCAAGTAGATCAATGGGGACCCCTTGAAAGCTACCTGCTCTCCATGGATCTCGTTTTCCTTTCCTTTCCTCCTAAACCAGGACTGGAAGGAGAAATACATTCACGAAAACTACACTGCGGCCTTAAAAGGGGAATTGTTGGAAACGGTAAGCCACGTTCTTGTCCTTGTCGCAGCTTCAGTTGAGTTGGGATAAGGAGACGAGCAGGAAATTCCTTTCCCAAGGGCACTCGTGGAGAACCGGCCAGCGGAAGATGGGAGTTCTGATCCCAGTGGCAGATGGGAGTTCTGATCTCCACAGGATAATAAATTCGCTGAGTCCAGACTTTGAACGAGCTCTCTCCAAAACGTCAAACCTATTTTGGGGCTAAAGGGATTTTGGTGTTTTACGGAAGTTCTGTAAAGTTCAGATTTAAGACCTGGGATTGGTTGTTCTGGTGGTCCCTTTAATGTCACAACCGCAGGGCTAAATGGACACCAGGGTTTTGGTAGTGTCGGTCACAGATCAATTTCCCACACCTCCGATGTGTGATGTGATTAAAATAGTCGCTCTTTAGATTTGGAACTGCGGTGGCTCAAGTGGTTAAGGTGCTGAACTTGAAGACTGGAAGGCCAGCATTTCGAGACCCGAACTGCATTACGGACCGAGCGTCAGTCTCTGCCCCAGCTCCTGCCAACCTAGCAGTTCGAAGGCAAGACATTGCAAGTAGATCAACAGGGACCACTTCGGTGGGAAGGTTAAACAGCATTCTGTGCACTTCGGTGTTTAGACATGCCTGCCACGTGTCCACAGAAACATCTACAGACGCAGATAGCGCTGGCTCTTTGGCTATAAACAGGGATGAGCACTGAACCCTAGAATTGGATACAGATGGCTCTCAAGCAAGGACAGCCTTTACTTAGATTTGGAAGTGGTCTGTATCGCAGAAGGAATAGACCAGTGATGGCCAACCTTGGCACTCCAGATGTTCTTGGACTTCAATCCCCAGAAGCCCTGATCAGCAGGAGTGCTGACTTGGGCTTCTGGGAATTGAAGTCCAAGAACACCTGGAGTGCCAGTAAACCCATTCGTGTGGATTCACAGAGACTTGGGCTTCTGGGGTTTGAAGTCTAAGAACACCTGGAGTGCTGAGGTTGGCCATCTCTGGACAAGACTGAGAATTTCTATCAGTTTCCCTTCTCCTGAGCTCTTACCATTCCCATGCCTTCTTAGCCTTGCCCAGATGTTTACTGGTTCCCTATATTTACCGAGGCGGCTTGCGACGAACTGGTAGAAGAGATGGAGAATTATGGCCAATGGTCCAGAGGAGATAACACAGTAAGGCAACTTTACAACTTTTTTTTGTCTTTTCTTTTGCAAGAAAGGGTTTAATTGAAAGAGGGTATACAAATACATGCAACAACAATATAGTTAATCGTGTTTCCCCACCCAGAAATACTTCTACAACAGCAGGAGACCTCAATTGTATCATATGCTTTTCCTCACCTCTGTATTTTGCATTCTAATGTGCTTTGTTTTCTGACTGGACGGTCTTCTTCTTTACCTTTGCTTTCCCCACCATCCGTAAATAACATTGCAGGATAACAGGATCCTGGGTGGATACGAGAACGTCCCGACGATTGATATCCACATGAACCAAATCAACTTTGAGCGCGAGTGGTACAAATTTCTCCTGGACTATATCGCGCCCATCACGGAGAAGTTGTACCCTGGATACTACACTAAGGTCAGCACCGGTGTGAAGCTTTCAAGAGAGTGAAAACAATAAATACACAGCAGGAGTTGAACCCCGGAAAGCTGTGAATTGTTTAATTTTCAGGCTCCGCAGGTTGATTGGGTCATCACCATTTAAACTCCCAGTGAAAACAGCCAAGTGCGGCTTAGCTAGGATGAAAGTTTGTTGCGTAGGAAGCTTGGAAGCGAAGTCGGAAATGGTACGGGGTTCGACGGGGTTTGACAGCATCGGCCCCGGGATCGACAGCGGCAGCTTGCCTAGTCTCCACCTCTCTTTCCCCAAGCCGCCTGTCTCAGGATTCCTCCTTCCCTTTCAGACCCAGTTTGAACTGGCCTTTGTGGTCCGATACAAGCCCGACGAACAGCCCTCGCTGATGCCGCACCACGACGCTTCCACCTTCACCATCAACATCGCGCTGAACCGGGTCGGGACCGATTACGAGGTAAGGGCTCATGGAACGGTATTTCCTTCCGCCTTCCCAACCTGAAAAAGAAAAATGTAGATCTTTAAGCCATCAGAAAGAGGGGAAATTAAGGGCACGGGACTGCGGCGGCATAGCGGCTTAGGTGCTAAACTTGATGCTCAGAAGTTAGGCAGGTCAGTAGTTTGAGACCCGAGTGCTGCATGACAGTGAGCGCCCATCTCTGCCCCCAGCTCCTGCCAATCTAGCAGTTCGAGGGACCACTTTGTCTAGTCGTGCCTGCCACATGGCAACGGAAACGTCTGCAGAAGCAGACAGTGCTGGCTCTTTGGCTGTAAACGAAGAGAGCACCGCACCCTAGAGTCAGATACGGCTGGCTTTGAGCATGGGAAACTTTGACTTAATCCTTGTGTAATTTCGGACTTTCTCCCCCACTAGGGTGGCGGCTGCCGCTTCCTACGTTACAACTGCTCCATCCGGGCCCCGCGGAAAGGCTGGACCCTCATGCATCCAGGCCGCCTGACGCATTACCACGAGGGTCTCCCCACCACCAAAGGGACTCGTTACATCGCCGTGTCGTTCCTGGACCCTTAGGGGCCAAATATTCCAGAAGCGGAGAGGGAAGAGTCACTCCCTGCCCAGTCCGAGTCTTCAATAGGAAAGACTCCGCTTGGAACGGGAAGATCTCGAATTCGCCCATTGGATTTTGACCGGATGCCGACCGATTGCACACATTTCAAGTGGGCTGCGTCCTAGTGCCTACTTTCAAATCAGAGGACATCTGACCTATTGCGGTGCTAGCAGCACAATTAATGCTCCACTTAATTGACTATCACAACCCTCTAATTAACATTGGGCATGACGAGCCTTGTTTGTGTTCTCTGCAGCCCCCCCCCCCCGGTAACTTTGGCATACCTGTCAAGTATCCCGTTTTGGCTGGGATTTCCTGTAATTCACCGCTCCGCCATGCTCCTTCCTGCCATTATCCCGTATTTGAACGGCCAGGAAAGGGGTTACTGCGCATGCGCGTCGCTGCCTTTGACGTCAAAGGCAGTGGCGCGCATGTGCCAATGCCGGCGCCCAGAAACCTTCCCGTATTTGGACACCGGCAACTTGACAGGTATGAACTTTGGGTCTCTTCTGTCCGGCTTGGGTAGATAAGCCCGCCCCCCCCCCCCAGCAACTTTTGGCTGTCTTGTTAGAGGGGAAAAAATCACTCTGTCCCATGATCAGTTGCCTCTTGTGTTTCGGCTCGGGCGGGTTTTCGGCGTCTGGTTTTCTTCAGACATGCAGGTGCTTTGCAAAATTATTACTTGAGCCTTTTGAGCCACACGTCTAGAATACGGTAAAGATAAAGGAATTGCAATAATTCAACATATTCCATTTCTCCCCAGGGAGGTCCGTTAAAAATTCTTCCCCCCCAAATTCAGAAATACGAACGGTGCATTTGGGGGCCAAGCTCCGCTCTTCCTCGGTTTAGCATGAAGCGTCTTCTGTGCGCTGTACGTATTTATTTAAGAAAGTCGTCCCCCGTCTGCTAAGATGTGTAGTTTATTCCTGTTTTGTACAGATTCCAGCCCGGAGGTTTCTTTTTGCATTAAAACAGCCAGGATCTCTTTCTTGATGGTGTTGATTATTGTCATGTGGGTTGAATAAGAAATGTTTTTTTTTTATGTTCCCTTTCTGGTTGGAATTATGTTGGCATGATGTCCCTGTGAACATTTTGGGTCCCGTTTCCCTTCTCAGGAAATCTCCGTCCTCTCTCAGGATAAACTACTCGTAAGATTGTTGTGCAGAAGTTCACCCAACATGTTTGTAGAGCAGTGGTGGCGAACCTTTTGGAGACCCGAGTGCCCAAAATGCAAACTTAAACCCACTTATTGATCGCAACGTGCCAATACAGCAGGGTAGACTATGTGCTGGGGGGAGGGAGGAAGCTCTCCCATAGGGCTGCTGGGCGGAGGGGCAAGGTGAACTCCATGCTGGGGGGAGGGCGGAAGCACTCCCATTGGGCTGCTGGGCAAAGGGGCAGGGCAAACTCTGTGCTGGATCAACAACGCACGTGCCCACAGAGAGGGCTCCGAGTGCCCCCTCTGGCACGCATGCCATAGGTTCGCCACCACTGTTGTAGGAACATTTTCCAAATAGTGACATAGCCGTGGCTACTGAGAAGGAGGAAAGACTTCTGCGCCTTGTGCCACAATGAGGAAATCAGCCTTTCTCAACCCGATACGGTCCTGCCGTTGGATGACAACTCCCATCGTCCACGGCCAACGCACCGGAAGCATCCAAGAGACAATTGGACAGCCCCTCTGTCAGAATCTGCTTTGATTCGGATTCCTGCCTTGAGCAAAAGGTTGGACTAGATCAGGGGTGCCCAAACTTTTCAGGCTGCAGGCCGGTCACATGGCTCAGGCAGCCAGTCACTATGGCCCAGGGGCCGGATGTGGCCCCTGACGCCAATTCAACCCATGAAGCCCTCATCGCTCCCAGAAACGGAAGTAAAACTCCGTCGGGGGCGGCGGATGAACTCAAGTGAGTCTATTATGATTTCCCCCCAGCTTTGGCTGCCAATCCCATGCTACTTCCCCATTAAGGCTGGTGGATAATGGGGGTTGTAGTCCAACAGACCCCCCCCCCGAGGGGGCCAATGAGGAGGCTAGACTGGTTCCCATTTCCATAGGTAGAAAAGGTTTCCAATAGCTTGCTTCAGTGCTGGGGGGGGGAGGGTGGTTTAACAATGGCACAAAAGAGATCTGGACCATGTGCAGAGTGCAAAATCCCTGCTGGAGGCTTCCTGCCCTTCCAAGCAACCGCAGCCCCCGCACTTATTCCCTCTCTTTCAAAGAGGGTGGGGAAAAAAGGGAAAGAAAGTAAGAAAGGACTTTTGGACTTCAACTCCCATGAAGCCCCGCGGCGGAGGGCGTCTCGCCGCAGGTGACGTCACTCCAGGTCCCGGCGCTCGCCCTCTGACGCTACCCGGGGGTTTGGTTCCTGCTAGCATCAGCGCAGCTAAAAGAAGGCAGTGAAGGTGAGAAAGGGGGGGGGGCATAGAAGGTGACGCGTGTCAAGGGGTCCCGACGTGACGCTCGACTTTTCCCCCCCAGCCTTTTTCCCCCTTTTAGGAACCCTTTTCCTTGGGGCTTCTTTTGGAGGAGGAAGGGGTTTTGTTTTTTTAAAGAGGGTGTCACTCAGTATATGCAGTGCACGTGGGAAAGCGTGTCGCTTTCAGGACACGCGTGTCAAGCCCTCGCCAGGTAAGTTTCGTGCCCGTGTGTGCAAAGCCGGGGACAGTTTTTTGGGAGGTGGAAACCTGGGAGGGGAAGAAGCAGGGTGGCGAAGTTTGACAGCCACCCCCATTGCAAAGAGATAATAATTGCATTTATTTCTCTTTTTTTCCCCATGGTTGGTATTAAAGTTTCCTTTTCTGATTCAGCTCCGAAATTGCAGCATAACCTGACCCGAATATTAAATATTGATTATTAAATATTTCCAGAGCTTAGTTTTGCAAAATCTTCATCGTTAATTGCTAACTAATAAACATTTTAAAACAGGTAATGCAAGTTAAATTTTTAACTAAAATGTGTGCATTAAGTCTTGTCTAAATTTTATCTAGGGGAGGTATATGCTACATCCTACCTAGCAGTTCGAAAGGAAGAAATTGCAAGTAGATCAATAGGGACCACTTCGGTGGGAAAGGTAAACGGCGTTCCGTGCGCTCCGGGGTCTAGTCATGCCTGCCACATGACCACGGAGACGTCTGCAGCAGCAGACAGCGCTGGGTCTTCGGCTTTGAAACAAGGATCAGCACTGAACCCTAGAGTCGGATACGACTGGCTTTCGAGCAAGGGAAGCCTAGTTTAACAAAATGCAGCATTAAATATTTCCTGAAAGTTTCCCTTCACATTTCTGTGAATCCTTAACACCACTGTACAGCTGGGATTCTCAACCTGCGACCTGTGGGCCGGATGCAGCCCATAGCACCATTTCATGTGGCCCACCACCACCACCTCGGCCACGCCAGGAAGCGCCATGTGGTGGAGGAACGGCAAAATGGCCATCCAGCCCCCGGAGCTGTCTGAGTGCGCATGACCCGGCCCCTGGATTAAAAAGGTTGAGAACTCCGGCGGTCCAGAATCAAGCCACCTGTGCACCGAAATGGTGCTGTCCAGTTAAAATGTGCTAGGATGGGAGAGCATGAAAAGAAGATTTATTTAAGTGAGATTCCCAAGGAGTTAAGGCGAATGGCGAGTTTAAATCGCATCACGGTGTAATGATTTTGTGCAGCCAGGCGTCGCCACAGTTGTGATCGGTGTGAACTTTGTTGTGTGCACGTGTGTCGGGTGTGGGTACCAATGGTGAAAGGTGACTCGGGCATAGTCCATCCTTTGGTGGGAGAGAAGCCAACATCTTGAGCCGTTTGCATCCTATAATCTTGCTTATTTTTGCCTCCCGTCGTGAGCAGGGTGGAAAATTGGATTTGGCCTTTTGGCAGCCGGTCGGTCCGCCGTTGGTTCTGTTCCAGTCCTTGGGAAGGAAGAGACGAAGACGCCATGCCAGCCGTGTGAATATCCCAGCCTGGATCGGAGAAGTAAGCCGGGCATTTGCTGCTTAAGGTCTAGAGATGTCAAGTTTTATTTTGGTAGGGGACTAAATTTAGGGGCTGTTGGGTCTCGGCATGTCAGAATTTCCCCATTATTGCCCCAATCCTGCAACCCTTTAAGGCTTGTGTTTTCCTAAAAAAGGCAAAATAAATAAATAAATATCTCTCCTTTGTGACTTGATTGTTTTCAACTCTAAAGCATCTAAAACCACTTACACTTTATTGGTTATCACTGGATGATTTTATTCTGATATTTTATATTTATATATTCTATGATGTGGGATTGCTAGAGAGATTGATAGATAGATAGATAGATGAGAATGGGTAGAATTTGAGTATGGATGGAAAGATGTAAGGAATGAATGAATAATGAGCATAAGAAAGAAAGAAGGATGGATGTGCAGAGATAGGTAGATAGATGAGGATGGGTAGAATTTGAGTATGGATGGAAAGATGTAAGGAATGAATGAATAATGAGCACAAGGAAGGAAGGAAGAAGGATAGATAGATAGATAGATAGATAGATAGATAGATAGATAGATGAGGATGGGTAGAATTTGAGTATGGATGGAAAGATGTAAGGAATGAATGAATAATGAGCACAAGGAAGGAAGGAAGAAGGATAGATAGATAGATAGATAGATAGATAGATAGATAGATAGATAGATAGATAGATGAGGACGGGTAGAATTTGAGTATGGATGGAAAGATGTAAGGAATTAATGAATAATGAGCACAAGGAAGGAAGAAAGAAGGATAGATAGATAGATGAGGATGGGGAGAATTTGAGTATGGATGGAAAGATGTAAGGAATAATTGAATAATGAGCACAAGGAAGGAAGAAAGAAAGAAGGATAGATAGATAGATGAGAATGGGTAGAATTTGAGTATGGATGGGAAGATGTAAGGAATGAATGAATAATGAGCACAAGGAAGATAGATAGATAGATAGATAGATAGATAGATAGATAGATAGATGAGGATGGGTAGAATTTGAGTATGGATGTAAAGATGTAAGGAATGAATGAATAATGAGCATAAGAAAGAAAGAAAGAAGGATGGATGTGCACAGATAGATAGATAGATAGATAGATAGATAAGCCACCCTGAGTGAAGCTTGCATCAAAAGGGCAGGATATAAATGTGAATAAATAAATAAATAACATAACATAAAAGGTGGATCTGTCCCTTCTGCCTCGCGAGCCTGTGTTACCCAGTGGCTTGCTACTTTCCTCCCTCTCTTCTAGCGCAATGTCCCTGTTGTTCGCCCGCTCCAACTCCATCGTCACCTCGAAGAAAGACAAGAGACACATGGCGGAAGTCAGCGCCTCCCCGCTCAAGCATTTTGTCACCGCCAAGAAGAAGATCAACAGCATCTTTGAGCAGTTGGCCGCCTACATCCGAGAGAGTGCCACATTCTTGGAGGGTGAGTCAACCGCCGGGAGTCAAATGGCTTGGCCTGGTCACTGTAGGGCAGGGATTCTCTACCTGTGGCCCATGGGCCGGGTGCGGCCCACAGCACTATTTAATGTGCCCCTCCACCACACCAGGAAGTACCAGAAAACCCTTTATTTGTTCCAAATTCTGGTAAGTTAGCTGCCGACGTTGATTCACGTTCTAACTCGGGTTTGCTTGCGACTCCAGAAACACACAAGAATGAGGATCTGGACCCAGTCACCACGGAGGAGCAGGTGCTGGAGGTCACGGGCTACCTGGCCAAAGTTCACGGGATCAGTGAAGTGCTTGCCCGCCGGCATATGAAAGTGGCCTTCTTCGGCCGGTGAGTCTGAGAATAGGCAACTGCAAGTTTGGGTTGATGGACAGAGTGATTTGGCACTGGGGGGTGGACACCGGAGTCAATTTCTCACCCCAAAATTTCTTCGATGGCGTGGGTTCGAATTCCACCGCTGCTGCCATGTACAGTTATAGGTGGTTGGGATGCCATGTCCCAGCCTAATGCCAACCCCACTTGAATCACACATTCTTTTATCTCCGTGGCTGGCAAAACTTGTTCCCATCTGTTACTTTAACCTTCTCAGGACGAGTAACGGTAAGAGTACCGTCATTAACGCCATGTTGTGGGACAAAGTGCTTCCCTCCGGCATCGGCCACACCACCAACTGCTTCCTCCGTGTGGAAGGGACGGATGGCCACGATGCTTTCCTTCTCACCGAAGGGTCCGAGGAGAAGAAAAACATAAAAGTAAGAGAAGATAGTTCCCCATAAAGTTTGGGTGAAGATCCATGCCTGATTCTTGTTTCTCTTCTAAACTTTCCTTTCCCCCTTCCTTCCGGCCACATCGCAGACAGTCAACCAACTGGCCCACGCACTCCACCAAGACGAACTCCTGACGGCCGGGGGTCTGGTTAGCGTCATGTGGCCCAACTCCAAATGCCCCCTTTTGAAAGATGACCTAGTCTTGATGGACAGGTGAGCCGATCTCTCCCCCCTAACCCCACCTTTGTTTACTTTAATTTGGGGGGTCTCGAATCTAAGTGCTGCAAATACAGGTGGGTCAGTGGTTAAGAAGCTCCCCTTGTTAGCTGGAAGGCTGGCAAGTCTGCAGTTCGAGACCCGAGTACTGCAGGACGGCGTGAGCTCCCGTCTTTGTCCCTGCTCCTGCCAACCTAGCAGTTCAAAAGCAAGAAATTGCAAGTACATAAATAGGGGCCACTTGGGTGGGGAAAAAGATCTTGGGGACATGAAAGAAGCCTCATTCGTGCATGCCATGATCAGAGTTTCTCCAGCAAAAATCCTTTCAACCCAGAATAATTTTGGGCAAGGTATTATTATTATTATTATTATTATTATTATTATTATTACTACTACTACTACTACTACTACTACTACTACTACTACTACTACTACTACTACTACTACTACTACTGATTAATTGATTAAGAACAATTTGTTTGCTGAAATTTGGGGAGGGTTTATCAAATTTGCATTGGGAAAATCTAAAGAAGTTAAACCTGGAAATGAATATATGACATTTTGGAAATTGGGGGAAATGCTCATGTAATTTGTATACAGGGTACCCCCGACTAACGACGTGTTTGAATAGCGTCATTTTCGATTAACGACGCTACCGCCGCCCCCACGTGACCTCCCGCACAACGACAAAAACCGTCGTTATTCGAATAACGATTTTTTTTACCGTCGTTGCATGAATAACGATCGTTTTTTGACATTCTGCGGGAGATCTCCCATAGGAAACCACATAATGACGTTTTCTGCATAATGACGCTACTTGGGGAACCAAGCAACATTGTTATGTGAGGGTCTTCTGTACATTAATTGGTTTAAATAGATGTTTTAAACAAGAATTACTGTCCCCTGGATGATGGGTCTACACTGTATTTGTACTGATATGCGTAAATGGTTTTTCCTTTGTTGTATGTTATGTTTTTAAAATTTTTAAAAGGTTTTAAAAAAAAGATACTTCTATCAATGCTTGATGCCCCCTTGCTTCCCATTTATTAGCCCGGGCATTGATGTAACCACGGAACTGGACAGCTGGATCGATAAATATTGCCTGGACGCCGACGTCTTCGTCTTGGTAGCCAACTCTGAATCCACGCTGATGCAGACGGTAGATATTTAGAAAAATCTTCTTTATGACTAAGCCTCCCTTTGAGTGTGTAACAAGGAGTCCAGTCGTCTTTGAGAGCGGAAAGGGTTGACTGGTTTATTTTATGTTTTTGCTCGCAGGAGAAGCAGTTTTTCCACAAAGTGAACGCCCGTCTCTCCCGACCCAACATTTTTATCTTGAATAACCGCTGGGACGCCTCGGCCTCCGAACCAGAGTACATGGAAGAAGTAAGCGGTGGTTCTCTGATGGCAAGAAAGGGAAGTTGCCTTTCTAAGGAATCATTGATGGACAGATGGACAAGCTGGCAATCAAAATAGATAGACAGACAGACAGACAGACTGGTAATCAAGATAGGTAGATACTGTAGATACATTAGATCGGGGGTTAGATTAGATCGGGGGTTCCCAACCTTTACAAGCTGGGGGCCAGGTCATGCTCTTTCAGTCAGCTTCGAGGGCCGGATGGCCATTTTGCCCTCCCTGCACAATGGGGGTGGCCATTTTGTCCCAGCAGCTTCAAAGGGGTGGCCATTTTGTTTCTTGAATGCCCTTGGAGTGTTTGGGGGAGCACATGAATAGCACCATGGGTTGAATTCGACCCATGGGCCTTAGGTTGAGAACCCCTGGAATAGATAGATGGATGGATAGAGAGACAGACTAGCAATCAAAATAGATAGATCTATGCATACATCAATATATAGATTGACTGACTCATTGGTGATCAAAATACATCAATTGACAGACAGACAGACTGGCACTCAAGGGAGATAGACAGACTGGCACTCAAGGGAGATAGATGCATGAATGAATCAAATCACTGTCATTGACCAGCATGGAGATGCATGAATGGATGATAGTTAGATACCGTAGGTATAAATATATAGATAAATATGTGGTCTTTCCTCCCGTCTTAGGTCCGTCGTCAGCACATGGAGCGTTGCACCAGCTTCCTGGTGGACGAGCTAGGCGTGGTGGACCGGGCCCAGGCCGGAGACCGCATCTTCTTTGTCTCGGCCAAGGAGGTGCTTGGTGCCAGGATCCAGAAAGCCCAGGGGATGCCAGAAGGAGGTATGAGGGGGGCGTGGCCCAAGTCTGAGTTCCTCCTTTGACCCTCTCTCGGTCTGGACTACCTCATGGGGTCAGCGTTTCTTAGGAGGGGAAAGCGGAATAGAACCGTAGCTTGTGTATGGATTGTGGCTCTTCTTTGCTGGGGGGAGTTTGACATTGGCCATGAGCAGAACTTTCATGGCCAGGAATAGTCGATCCTGCCCCTCAAAAAGGAAAATGTGAAATTTTCACCATGGATTTTGGTGCCTTCTTTCTTCCCAGGTGGGGCGCTGGCCGAAGGCTTCCAAGTCAGGATGTTTGAGTTCCAGAACTTTGAGCGGCGCTTTGAGGTGAGTCCCTGTCCGTCTGGTTGTTGCGTTCGAGGAAGGGGTGTATGAATAAATTGGGGAGGCAGAGATTGAACCCCTGGGGTAGGAGTTCCCAAACTAAGGCCCACAGGCTGGATCTAGCCTGCGGTACCATTTCACATGCCCGCCCTCCAAGGGCATTTGAGAAACAAAATGGCCACCCCATTTGAAGCTGTTGGGACAAAATGGCCACCCCCATTGTGCAGGTGGGGCAAAATGGCCGTCCAGCTCCTCGAAGCTGACTGAGAGAACGTGATCCGTCCCCCCTGGCTTGAAAAGGTTGGGAACTCCTGCCCGAGGGTATAGATCTTGTGATTTTTATTGAGAAAGACCCAAGTCCGTTTCCTTCTGTCCCCAGCTTGAAAGATCAAACAGCAGATGATGGAAAGAAAAGATGCTTCTTTAGCAAAGTATAGATTCAGTATCCACGGTTTCAGTTATCCGCAAGTCTTAAAATATCCAGTTAAAAGTACCAAAATAAATAATTTGTATGGTGCATTTCCAAAGCTTGCCACTAGAGGCAACTACAATGTAAAAATATAGCGTTCACTGTTATCTGCGGTTTCAAGTATCCATAGTAGGTGTGGGTGTTTGTGAGACACCTATATAACATTTTGGTGAGTTGATGCCAGCCAGAGCAGTTAATACTAGGGTAGCTGCAGAGGAAATTTCTTTAATAGAAAGAATGTTTATCTCTACAGATTTGCGGATCATAGATTATTTTTTAAATTCTTTTCAGAACTACGTGTCCTTAAATCCCCTGTTTTGGGGGATTTGTAGTCCACAATGATTTATTTAAAGAGGACTGTTTTCCAAGTCAAACCGGGCAGAATTTGGAGCTGGGGTCCTGAGTGTAGTTCCTTGAACGTCTTGATTCTGCGTTTCCTTTTTTCAAAAATAAAAAAATCAAGCAGCTAGACCTCAGCTTTTGAAAATATACAAGAATATATCCTGCGAAAGCTTTTTTTTAAAAAAAGATCACTGCTGAGACAGAATTCCAGATGTTTTCTCTGTAGCAAAACTGAACTGAATGAAACATCTTTGTGGGTATACATAGAGTTAAGTGTATTATATTTGAATACTGTATTTATATTTAATTAATTAATGTGTTTTCATATTTGAAGCATACAATATATTTTTAAAAAACAACAACAGATTTGCTGGCTCTTTTCTTTTCCTGGCCTGTTTTAGGAGTGCATTTCGCAGTCGGCGGTGAAGACGAAATTTGAGCAGCACACGGTGAGGGCCAAGCAAATTGCAGAAGAGGTTTGCCACATCATGGATTCGGTCCACGTGGCGGCCCAGGAGCAAAGGTAACTGGCCGGAGAAGTCCGGAAAAGAGCCCTGTGAAATCTGGAATCTGTGTTTTGTCCGGGGCGGGTCTTGTGTATGGCTAATGGCTCTTAATGCCCCGATTTGGTGTAAGGGCAACTTTTGTGTCCTGTGCCCCATACATTTCCTGTCCCCCTCCCTCCTCAGGGTTTACTGCCTGGAGATGCGGGAAGACCGCCAGGAACGTTTGGGGTTCATTGACAAACAGTTGGACTTGCTGACTCGCAGTTACAAGCAGAAGATTAAGGAGCTCACCGAGGAAGTGGAGAGACAGGTGAGTGAGGCTCATGCATTGTGGGTGGGGATTCGAACTCTTGACTCCTGGCTAGTGCGCTCTAAACTGCAGAGCTAACCCAGCTTCCTGAAGGCTTTGGGCTTTGTAGTCCTTCTGACGTCGTCGCCGCCCGCCCCCCCCCCCCGCCCCCCGGTTGTTTCTCCAGGTGTCCAATGCGATGGCCGAAGAAATTCGACGGCTCTCCGTGTTGGTGGATGAATTCCAGTTGGATTTCCACCCGTCTCCCGTGGTCATCAAAGTTTATAAGAATGTGAGTCTCCCAGAAACACAATTAGGTGGTCCTTCCTCCCCCCCCCTCCCCCGGGTTCAAGTCAAGTCGAACTTTTGATGCCGTTGGATTCCAACCTCGTACAGATTGCAGGACGTTCTTCGATCATCATAGAGGAGTGATGGCAAACCTTTTAGAGACTGAGTGCCCGAACAGAGAGGTGGGGTGAACTCTGTGCTGGAGAGGGAGGAAGCGCTCCAATTGGGCTGCTGGGGAGCAAACTCAGTGATTGGGTGACAGCACACGTGCCCACAGAAAAGGCTCTGAGATAGATAATAAATCCCTGGGGAAGGATTCTTGGTTTCCTTCCCCTACTGCGACCTGATGAGGTTGTTGTAGGATGAGGCCTTCCGTATAACTTGCCACGACTTCAAGTTTTCTCTTTTTCCAGGAATTACATCGGCACATTGAGGAAGGCCTGGGCCGGAACATGTCCGATCGCTGCTCCAGCACTATCGGCGCCTCTCTGCAGACCATGCAACAGGAGATGATCGGTAGGTTGGTTCATTCATTCATTCATTCATTCACTCACTCATAGCATAATTTATATTTCTGCTTACTATGCACATAGAAATTAACATACAGGTCACGCACGCCCCCGTGTCTATAAAGGGATACGTTTTCAAGAACTATTGTGGATAACTGAAACCACAGATAACAGCAAACCGAGTCTTTTACGTTTGCAGAGAGTGGCCTCTAGTGGCCAGCTGTGGCAATGCGCCATATAAATGGATAGCTTACATCTTTCAGGATTTTTAATAAATATTTTTTTAGACCTGTGGATAACTGAAACCATGGATAGTGAAACCCGTGGATACAGGGACTGGGGGCAGAGGGGTTGTCTTTAAGAGCACAGTGTCCAAAACTGGCTAAATCCAATCAAATTAAGGTAGAAACAAAGGTTTTTGCAGGTTTCCCCCTCAAAGCTTGTCTTAAAAAGTGTGGTTTGCATGGTGGATCGTCGCCCGAATAATGTCCTGTAATGTGGTGCCAACACCCAGAAGGCCCTGCTGTTGTTGTATCATAAATTCACGCATTTCTTGCCTACTTCAGACGGCTTGAAGCCCCTCCTTCCAGCCTCCTTGCGGGGCCAGGTAGATTTCTTGAGCCCCCGGCAATGCTTCGCCCTGAGCTACGACCTCAACTGCGACAAGCTGTGCGCCGACTTCCAGGAGGACATCGCCTTCCACTTCTCCCTGGGCTGGACCATGCTTGTGAACCGGTTCCTGGGGCCGAAGAATACCCGGCGGGCTCTGATGGGCTACAATGACCAGGTGAGGACCCGGGAAGGTGGGACGGGGTTATCTGGGAAGCAGCCGTTCCTGGATCCCTGATGGTTTGTTCACTGCAGAGAAAGCCTTGCCCCAGGCAGGCATGACTAGACACTGTAGTGTCTTTCCCACCGAAGTGGTACCTATTTATCTACTTCCAATCTCTTGCTTTCCAATCTCTTGCTTTTGAACTGCTAAGTAGGCAGGAGCTGGGACAGAGGACAGGAGCTCACTCCGTCGTGCCGCACTCGGGTCTCGAACTGCTGACCCTCCTGACCTTCCGGTCATCAAAGTTTTTGTCTTAACCACTAAGCCACCGCAGTATCTCTTTGTAGTCTTAGCAGCATCTAAAAACACCCCTGTTCCCCATTAGGCTCTTTAATCGGGTCTTGGCCTCAGTTGTGTGATCTGCAGCTTCCAAAAATCAAAGCCATTGTCTGTTTGGGTCTTTTCCTCACCAAAACAACTCATCCCCCCCCCCAGGGTGGGAAGTGTTTGTTAGCAAATAACGAGCTGTTTGTTTGACTCCCCAAAACCTCTCCGTCTGCTCCCCACCCTCTCTAATTCCGAATTTAGGTCCCGCGACCTCTGCCCTTGACCCCAGCCAACCCGAGCATGCCCCCGTTACCCCAGGAGTCCCTTACCCAAGAGGAGCTGATGGTCTCAATGGTGACTGGTTTGGCTTCCCTTACCTCCAGGACGTCGATGGGCATTCTCGTCGTAGGCGGTGTGGTAAGCTGGGACCCCCCTTACGAACTTTGGGGGTGGGGCTGGAAAACACCATTGGTTTGTGCAGGTTTGGGGGTTATTTTTAGTGCTCGGTGTGGCCTGTGGAACTCTTTGCCACAAGGTGCAATGTGAAAACTGCCCCATTGAGCGCAAAATGGGATATAATTGTCTCCTTGGGCTGCAGTCACCAGGGGGGGAGGTGTCCCGGTTCCGATCTTGAACCCAGTCACTGCTTCCCGAACCCATAGGTCTGGAAGGCGGTGGGTTGGCGCCTCATTGCCCTCTCCTTCGGCCTCTACGGTCTCCTCTACGTTTACGAGCGCCTGACCTGGACCGCCAGAGCCAAGGAGAGGGTCTTCAAGCGGCAGTTTGTGGAGTACGCCGGGGAGAAACTGCAGCTCATCGTCAGCTACACCGGATCCAACTGCAGCCACCAAGTCCAGCAGTAAGCGGGGGGCGTGGATTGGGTGTGAATCCGGATCGGCCGGGCTGAAAGTCTTGGGTCAGGTTTAAACCTTCAGAACTCTCAGAAAACCCCAATGGGGGCTTTGGAAAGCTTTTTTGTCATCTTTAGACGATCATCCATGAGTTCTGGGCCTAAAACAGAACTATAATTCTGTGTTAAAAGTTTAGAAGCAATTCTTTCCTTTTGATTTTAGCTTTATTCGTATTGATTTCTCCTCTGCTTTTTCCTCCTCTGTTAAATTTCCAAAAAAATAAATTTAAACTGGAACAAAGGGAATTGGCTGGAACTTTTGCACAGCTCTGCCAGCAAGTGGACGTGAGCCGGGAAGATCTTGAGAAAGAGATCAACAGCTTGAATAAGAAGATCGAAGTCTTGGATTCCCTGCAGAGCAAAGCCAAGCTGCTGAGGTATGTGGTCTTTTTGTTTTGGGGACTACAATTTCCATCAGCCTTGACTGTGTCACTGTCGGTCAGAGTGCAAAGATTTGTCCCCACAAAGATTTTCTGGGCTCCCCCCCTTCCAGAACAATCCTGCTAAGAATTGAGCATCTTTTGTTATTGTTTTAATTGAGGGGGGGGTATTTTTGATTTTAACTTTCTCCACATTAGCCCCCTAAAATTTCAGCTTTTCATTGGCTTTTCACCTGGTGTTTAGAGAAGGTTGTATTTTAGATTACAGGCCACTCCTTCATATCCATGGGTTTACTATCCACGGTTCCAGTTATCCACGGGTCTAAAAATATCCAATTAAAAGGCTCAATTTTTAAACAAAGTTAATTAACATTCATGGGTTGGTTGTTTGCTTTCTTTTCTGTTATATTTGTAAAAATAATAATAATTGTTGTACACAACCCAGAGTGGGAAAATAAAGAATGTATTTCTGTGTTGCATTATCAGAGCTGGCCACTAGAGGCCACTGTCTGTAATGTTAAAAAATACAGGGCTTGCTATTATCCACAGTTTCAGGTATCTGTAGAATGCAGATACGGGGAGGGGGGAAACCTGTATACCAGGGGTTCCCAAACATTTCAAGCCAGGGCCCGGGTCACGCGCTCTCAGTCAGCTTTCATGGCCCGATGGCCATTTTGCTCTGTCTGTACGATGGGGTAGCCATTTTGTACCAACAGCTTCAAAGGGGGTGGCCATTTTGTTTCTTGAATGCCCTTGGAGGAGTGCGGGGGGGCATATGAAATGGCACCATGGGCCGTATCCAGCCCATGTGTCTTAGTTTGGGAACCCACACTTGTGGTTTCCTGCAGACCACAAGGATTTCTACATCTCCCCTTTCTTTGTTAATTTCCAAGAATAGTCAAAAATTCTCTGCTCGGAACGTCATTCTAAACACATTGATAAAATAAGTTTACATTTCTTTTCCAGTTTTGTGCTGCGACTTGCGATTGTGACCCTAACGGTGATTTCTGTCTCTTGTGTGTATGTATATATATATTCTTTCTCCTCCCAGGAATAAAGCCAGTTGGTTAGACAGCGAATTAAACATGTTCACCCACCAATATTTGCAGCAGAGCAGATAAAGCGACGGGAACGGACTCTGAAGACGGCGTTTCCCACCCTTCGCATTTTGCACGCCCCGCTCGTGAAAATCGGAAGTCTCTAGGGTTCACATGGAGAAATGAGACAGAAAGGATCCAGTCCGCGAACTTGTCACGAATGATTTCCCTTTTGCCGCTAGTTCGATAATCTTTATTTTTGGGACCCCACACTTCTTCCAGGATAATCCTACGAATTTAACAGGAGGAAATACCTACATTTATGCCTTTACAGGCAGGGACAGAAGTCTGTTTTTCCGCGCCTTGCTTCCCCTTGATTAACTTAGCAATGAAATGTCAAGATCGACCACTTACAAAATCTTTTATTTAACCCATTTTTGATGGTTCGGGGGGTGGGGTGGGGGGTGTGCCCTTTAATGAATTGAATGAATGTTGGTTCTTCAAGCAAGTGAGAAAAGTTGCGGTCCAGCGAAGTTAAGAAAAGTTTTCATAGTCAAGGGCAACGTTGAATCTTTACCCGGTTTTGTCTTGGAAGCGAAGAAGGTTGGAAAAAAAAGATTTGTATCGAATAGGGTGGATTAATCTCTCGTTTCTGCTCATTTGTGTAGTCTTCTGCTTCATTGCGGTTCTGTTTCCCTTGGAGGAGGGGTTTTTAAAATTATTATTATCGTCGTCAATCCACTCTTCATGCTACTAGTCCTCACAGAGGCAATGAAAGTATTTGCAAACACTGATGATTTTTTTTTTAGAGCACCCTCATTGACCGGAAGCTTTACGACTCGATTTTGATTCTTTGGCGGTTGAGGATAACGCTAGTAAAAAAGTAACTTTTGACATGTAGTTTGTTTTCGGTCCCAGTTGGCAAACATACATCTGGACTGTTTGCGGCCTTCCAGATGAGCTCGGACTGGAATTCCTAGCGACCCAGCTAAGGCTGATGGGAATCGTAGTCCAGTAACTTCTGGAGAATTGTGTAGTCCTACTTCCCAGGGTACCGAACGCAACTCTGGCGGCATAGGTAAAACTAACCTACACAGTAACTTTGTGGATATCTGTGCCCTCAAATTTCCACAAGCACTAGGCAGCCTAAAGCAGAGATAAAGCCTCATGGGAGTTGTAATCCAGAGGACTCCCATAGTAGTTTTAGTATCTAACAATTAATTAATTAATAATTAATAGTATTTTGCCATGCAGTTTGAGCGTTTATTTATTCCATTTAAACACAATTTCTGAAGGGATTTTGGGAAACAGAAGTACCCTGGGGGAAAATACCGTCAAATTTCCTTGATAGTAAAAATAAATAAATGGTTGTGCAACATTAAAGATGATTTCTCCACCCCGCCCCCTTATCCATGAATAAAACTCTCCTACAATTCTTTAATATCACCCGTGACCAGTTTTTTAACCTCCCGCCTGATGAATTACACCAAATTGTTGTTTCTTGGCTTTGACTATCAAATCTGTGATGGAAGCAAAAGTTCACTTTCGACATCCCAATTTTTATTTTTTTAAAGATTAGCCAAATGCACTTTATTTATTTTTTCCCATTGCTGCTGACTTGACTACCTATATATATATCCATTTATTTCTCCTCTGTGAGTTCAATTCTATCTGCTGCATCGACGAAGGTGGATTTTCTGAACATTTTTGGCATGAATTATTATTCTGCCTTTGCTGTATCAATGCTGTTTGGATGGAGGGGGGGAAAAACCAGAATTAAAAGAAAAACCTAAAAGCTGTTGTCTTTTCTTGCATGAAATTGCTTCTCTTTATTGGTTAATTTTTATAGTGGGGAAATCACTGATGTTTAGGGAAATGTTAGTATTAGTACGTATTTATTTAGTTTAATTTAATTTTTATCAGGGCACTGCTCCTCTCCCTCGACCCTGCAGCTTTCTTAGCTCTTAAAATACCGTTCCTGATTTGGGGAAGTGAAGAATGGGAAAATCTTGCTTTAAAAACTGAATAAAAATGGGAGAATCTGGGAAATGGGGCCGCTGCCCCTTTAAGAGGAGAAGCCGCCGGCGGTTGGGCATGTTGCATGCCGGGCGAGGGAGTTGACGCGTAAGCAGCGCTGGCCAATCAGGACGCGTTCGGAAGCTGAGCGTTCGATACATAGTAAGGAGATCAAACAAACAAACCGACGCTCCCAAAAAGGTGAATGGGCGAGTAGTGGGGCGTCCCTTTGATCTTTTTAAAGGGGGGGGGGCTCCCAATATTTGGGAAGGGGGTGTTTATTGGAGGGACCTTTTTCTGGGCAGGGGTCAAAGCTGGAAGCTTTTCTCTCTTTTTTTGGGGGGGGGGATTACAGATCCTATCACCCACCTCCCACCAGCTGGCTCGGATGCTGGGATTTGTAGTCCCCTTCCTATCTACTCTCTCTCTTTCTCTCTGTTTGTCAAAACTAGCTGGAAGCTTTCCTCTTTTTTTGGACTACAGATCCTATCACCCCCAACCAGCTGGCTCAGGGATGCTGGGATTTGTAGTCACCTCCCGATCTACTCTCTCTCTCTTTCCCTCTGTCTGTCTGTCAAAGCTACCTGGAAGCTTTTCTCTTTGTTTGGACTACAGTCACAGATCCTATCCCCCAACCACCTGGCTCAGGGATGCTGGGATTTGTAGTCACCTCCCTATCTACTCTGTGTGTGTGTGTGTGTGTGTGTGTGTCAAAGCTAGCTGGAAGTTTTCCTCTTTTTTTTGGACTACAGATCCTATCATTCCTCCAACCAGCTGGCTCAGGGATGCTGGGATTTGTAGTCACCTCCTTATCTAATCTCTTTCTTTCTGTCTGTCAAAGCTAGCTGGAAGTTTTCCTATTTTTTTGGACTACATATCCTATCATTCCCCCAACCAGCTGGCTCAGGGATGCTGGGATTTGTAGTCCCCTCCCTATCTACTCTCTTTCTCTTTGTCTGTCAAAGCTAGCTAGAAGCTTTCCTCTTTTTTGGACTATAGATCCTATCATCGCCCAACCAGCTGGCTCAGGGATGCTGGGATTTGTAGTCCCCCTCCCTATCTACACTTTGCTCTCTCTGCCAAAGTCTGGCTTTGCCAACGAATGGGCTCCTCAAAAAATCAGTTCATCATCCTTCGCCAGATCTGCAGAAGGGTGGGGGTGGATGATCATGGGTGGGGATGGTGATGATGATTGAAGGCTTGAGCGCCAGAAACAGAAATGGGGAGGAAGAGGAGGAGGAGGGAGGGAGGTGAAATGACCCAAAAAAGGTTCCCCCTATCCCATAATGATAGAGATCTCCCCCACCTCCAAGAATTCAAAACAAAAGTAAATCAACTTTAAAAACTGAATAATAAATACCACTAGCTGGTCATTTCTAATACTTTTAAAATAATAATATCCCAAGCTCAAGTGCTTAAGATGCTGAACTTGAAGACTGGAAGGTCAGAGTTCGATTCACGGGTACTGCAAGACGGAGTGAGCTCCTGCCTCTGTCCTAGCTCCTGCCAACCTAGCAGTTCGAAAGCAAGAAATTGCAAGGAGATAAATAGGCACCACTTCGGTGGGGAAGGTAACCAGCGTTCCATGCACTCCGGTGTCTAGTCATGCCTGCCACATGACCACAGAAACGTCTGCAGAAGTAGACAGGCTTTGAAACAGAGATGAACACTGAACCCTAGAGTCAGATACGACTGGCTTTCAAGCAAGGGAGACCTAATGAGAGAGATCTTCAGCTGCCAATGTTTAATTATTCTAAATGCTCTTAATTATTCTCTCGCTCCCTTCTCGGCAGGTATTAAAAAAAAACACATGGATTTGGAAAAACTTCGCCAGTTAAACCACGAACTTCTGCAGAAACTCAAAACGAACCAAGAGGAATTCCGGAAATGGATGAAAACCCAGTCAGTCTCGCCATCATCCTACCCAGAGAAGACTACACGGCAGGGCTGTCAGGGACCGGAGGCCATAAATGGGGTATGTTGGGGTGATGAATCGTATTTAAATTAAATTTAAGTAGATATTATTTGTGCTTTTCAATTTCATTTACACACCGGACGTATATACATTTGGGTAATGTGTTTCTGCGATGGTATTATTCAGGGGTATCCCAACCTAAGGTCTGCGGGCTGGATCTGGCCCACAGTGCCATTTCATGTGCTGCACAATGGCGTGCGCTCTTGTTGTGTGCCCCAGCTCCTGCCAACCTAGCCGTTCGAAAGCAAAATTTGCAAGTAGATAAATAGGTACCGCTTTGGCAGGAAAGGTAACAGCGTTAGTGTCCAGTTGTGCCTGCCACATGTCACTAATCCGTGCACTCAAATGCTTGTGTTTTAGAAGGAGAACCGAAACCTGGTTCCCAAAGATGACTCGCGTACGCCGACATCACGCTTGGAGCCGAGGTCACGATCCGGCCTCCGGTTTCCCTCGAAATCCACCCCGTCTCGTGGCAAGCGGCAGACCGAGGCGCCCCGTGCGGGGAGTTTGAATCCCGGGCCCTCCAGCGCAGACGTGATCTATGTGCCGTCGGTAGATGGGCTCAGAGAAGACCGCCCCGGGAAGTTGTCCGAATCTGGCAAAACCTGTGCCGTTCTTGGGGACGAAAGCCCGAAGGCTGGTGAGAAACCAGATGACGTCCGAGCCGGCGGGGGCGGCAGGGCAAAAGCCTCCGTTCGGATGCCGCCAGGGCCCAAATCGATTTTACTCACCCCGCGGAGCGAGGAGGCGAAAGAGAAATCAAAGGTGAGCTTGGGAAAATCCCTCTATATTTTCTCCGGTTTTGTTTGCAAAGCTTTTATCTGGAGGGTCGGCGACTGGCGGGTGAAGTGTCTTGAGGACTGGGAACTTGAAGCCAGCAGATCAGGGCTTCCCAACCTTTTCAAGCCAGAGGCCGGGTCACGCAGGGCCAGCATCAGAAATTTCTGGGCCTGGTACCCGGCTCCCCCCCCCCCGCCGCCGCCCACATTTTGGCCATGTCCCCAGGGTTTCCTGCACATGCGTCATTTGTTTGCTCTTGCGCAGATCAGTGGTTTCCCGTCATCTCCGGGCCCAGGACGGAAGTCCTGATTGTCCCTCCCTGATGGCTGCCCTGGGGTCATGCTCTCTCAGTCAGCTTCGAGGGCCGGATGGCCATTTTGACCTGCCTGCACCACGGGGGTGGCCATTTTGTCCCAACAGCTTCAAAAAGGGGCACTCATTTTGTTTCTCGAATGTCCTTGGAGGGATGGGGTGGGGGGACACATGAAATGGCACCACTGGGCAGATCCAGCCCGTGGGCATTAGATTGGAAACCCCAGCAGTAGATGCTAATTCTACCCTCCCAATTTAAAAGTCATTATGGTGGTGCACTCTGGTTCTAGCCCTGCCCTGCCATATGACCACGGAAAAAAATGGGATTAATTTTCCCCCTTCCTCTTTTGCAGAAGGAAACCGGGCGTGTGACGTTCAATTCTCATGCGGAGGAATATATGATCCCTGCGGCCGACTGGTCGGTCCGTCCTTACCTCGGCTACGACTGGATCGCAGGTATTTGGGGGGGGGGTTCCGATCCCTACCGCAGTAGGAAAAAGTCTCCGTTCGAACTCAGGACTAGAATAATACCGTGGAACCTCGGTTAACAAGCGGCTCATTTAATATACGGTAAAAAAATCGTGTACCATAATTAAACTGTTGGCACGTCTCAATCTGGCACAGTCTTAGGAACCTTCGTGGTCATTGACCCAAGTATAAGCCATGTCCCCTTTTGGGGACTCATTTTTGGGACTAAAAAACTTGGCTTATACTCGAGTATATTTTTTTCGGTAACAAAAGGAAATCTATAGAAAAATAGTGGCTCGGTTTACAGACACCCCCCCCCCCCGTAATGGATTAATTGGTTTACAATGCATTCCTGTGGGAAACCATGTCTCGACTAATGTATTTTAGTTTTCAGTGCATTCCTATGGGAAACCACATTTTGGCTAATGTATTTTGGTTTTCAATGCATTCAATCAATCAATCTCACCCGGCCAGGCTGTGTTTTACAGTCTCCTTCCAATTCGTTTATTGCACTTTATCCTTTTTTCCTACCAGGCCTCTTAGACATGGATTCTTCCCTCTCGGACAAACCAGAGGAATATTTTGCCGAGCTCCAGGATTTCCGGCAGGTGAACCGAGAGGACTGCATTCACAACCAGGATGCAGGGTAAGCGTTATTGGTCACGGCTTGGTTTCAGAGATCCATCGGGAGCCGTTCGCTTTGCAAAAGACCCGCTCTTCACATAGAACCATGCCTTTGTCAGTTTCACTTGGGGGGGTGGGGGTGGGGGAGGCGGTTTATCTGCCCTGAGCGACAGATTTGCAGATAAAAAGCTGGATCATGCCCAAATTGTTCAGATTGGATAAATTCCAAGTGGTTAAGATGCCGACTGGAAGGGGGCAGGTCGGCAGTTCGAGACCTGGGTACTGCAGGACCATACCTGTCAAGTTTTGGATTTGGAAATAAGGGAAATTTCCTGGCAAATAAGGGAAAGACGGTAAAATAAGGGAAATTTCCCAGCAAATACGGGATACTTGACAGTTATGCTTATCCTTTGCTGCCCTCCAATGGTGGCAATAGGGCATTGCAGTCTAATTAATAAGGGATGACGGCAGGAAAGAAGGTAAAACAAGGGGTTTTGCTGGCCAATAAGGGATACTTGGCAGCTATGCTTATCCTGTGCTGCCCTCCAATGGCGGCAATAGAGCATTGCAGTCTAATTAATAAGGGATGACGGCAGGAAAGAGGGTAAAACAAGGGGTTTTGCGGCCAATAAGGGATACTTGACAGCTATGTGCAGGACGGAGTCAGCGCCCGGCTCTGTCCCAGCTCCTGCCAACCTAGCTGTTCGAAATTGCAAGTAAATAAATAGGGACCACTTCGATGGGAAAGGTAAACAGCATTCCGTGCACCCCGGCGTCGAGGCATGCCTGCCACATGTCCACAGAAACAGCGCTGGCTCTTTGGCTATGTAACAGATGAGCACTGAGCGCTAGAGTCGGATACGACTGGCTTTTGAGTAAGGGCGACTTTGACCTTACGCATTTTTAATACCTGATACCTAAAATAAAGTGGAATATACGTTATTTCCAGAATTATTTAGCTACATTCACGATTCTTCCTCTACAGGTTGGACGGATTGGGCCCTGCGGTGACAGATTCTGACGTGGAACCGGATCCCGTTTCCCACCAGTGTACGGATGGCTGAGTAATCCACCAAAGGATGGTTTTATGGATACATGGGCTGGCAGGATTCCAGACCAGCCGGATTTGACCCGGGGCTGGCAGTTGCCGACCTGTAGCGTAACGGATCCTTTGCAAAATAAATAAATTTAAAAAAATCTTTGACTTCGAAAGAGAAAGTAAATTAAATTTTAAATTAAATTATGGAGGAATTTACTGCAGGGAGGTAAATCAGCATACGTATCCGACTCTAGGGTGCAGTGCTCACCTCTGTTTCAAAGCCGAAGAGCCAGCGCCGGTATGCTTCTGCAGACGTTTCCGTGGTCACGTGGCAGGCATGACTAGACACCGGAGTGCACGGAAGGCTGTTTACCTTTCCCACCGAAGTGGCACCTATTGATCTACTTGTAATTTCTTGCTTTCGAGCTGCCAATACTGTGGGTATTTTCCCAAGAGTCAGGGCTTTACACGAGCCGTCTGAACAAAGCGAAAATCTAAACTGAATTTTAGAGAAGTCCGGCTGTTAATCGGGACCATTTCAGGCTTCCAGTTCGACGTACGGCGTCTTGAGGACTAGAAACTTGAAAAGAGATTTTTGAAGCCATGCTGTGAACTGTTGTTGTTTTCTCTCTCTCTAGGTGTTTTTTGCTACCGGTTAAACAAGCGCCTTTTCGCCGAACCCCTGAACCCCGAATCCGCCTGCCCCGTTTGCAAAAAACCCCGGGCCCGAAGGCCTCCGGAGACGTTAGTGGAACCGGCCTTCGTCAGGTGACGATCTTTCAAGAGCAGCAAAAATCCTCCATAAAGGAATGGGGTCCACTTCATGCATGGGTCAACCCAGGAATTATCTCGTAGAAGGAGGAGGCATTGTTGGGGAAGTTACGCTTCCGGATAACAAATCCCATCCTCCCCGGCCACCACGATCATCGGCTGTACTGTTTGGGGGAGAGTCAAGTTCTAAGAACGTAGACTCCCCCCCAAAAAGGAAATTTAACAAACTTTGGAAAGAAGGCATTTTTTCCCTCTTTTTAAATTTTGATTGTTTTAAAAGAAATTACAATAAAAAAGAATAAAGTGAAATAAAAGAGAGAAAACAGAAGAGAGAAAAGAAAAACCAATAAAAAACACAGATATAGTAATTAACATCTCTTAACCTCGTTTCAAATACTTAAATATCTCTGTTCTAATGCTTTTACATTGTTTACTTTTCCTAGCTTCTGTATTTACTGTTTGTTTGCTTATTCATTCATTCATTCATTCATTTTTCTGATTTATATTGCCGCCCAACTCCGAAGACTCTGGGCGGCTCACAGAAAATAAAACCAATCACATTTTAAAAACCAATTAAAAAAACTCATTAAAACTGGCACAAAAAATGATTTACTGTTTAAGTAGTTAATTTCTTGTAGGCTTAGTCATTAGTTATTAGTAAATATATAATAAACTATAGTTGTTGGTTACTTACTTACCGTACTAGCATATTTATAATCTGTACCAGGGGTTCACAACCTAAGGCCCACACGGGCCGGGGCCGGTCTGCAGTGCCATTTCATGTGGCCCCACCCCCGCCCCTCCAAGGGCTGTCAAGAAACAAAATGGCCACCCCTTTGAAGCTGTTGGGACAAAATAGCCGGCCATCTTTCTTGACAGTTTGGTAACTGTCTGGACTTTTCTAAATCTCATTTTTTTTTTAAAAAAAAAATGTCTTGTAAGAAATGTTGTGATTTATTTTCCAGGGTGAGTATCCCGCGGTCCACCCTGCTTCCGGCCTACAAGCACAAAATCCACCGCCGGAAGAGCTACGAGGCGGCCGATAACCTGGCCTTGCCCTCGGTGAGTTTCTGATGGGTCTTCGAATGGGGAGAGGGCGAAATTTGGGGGGACTTTTGATCAGTGATGGCGAACCTTGGCACTCCAGCTGTTCTTGGACTTCAATTCCCAGATGCCCAAATATCTGTGAATCCTCACAAGTGCATTCAGTAAGCCCATTCGTGTGGATTCACAGAGACTTGGGCTTCTGGTGAATTGAAGTCCAAGAACACCTGGAGTGCCAGTAAAGAACCCATTCGTGTGGATTCACAGAGACTTGGGCTTCTGGTGAATTGAAGTCCAAGAACACCTGGAGTGCCACTAAAGAACCCATTCGTGTGGATTCACAGAGACTTGGTATTCTGGTGAATTGAAGTCCAAGAACACCTGGAGTGCCACTATTGAACCCATTCGTGTGGATTCACAGAGACTTGGGCTTCTGGGAACTGAAGTCCAAGGTTTGCTCTCATGGCCCAACCTTAGGCCCATGGGCCGGATCAATCTCTGTTTAAAGCCAAAGAGCCATCGCAGTCTTCAGACGTTTCCTTGGCCATGTGGCAGGCATGACGAGACACGAGCGTACGGCACGCTGTTACCTTTTTCTCCAAAGTGTCACCTATTTATCAACTTGCAAGTGTCTTGCTTTCGAATGGCTAGGTTGGCAGGAGCTGGGGCACAGACGTGAGCTCACTCCGTCATGCAGTACTCGGGTCTCGAACTGCTGGCCTTCCGGTCAAGTTCAGCCTCTTGACCCCTAAGCCACCCCCCGAGTCCCATCAAGGTGGAAATAATGGCAGGGAATTGGAGGAGAGAAAGAGAGAGACAAATGATTCAGGCATGGTTTTTTTTCCTTCAAATTAGACGATTAAATTGGGATTAATGATTTTACAACCAACAGATAAAAATACAGCAAATCAATAAATGTCACTTCTGGTTCCAACAGCATTGTCAAGCTGGTTGGGAGAACCCGGTCCGAGCGTCCAGCCCGACTCTCAGTAGCCTGGACCTGCGCTCGACCTTGGAGGTCAAGCCTTCTCACCGACCGGATCAGGTAAACCGTTCAGGAGTTCTCTACTTTTTAAAGCTGCGGGCCGGATCCATACCTGTCAAGTTTTGGATTTGGAAATAAGGGAAATTTCCCGGCCAATACGGGATACTTGACAGTTATGCTTATCCTTTGCTGCCCTCCAATGGTGGCAATAGGGCACTGCAGTCTAATTAATAAGGGATGACAGTGGGAAAGAGGGTAAAATAAGGGGTTTTCCCGGCCAATACGGGATACTTGACAGTTATGCTTATCCTTTGCTGCCCTCCAATGGTGGCAATAGGGCATTGCAGTCTAATTAATAAGGGATGACGGCGGGAAAGAGGGTAAAATAAGGGGTTTTCCTGGACAATAAGGGATACTTGACAGCGATGCTTATCCTGTGCTGCCCTCCAATGGCAGCAATAGGGCATTGCAGTCTAATTAATAAGGGATGACGGCGGGAAAGAGGGTAAAATAAGGGGTTTTCCCGGCCAATACGGGATACTTGACAATTATGCTTATCCTTTGCTGCCCTCCAATGGTGGCAATAGGGCATTGCAGCGTAATTAATACGGGATGACGGCAGGGAAGAGGGTAAAATAAGGGGTTTTCCCGGCCAATACAGGATACTTGACAGCTATGGCCGGATCACACTTCCCTCAGGCAGCTTTGGGGGCCAGATGGCCATTTTGCCCTTCCTCTACCACATGGCACTTCCTGAGGTGGTGGTGGGCATCATGAAATGGTGCCATGGGCCGCATCTTGCTCACGGGCCGCAGGTTGAGAATCCCAGGCATAAACTGAACAAAACTGAATGTATCACAAAAACGTCCTTTGCTTGTGTTGCAAAGTGTGTGTGGTTGTGTTTGTGTGTGTCAAAGCAAAGAGAGGAGTTGGAAAATCCCCGCCGCATGATTGTAAATCCAGCTTTTTGTGTTGTTGTTGTTGTTGTTTTTGGGGGGGTTGGTTTGCAGAATTCTGCATCCAGAATATCAGGCGGGACAAAGACGGACCGACTGCTGGACGTTTCCCGGGTGGCCGAATTCGAACTCGGCGCCCTGGCTCGACCGTGGAGCCGCCCGAAGCCTCCCGCTACAAAGCCAAATAAGGAAGCCAATTAAAAGCACTTAAACTTGTAATTAGTTTTTTTTTTAAAAAAAATTGACGCAGGTTTTGGAGTATGACGGAGTGTTATCTGCAGGACCGCAAAGCCGCTGGGTTATCCGATCGTGAGCTCGGATCAATCTCTGCCGCATCGGAAATCATTTTAATGCGCTTTTTATTTCTTTAAAAAATCAATTTTTAAATCTTCATACTGGGCGGCTCGTGAATGCTGGGTGAGAAAACAGCACCGATTTCTAAAGAAAATAATCATCTTTTTAAAATAAAATAAAAAATCATTGCGGAGGCACCAAAGTTTATATTTTCACCTTTCGTTATCAGAAATAAATGTTCTTTAAATGTTCACATATTTCATTTTTCTAAACCAGTTCTCAACCTTTTAAAGCCGGGGGCCGGGTCGCGCTCCCTCAGACAGCTTTGGGGGCCGGACGGCCATTCCTTCCTCCACCACATATGGCACTTCCTGGTGTGGTGGAGGTGGCAGGAGGCCCACATGAAATAGTGCCACGGGGCGTACCTGGCCCACGGGCCACAGGTTGACAATCCCTGGACTACACATATTATCATCATCACCACCATTATCATCGTCATTATTATCATCATCATCATTATTATCATCATCATTATTATATTTAAAATGGGATTGCAGTGGCTCAAGTAGCTAAAATGCTGACTGGAAGGCGGAAGGTCAGCAGTTCGATACCCGAGTGCTGCAGGACGGAGTGAGTTCCCGTCTATGGACCAGCTCCTGCCAAAGCAAGACATTGTAAGTAGATCAATGGGGACCACTTCGGTGGCGGAAGGTAAACAGGGTTCCGTGCACCTCCGGTGTCTAGTCGTGCCTGCCACATGACCACGGAAACGTCTGCAGAAGCAGACCAGCGCTGGCTCTTCGGCTACGAAACAGAGGTGAGCACTGAACCCTAGTGTCGGATACGACTGGCCTTCAACCAAGGGCGGCTTTGACCTATTGACTGACTGACTAGAAATCAATCCTAACGGGAGGAACGCTAATGATTTGCTCTAATACGTTTTGATTAGCCGCGTTTAGTCTGTGCAATCCTATCCGAGAGGGAGCAGAACAGTGAGGCCAAGGATGCTTCCGGCTTCTCTGGCGGCTCATTGGCTCTTCCCCGGTTGCCGTGGCAACCAGAAGACACCCTCTTCCCAGCCGGTCCAGGCTTGGGAAGATGCGGTCCAGGCCTTGGCTCTTCCGCGTCCCGAGGGCGAAATTGGCGGCCGTGATCCTGTCGCTGCCTTGGCTCGTTGACTGTGCCAATCTGGAGCAAAACACGGGTAAAGGTTTCCGGCCCTTCCGTCCGCAGGCCTCCGTCCGGCCTCTTTTTGTGCGGGGTCTCTGCCCCGCTGCCATGGCAAAACCCCATAGAATCGGAAGGGTTTCACGCCCCGTGGGGCTTAACTAGGCATGACTAGACGTCGAAGCGCACGGAATGCTGTTGCTTTCCCTGCCGATGCGGTGCCTATTTATCTACTTGCAATGTCTTGCTTTCGAACTGCTAGGTTGACAGGAGCTGGGAGAGATGACGGGAGCTCACACCGTCCTGCAGCACTCGGGTCTCGAACTGCTGACCTGCCGACCTTCCGGTCATCCAGTTCAGCATCTTAACCACTAAGCCACCGCAGTCCCTCCTTTCCTCAAAACCTAATAAATATCATTTTTAGCATCCTAAATGGTTTCCCCCCCACACTATGGGTCAGATCCTTGGGACTACAACCCCGTCTGCCCCACTCAGCACAGCTCAGGACGATGGAGTTTGTAGTTGGAAAACTTTGGAGGGCCTCCCCGTGCCCAGTCTAGCCCATGTTGCTCTTTCTTTCCAACCCCTTGGTTTGACTGGCTCCGCCTAACCCTGCAAATGCCTGGCTCGAGCAACAAACCAAGGTTAGCACAAACCATGGTTAGTTTGCATGTCAAAACAATGCCTGGCTTGAGCAACAAACCAAGATTAGCACAAACCATGGTTACTTTGCATGTCAAAACAATGCCTGGCTTGAGCAACAAACCAAGATTAGCACAAACCATGGTTAGTTTGCATGTCAAAACAATGCCTGGCTTGAGCAACAAACCAAGATTAGCACAAACCATGGTTAGTTTGCACGTCACAACAAACCATGGTTTGTGTAAACTGTGTTTTGTGCAAACGATGGTTTGTTGTGATGTGCAAAGACGGTCCCCCCCTCTCCAATATGTTTTGTCTTGCCGCCCCGCAGAGGAGGACCACGTCCACTGGAACAGTTGGCAGCCATGGATATGCATGTGCGATTTGCACAAGCAGGCCCGCATCCGGCACTTTGTGGTGTGGGACGCCAACCTCACGCTCAACGTGAAGACCTCGGAGTTCTGGCAGGAGAAGCCCTGCGCCTCGGACGAATGCTCCCGGTGCCTGCCGCAGGAGTGCCCAGAGGTGGGCAAAACCGACGACGAGGACACCAGCTTCATCCGCCGGTTTCAGCGCCTCTCGCCCTCGAGGCCCCACGACGTCGAGATCCCGCTGCCAGCCCGCATGGATTTCCCAACGTACGACAGCTTCCCCGTCGTGGACGACGTCGGAGACGATTAAGGGTGTGAAAAACGTGCGCTGGACTATAACTTATATCTGCCACTGGTGCCACCGGACTGGAAGATGGGTGTCGTAGTCCGGCCCGCCCAGAAGAGTGTCAAGCTGTGCATTTCTCAGCGTGCGATGAAGAGGAGGCCCAATCAAACAAGCCACTTTCTCGCAATAGTAGTGAACGCTCTTGTGTTTCACGGCCATCAATAAAAGCTAGATGGGGAGGAAATTATCTTATTGTCCTGTCGAATCTGGAGGCTGATTTTAAAAAGGGGGGACTTTTAGTTGTTGGTTTTTTTTTTAATGTGCTTTCAGTCCTGATTTTATCAGCATTTTCAATATGACATCTGCCCAACTCATTCCAATAGTGTAACAATTTATTGTTTTTAGCGTTTTTTAGACTGTTCTTTTTCGTTTCAACACTGCCTAGGATCTCTTCTTCGAAGAAAAGCAGGGCAAGAATATTTTAAATAAAGAAAGAGAGAGAGAGAAAAAAAATTAGGATTTCTGCAATGAATTTAGCAAAGTTGCCCTTTTGCAAACACGTGCGGACTCATTTCGATCCTCTTGGTGGTGGTGTTTTTGCTAAGGCAATTTGCTTAATTGCGTTTTACTAAGGGCCTGTAGTGGCTCAAGTGGCTAAGACGCTGACTGGAAGGTCAGCAGTTCGAGACCCGAGTACTGCAGGACGGAGTGAGCTCCCATCTTTGTCCCAGCTCCTGCCAACCTAGCAGTTCGAAAGCAAGACATTGCAAGTAGGTAAATAGGGACCACTTTGGTGGGGAAGGTAAACTGCGTTCCGTGCGCTCCGGTGTCGAGTCATAGTTAATATCGAAAGCAAGAAATTGCAAGTAGATAAATAGGGACCTACTTCATTGGGAAGGTAACAATGTTCCGTGCACTCCGGTGTCTAGTCATGCCTGCCACATGACCACAGAAACGTCTGCAGAGGCAGACAGCGCCAGCTCTTTGGCTTTGAAACAGAGATGAGCACTGAACCCTAGAGTCGGATACGAATGGCTTCCGAGCAAGGGAAACCTTTACCTTTTTAAACTCTAAGTGACAGAGGTTTGGGGAGGGGGTTTCGATTCCCGGTGTGCCTTCTAGACTGAGGTCCGTCTGGATGATCCCATATGGGTCCCTCTTCTGCAGTTCGATGAGGATGACGAGGATGATGAGGATGATCCTTCCCGGCACGCCTGCAACAGTCCTTCCCCCCAAAAAACATGAAACCCTAGAAAAGGTCAGGGCTTTTGGGTCAAAGAAAACCATAAAATGCGTCGCCTTCCGCCTTCCTGGAAAGCAGAAAAAAACAGGCATCCAGAGAGATGAATGGGAGGATTCCCCCCCTTGCGCCCCCCTCCCCCTGCTTCTCAACCCACGCCTTCTTCTTCACTTCGTCTTGCTTTAAAATGTAGGATGATTATTTTTCTTTCTCTCTCTTTTTCTCTTGCTTGGAGTTTCCCTCCCCAGTTAGGTTAGAAATGCCCCCAAAGCAAGAGGGTGGAGGAAATTTTCAAACGGATTCTGTCTGTCTGTCTGTCTGTCTGTCTGTCTGTCTGTCTGTCTGAGATTAAAAACCTATCTATCTACTGTATCTATCTATCTACTGTATCTATCTATCTATCTATCCTATCTCTCTGTCTGTCTGTCTGTCTGTCTGTCTGTCTGTCTATCTATCTATCTATCCTATCTATCCTATCTATCTATGTATCTATCTATCTATATCTGAGATTTAAAATCTATCTATCTATCTATCTATCTATCTATCTATCTATCTATCTATCTATCTATCTATCTATCTATCTATCTATCTATCTATCTATCTATCTATCTATCTATCTATCTATCTATCTGCCCATCTACTGTATCTAGCTATCTAGCTATCTATAGTATCTATCTATAGTATCTATCTATAGTATCTATCTATCTATCTATCTATCTATCTATCTATCTATCTATCTATCTATCTATCTATCTATCCTATCTATCTATCCTATCTATCTATCTATCTATATCTGAGATTTAAAATCTATCTATCTATCTACTGTATCTATCCTATCCTATCCTATCCTATCTATCTATCTATCTATCTATCTATCTATCTATCTATCTATCTATCTATCTATCTATCTATCTATCTATCTATCTACAGGTGAAACTCGGAAAATTAGAACATCGTGCAAATGTTCATTCAGTCCAGTAATGCATCTTAAAAGGTGAAACAAATATATGAGATAGACTCATTCCATGCAAAGCGAGAGATGTCATGCCTTAATTCGTTATGATTGTGATGATCATGGCAATGTACAGCATACATGAGATTATGTGATGATTATGGGGTACATGAGATTGGGGGCTGGGGTTTTCATAAGCTGTGAGCCATAAGCATTTATATTATAACAAAGTAAGGCATGGCACCTCTCGCTTTGCATGTAACGAGTCTATCTCATATATTTGTTTCACCTTTTAAATTGCATTAATGACTGAGTGAACATTTGCACGATGTTCTAATTTCCCGAGTTTCACATCTATCTATCTATCTATCTATCTATCTATCTATCTATCTATCTATCTATCTATCTATCTATCTATCTATCTATCTATCTATCTATCTATCTATCTATCTATCTACACTAATCCATTCTTCCTTCCTTCCTTCCGCCTCTTCTTTCTTTCTTTCTTCCTTTCTTTCCCGCCTTGTTCCCTTGCTTACCCAAGGGGGGTAGGGCCAGGGGGCTGGACCCGTACACTCCGGGCGCGCATCGGGGCGGAGCACTGCGGTTTGCCACCTAATGGGTTGTGTGGCTTCTCCATCCATCCATCCATCCATCCTTCTGTCTGTCTCTCTCTCTCTCTCTGCTGCGCCCTTGGAGATCAAGAGAGAGAGGGAGGGGGGGGTCCTTTTGGATCGGCATGGGCATGGGGAGTCTTCCTCCTCCTCCCCTGCTCTTGCCCGCCATCATCCTGAGCTCCTTCCTCCTGAGGAGCGCAGCAGCGGCCCCTTCCCAGGTGAGGATGATGCGCGCCTTTCCTCCAAAGATGCGCCATGTGTGCGCAAAGCCGGGCGGGCGATGTGCGCGCCCAAGAGCTTTGGGAAGAGAGGGCTGGGGGAGGGAAGGGGGGGGGAATCACAAGGCCCAGCATCCGCAGCCGGGCTGAGCTCTCGGGAGCACTGAGGGACTACTACAGGTCCCATGGTCCTGGGGAAAGGGATTTGGAGCGAGCCTTTGGCTAAGCAAGGGGTGGGTCGGGTTTGGTTTTTGCTTTTTTAGCGGGGAATGATGTGTCTTTCTTCAGGGCAAGGTCGGTCTTTCCTGTTTGATCTCCACAACACCCCTGTGGGGTAGACCAGCCCGAGGTGAATGGTGGGATTTTTAAGGCTGCAAGAGAACATCGAACCAAGATTTCACTGCATTCATCTATCTCTTTATTTATTTATGTATTTATTTCCTTTCTCAACCTCTTCTTTCTTTCTTTCTTTCCTTCCTTCTTTCTTTTCTCAACCTCTTCTTTCTCTCTTTCTTTCTTTCATTCTTTCCTTCCTTCCTTCCTTTCTCAACCTTTTCTTTCTTTCCTTCCTTCCTTCCTCCACCTCTTCTTCCTTTCTTTCCTTCCTTTCTCAACCTCTTATTTCTTTCTTTCTTTCTTTCCTTCCTTCCTTCACCTCGTCTTTCCTTCCTTTCTCAACCTCTTCTTTCTTTCCTTCCTTCCTTCCTTCACCTCTTCTTTCTTTCTTTCCTTCCTTTCTCCACCTTTTCTTTCTTTCTTTCTTTCCTTCCTCCACCTCTTCTTTCTTTCTTCCTTCCTTCACCTCTCTTTCTTTCTTTCTTTCTTTCTTTCTTTCTAGGCAACACAAGGTGGCCATTACCAGGGTATGCCCGATGGTGGTTCAAAAATACCACAATCTTTGAGGAGGCTCTTTCAGAAAGAGCCTCCCATTTGATATACATTAATGATATATGTATTATAACAATATATGTAAAAGTCGCCCTTACTTGAAAGCAAGTCGTATCCAACTCAAGGGTTCAGTGCTTCTCTGTTTCAAAGCCAAAGAGCCAGCGTTGTCTGTGTTTGCAGACCTTTCCATGGACATGTGGCAGGCATGACTGGACACCGGAGTGCACGGAACGCTGTTTACCTTCCCCACCAAAGCAGTACTCTATTCATCTACTTGCAATTTCTTGTTTTTGAACTGCTAGATTTGGCAGGAGCTGGGACAGAAACGGGGGGCCACTCCGTCATGCGGTACTCGGGTCTTGAACGGTCATCAAGCTCAGCATCTTAACCACTTGATATGAAAACAGGGTGCAGGCCAAGTCCCCCCCCCCTTATTTCAATGGCTCAGGAGGAAAGCAGAGATGATGAATGAATGCAAAAAGGGAACCTTTTGACTCCCGCTTCTCAGATGTGGTGACTGGTTTCTCAAAAGCACGTCAAGGGAAATTCCCATTTTCGGTCTGACGTCTTATCAGAAGAGCAACGAACTTAACTGTCCGTCTGTGGGTTGAGTCAATTTGCACCAAAACAGGTCTGCCTTGGGCCTCTTTTTTCACACACACACACACACACACACACACACATACACACCACACACTCACATATATGCTCTCTCTATATGTATATATTCTCCTTCTCCTGATTCAGCAATGCCTGGTTCCGGACAGGCTCAAACCGGGACTCGTGAATGAGTCATGCAGAGAACAGAATGAGAAAGCGGAGCTCACGCACGCGTGTGTAAAAGGGTCGTGCCAGTTTCCTGGGTTGTGTCTGGTGGTCGTACAAACCGTGCAAGCATTTGCCCCTGAGGGAGACCGGATGCCGTGAATCGACACACGTATCTCATTTAAACCAGCTCCTGTTTTCTTGGCGGCCTGGGGTTTGGGGGGTGTTGGACTACAGTGCCTATCATCCCTGACCAGTAAATGGAGAAGGGTGATGGGATGGCGAGTACTAGCTCATCAGAAACTGGATAAGGGCGAGAGAACCAGATTTACTGGAGAGTGAATAGTTAGGGCAGAGATTAAAAGAGAATTTTCCCCCCCTGCAATATTTCTTTTGCTTACAACTCCCATCAACCCCAGCCAGCCTGGCCCATGAAGAGGGATGATGGGAACTGTGATCTGGAAGGGCGAATGTGGCCACCTCAGTTTACAATCCAGGATTTATGAGTTCAAGGATGTAGTCCTCAGTGAGTCCTCTTTGGACGACTTTGGGCGGATCCTGTTCTTTCAGTCGGTCCTACCTCGCAAGGTGGTGGTTGTGGTGATCAAACGGGGGGGGAGGTTTTGTGCTCCTCCTTGAGCAAACCAGAGAAAAGGCGGATTATAATTTTAAAAATTTGAGCAAATCAGTGCGGTTGGGTTTGCTTTTCCCCTCCAAAGTGTGTGTGTTTGCACACTTGGGCTAAGACAGGGTTAAACCAGATGCGTGTGAATTTTTCTCTCTCTTTTAACCATGGTGTTCCTCTTTCCGACATCCCAGAGGTTGGCCACGTCCTGCCACAATTGTCCGTGTGGGAATCTCGTGTATTATAACGAAGCGGTCCAGAAGTGTTGCCAAAGATGCCCCTCAGGTCAGTTGCTTTTCATTATAATTATGGAAAGCCTCCGTCTCCCGGTTGCCAAAGTTTGGGGAGAAACCCCACTTTTGACAAATATAAATCTTCTATCTAAAGCAGAGGTGTGGGTGCCGTATCCGGAATGGGCTGCCGCACCCCTTGATCAAAGTGAAATTCGGCACACACATACCTTGCGCATGTGAGCAGGTCACTGTTCGGGTCCCGAAGCCCATGGGGGGGGCGGGCGGGTTATGCACCCCAAATTGATCCTTTAGCCCCGCCCCTTGACCAGGCAGGCCAGCTGGCAGGGTGGGCCAGGAGTCCAGTGAACAGAGGTCAGCCCAGGAGAAGGAGCACCCGAGCAATGCAAATCCGGGAGGTAGGACAGCTCCCCTACCCAAATCCCACCCAGGCGAAGCCAGGCACCCCTGCTAGTAAATAAATAAATTCAGTATCAGAATCCACAAGGCTGTGAATAGTCTTTATCCAAATGTATTTGCCTCCCCTCCCCTTCCTTACCCTTTTGCTTGGCTTCGAATCCGATTGGCCGCCAGGGAGGCAAACACGGACTTCATTTGCATCTCTCACTGCCCGGGGCAGGAAACTCAGCAAGGCCCCAGTTTTGGACACTGTGCAATCTGTATCATTTTGCTCAATGCAGAATCCACCCCCTTCCCTCTCTTTTAGGATACCGACCAAAGATCGAGTGCCCCACAGATGTCTCTAGCGGCTGCGAGAAAACACGTTGTGAACCAGGATTTTACCTGAGTCGGAAAACCAAGGCGTATCACTGTGAGGCTTGTGTGACCTGCATGCAAGGTATCCATTTACCTTTGTGTGCAAAATCCGCTTATAATCTTCTGCCCCTTCCTCATCTCAACCCCTCCCCCCGGCGCATTCGTTGGCAAATCCTCGTTCTTTAAGGGCCGGCCCTACCATAGGGCAGTGAGAGGCCGATTTGTTTTTTTTAAAAAAAGCTGTCAATAGTTTGGCTAGTCGGATTCCGAACCCGGCACCCAAATCAGTCTGGATGGTTAGCGGCTGTCTCAAACAGCTTTGGGGCCATTTTGCCCTCCCTCTACTACATGGCACTTCCGGCTGTGGTTGAGGTGGTGGGAGACCAAATGAAATGGTGCCATGGGCCACATCTGGCCCACAGATCACAGGTTGAGAATCCCTGCTCTGGGTGGTTCACATGGAAATTAGCCTTTGGGGTACTTGTTTTGCCAAGTTCGGAAGGATAGAAGGTTGAGTCAGCCTTGATCCTGTAGGGATCGGACTCAGATCGTGAGCAGAGTTTTGGCCGCAGCATTGTGGTTTCGCCACGGGGCCATGGAGGGCGCTATTGTCTCTTTGGGGTTTTCTTTTTCATCCGTAGACCGGCAACTGGTGGAGAAATCGCCTTGCACGCCAGATTCAGACCGAGTGTGCGAATGTCAACCCGGGTGGTACTGCCGTACGCCACTGGCGAACACCTGCAACCGGTGTGCCCCTCACAGCACGTGCAAACCGGGATTCGGCGTCCAGGCCAGAGGTGAGGAAAGCAAAAATGTCCTGTTGAAATCCATTTTGCAGGCAAAAAAATGTTTCCTTTAATTGTATTTTAAAACACTTTTTCTTCGTTTTTTCCCAACAGGCACGGTTGACCGGGACACCGTCTGTCAAAAATGCCCCCCAGGAACGTTCTCCGACGAAGATTCAGACGTTCAACCGTGCAAAAACCACACAGAGTGAGACATCTCCAGGGTTTTTCCCCCCTCCAGACATGCCAGAATAAATCCTTTCCCTCGTTAAAAAAAAAAAAATGTGCCCGGCCGGCCCTACCGTTGGGAATTCCATGCGTGCGTGCGTTGATCCTTCCAACCTAAAGGAAGAAAATGCATGTTTTATTTTTTAAACAAAATGTACAGTTATAAATCCTGAAAAACTTTATCGATGTTTCTCAGCCCATCTGGTTTGTGTGGCGCAGTGGTTAAACTGCTGTCCTGCAACCCAAAGGTTGTGAGTTCGATCCTGACCAGGGCTCAAGGTCGACTCAGCCTTCCAGCCTTCCAAGGTCAGTCAAATTAGGACCCAGCATGTTGTTGGGGGCAAAATGTTAATTAACTTGTGAACTGCCCAGATTGCGCACTAAACGCTTATAATGGGGCAGCGTATAGATGTATGATTGCTTTGCTTATAAATCCTGAGAAACTTTATGAATGTTTAAGCCTGTGAGGTTGGTGTGTTTTTGACCACAAAGGTAGTTTTATCGCCCATCTTATTCATTCATTCATTCATTCATGTAATCATTTATTTATTTATTTAATCATTTCTTTATTTACTGGCTTGGCTGTACTATCCAGTAAGGTGGTTTTGCACTAGGGACAAGCTTTTGGTCCATCTCACCTTGTATACTCATTTCTGATGTCAGCTCACTAACTTGCCCAGATATGCCCGGCTGCTGCTGGAACATGCATGCCACCAGGGGACGTGATTCAGCTGACGTAGCGGTAGCTGCAACTGTTCTAATGTCCCCATGTAAAAATACATTACCCAATGACCGACCTTTTGAACAGCTATAGCAGGCCTTAAAATCTGTACATGGTAGTCAAATTCTGATTTAAGATTTGGATTCGGCACACTCGATATGTAAATTGCATGTGTAGCAAAATCATTGTTGTGCAGTATCATCATATATTACAATATGAATTAGAGATGCAGGAAATCCCTATTTTGGACTACGTTTGCCATGATCCATGCTGGGTAATGGCACTGGAGAGTTTTGAATTATTCTTGCCATGGCATTGTAGGGTATTGGTCTACCTTGTCAGGCTGTTGTTGAGCCGGGTTTTTTTGTGTGTGTGTGTGTGTGTGTCCTCGTTCCCCAGTTGTGCCATCTGGATCACCTTGAGCGAAGGCAACGGCACCCACGACCGTCGCTGCGAGGATCGGATGACTGCTGGACAACCGAGTCCTCCTGAGATGGCCGACGGCGTGGTGAGAGTTCGCCTGGACCCTGGGACGGCTGGCATCTATGTGGCACAGGAGTCCACAGATGGGTTGGACGACCATGGTCCACATGCCATTCCCGTAAAGGAGGGAACATTGAAAAGAGGTGAATAGACAGGTCACTTCCCAGTCCCCCGAAAGGACACGGAGTTGACCGGCCGCCCAAGTGATTCCGGTTTCCCCCCTTTTGGTCTTCCAGGCAATCGAGGTTTGGCCCTCTTGGGAGCCACATTGCTGGCTCTGGCGGTGCTGCTGAGCATTTCCCTGTCAGTCTGGCGGAGGAGAGTCTGTGCCAAGTGGATCGTGCCCCACAAAGTGAAAAGTGAGCAATAGTGATCTGGTGTGTGTGTGTGTGTGTGTGTGTGTGTGTGTGTGTGTGTGTGTGATCCCTGGGAAGCCTTCAGACACCTTTCAGATTTTTGAGATGAAGGATAGTTTGTGGGGTTTTCTGCTTGTTTTGGTGTTTTATCTAAGGATTTCAAAATGCTGGAATCCATATCTCTCTGTCTATCGCTCTATCGCTCTATCACTTTATCACTCTATCGCTCTATCTAAGATTAAAAACCCTTCTCTCTCTCTTTATCTGAGATTTAAAACCCTTCTATCTATCTATCTATCTATCTATCTATCTATCTATCTATCTATCTATCTATCTATCTATCTATCTATCACTCTGGGCGGTACACATGCAAACAACAAAACAACATAGTAAAACACACAACAAAATTAAAAATCTGTATGTCTTTCTTCACTCTTTCTTTCTTTCTTCTGTCCCTCCATCCGTCCATCCTGTGCTATGCCCTTAAGCATAGGATTTGAGATGGTGTTTTAAAAGATAGACTACTACTAAAAATGGAGGCTCGTTTGGACCTCACTCTAATTTGTAGGGAAGGCTTAAAATCTTTCTCCGTGCACCCCTTTAAGGTTATCTTCACATGGGGGGGGTACGAGGGGAGAAAGCAAAAAGAAGGTGACAAATAGAAACACACACACACCCCAACCCTTTCTAGCACCTTCTTCCACCCCATGGAAATCCCATCTGGCATTCCTGTACTGTGGTTAATGTAGTGAATGCAAACTCTGACAGACGTTTTTCAGAATGTCTCTATTGTCCATCTCAGACGCTAATGGAGAAATGTGAATGACAGTATTATAACTTCTTTCTGTTTATTTTATTTTTTAATTTCTCTGTGTTGCAGTCACTCACCAGGCAGAGATCTGTGGAGTAAGTATACCGGCTTTGGCCCTGCAACTCTTGAGGGGTTTACAACTTCCTTCCTCCTCCTTCTCCAAAGCTGTTGCTGTTGAGAACACAAGGGGGGAAATATTGGAATGAATCTATCCATCTGTCCACCCGCCCTTCCATCATAAGCTACGTCTCATCCACCCACACACCCACACACCCATCCAATGCTTCCTCTTTCCCAAATGATCCATCCATCTATCCATCCATCCATCAATCCATCCATCCATCAATCAATCCATCAATCCATCCATCTAATGCTTCCTCTTTCCCAAATGATCCATCCATCCATCCATCCATCCATCAATCCATCCAATGCTTCCTCTTTCCCACCAACCAACCAACCAACCAACCAACCAACCAACCAACCAACCAACCAACCAACCAACCAACCAACCAACCAACCAACCAACCAACCAACCAACCAACCAACCAACCATCCATCCATCCATCCATCCATCCATCCATCCATCCACCAACCAACCAACCATCCATCCATCCATCCATCCATCCATCCATCCATCCATCCATCCATCCATCCATCCATCTACCAACTAACCAACCAACCAACCAACCAACCATCCACCCACCCACCCACTCACCAACCACCATCCATCCATCAATCTATTGTTCCTTTTTAAAGTCTATCTGTCTGTCTGCTCATCTGTCTAACCTCCCTACCCACCCAGCCATCCACCCACCTACCTACCTACCCACCCACCTACCTACCTACCTACCAGAATTGTCGACCAATTACTCTGCTGCTTTCTCTCTTGGCAACAAACAGATTGAGTCGATGCTGTCCATGGAGCATGAACTCGGAGAAAAAGATCCAATCCATGCTGAAGCCATCCCTGAAGCCCATGACAACGGCTCTCTCTCAGAAATGGAGGGACCTCCTGGCCTCGATCCTGATGGAGCTGAGCTAGTCCAGGTCGATGGAGGAAGAGGAGGGTGGGCAGAACCCACTCCACAAAGCCACCCCAGCAACCACATCGGTGAGTTAGTGGCTCTCTGTGACACAGGAAAGACCCCAGCACCTCCAAGGAAGGAAGGAAGGAAGGCATATTGGGAAGCACAGGAATACTAAGGAATGATGTTTCTTTATTTAGGTGTTAGTAATACTCAAGTCAACTGCAGCGGCTTAGTGGTTAAGACACTGAACGTGACGACCAGCAGGTTGGCAGATCAGCAGTTTGAGACCCAGGTGCTGCATGACAGAGTGAGCTCCTGTCATCTGTCCCAGCTCCTGCCAACCTAGCAGCTCGAAATTGCAAGACATTTGCAAGTAGATAAATAGGTACCCCTTCGGGAGGAGAGGTAGCAGCGTTCCATGCATTCCATAGTCTAGTCATGCCTGCCAACGCGACCATGGAAACGCCTGCAGACGCACACAGCACTGGCTCTTTGGCTATAAACAGAGATGAGCACTGAGCCCTAGAGTCAGATACAACTGGCTTTTGAGCAAGGGAGCTTTGTTTTGGGCAGGAGTGGGATGGCAGGGTGGGAAATCCATCATCCTTCCATTAACCCCTTCCTCCTCTAGAAAATATTTACATCCTGAGAGCCGACACGGTAATCGTGGGCACGGTATCGGAGGTTCCGTCGGGGAGAACCAGAGAAGGAGAAGAAAGCACCAAGGAGGGCCGAGAGAAAGAGCCAGCGGTGCATTATCCCGAACAAGAAACAGAATTCTTCCCCAGAAGCAACATCACAAATCCCGTCGAGGAAGAATGGGAATTCCAAGACCCAGTGGAAAAGACTTTGGCTATCTAGGAAGAAAACAGAGCGAATTGCCTCCCCTGCTATTGCCAAATACCGGCCCCATCAATCTGGAACTTCGAATGTATGAATCCGACGGCGAAATCTTGCAATGCTCCGTGGAAACCTTGGGTTTGAAACCCAAAGAGGCAAGCAACATTTGCTCCAGAATTTATTTTAATGCCAACCTTGTGGCAAAGAGTGGGCTTTCTGCCAAGAATATGCCACAGTGCTGTTGCCACCATGAAGTGGTCGTGAAGAAATTCAGACTGTCTTTATTTTAATATTCCAGTGCTTTGGATTTGACTTTGAGAGAGAGGTTTCGGAAGCAAAGCTAAAACAATCAAACTTTCCCACAAAAGGCCATCAGAAACAGTAAATTTGCCCCGGGCAACGCCGGGCACCCCTGCTAGTAACTGATTAAAGCAGGGATTCCCAACTTAGGAAACGAAATGGCACCATTGAAGCTATTGGGACAAAATGATCACCCTCATTGTGTAGGCAGGGCAAAATGGCCATCTGGCCCTCGAAGCTGACTGAGAGAGCATGGCACCACCACCCCGGCTTGAAAAGTTTGGGAACCCCTGGACTAAAGTTTTGCAGTGGTGATGGTTTAATTTGGCAAATTTCCACTTTATGTTATGCGGCTTGATACTCTTGGGCGCACTTCTTCCCCCCTTCTCTAAAATTTACCAACTGGAGCACAGGTTTTCTTACACTGTCCCTGAATGTCGGATTCCCGGGCCAGATTCTGTTTCGAAAGCTCAGCTTCCACGGGCCACGAATGGGCCAGCTTTGAGTCCACGTGGGTTTACCTGATCAGTGATCATAATAAAGATATTTTTTTTCTCAGCTCTGCCCCAAATCTAGTGTCGTGGTGAGGCCTCTGTCCCTTCCGGACTCTGGGTGTATATCCATGAATACTGTTTCCACCTTTTTTGCCGAGTTATTTAAACTCCGTCACCTCTTTGCCCAAAGTTTTACAGCGGCCTCCTTAAGTTTTGTTTGCCAATGATAAATAGATGTTTGCTCTTCCCCGGAGGTAATTGCTTGGGGATCTTATGGGGAGGGAGTTGTAAAATGGGTGCTGGTTACCCATTAACTCGGATCCGCGTTTTTGTGAAAAACCCCGAAGCGTCACTTGTTTTAGCCCAAGGGACCAGACGCGAGCCAAACTGAGCCAAACCTCCGTGGAGAGAACCGGGGCCTGTTTATAAATAAGGAAACCGTCGGATCTGCCAGGCACGGATTGGCAGCCGGATATCTTTGGACCGGATTGGAGACCCTGCCACGTTTTCTCCATGGATGGCTCTGCGGAGGATGTACACCTTGAGAAAGCAACCAGCTCTCCTGGTAATGCGGACAGCCGGCCAGGAAGGGCAGAAGACGCCGAAACGGACCAGCAGGAGAGCCCTCAACGGTCAACAATAGATGATGTTCTAGATAGTGAAGCCCTCTCCAAAGAAGAGGAAGGGTCCTCCAGTTTGCCACCACACAACGATGACCGACCTCCGGAGGCAGCCGGAGTTGGGCTTTCGGTAACAGATTCAGATCCCACATTGGGCGACGCAGTCCAAGACTCGCCTCATCCACCCTGCTGGGCCCGACCTTCCTTCTCCGAAATGGAGTGCCTCGTCTGCTTCAACCGGTACAGCCCGCGCCGCCCGCCCAAAGTCCTGGCCTGCCAGCACGTGTTCTGCGCTGTCTGCTTGAAGCTCATCTTGCGCCACGACGACCAGGCCTGGATCATCATCTGCCCGCTGTGCCGGAGAGGCACCGTCGTTTTCGGAGGGCTCGTTTGCAGCCTCCGGGACAAAGAAGAGGTCGCCACTCGGATGGAGAGCCTGGTTTTGGAAACCGGGGAGGCCTGCCCTGTGCCAGATCTTCCCGGCAGGAACTCCTCGAACCCTCCCGGGAACCAGGAGGGCACCGGAGGGACGAACAACCGTTCTGCGGCGAAGAGACTGGTTTTGCTTTTGCTATTGGTGGTGATTCTGGTACTTGTTATAATCCCCTTTCTATACTCGGGGATGCTCAAATGGGCCCTTTGCTTTGTGGTGCTTTTGGGGCTCATCCTGTCCGTGGTGCTTTGTTGCGACCCACGGCGGAGGTGCTCAGGGGCAGACGTCTGTCCCTGGCAGAGGAAAGAGAGCCAAGTTGCCTCCATTGCTTGAAAGACGGTTTGTCCCCATTTTGCTCAGTTCTGAGCCAGTTCCGAAGCGGAGCTTCAACAGACGGACCGAGTCCAAGCTGTAGAATGGGCCTAGTGGGGTCAGGGATACCCCATAAACCCCATGGACCTCCTTCTGACTCTTTTGGGCTTCTCTGCAAATAACAGAAAGGGGAAAAGTCTTCCCAGCCACGAGCAATTGCGATTCAGCTTACTCTAGAATGAGCCACTAGGAGCCATTAACCTGACAAAAGACCCGCTCCTGAGAAACCATCTCGAATTGGATTCTGGATACGGATCAACCTTTCAACCTGGATTTTGGGAGTTTCCTTTAGGATTCTGAGAACTGTTTTATGGGGGGTGTTAGGCCCCTGAAAATAACTAGCCTGACCTAATTTTGCCGGGATTCATAAATGCAGAGCCCCTTCTGATAAAGGACAGCTGCTGATGGAGGAGAAATTTTCGTTCCATCCATCCACATTCAGAGCAGGAACTTCTGAATGCATTTGCTTAAGGTTCATCAAAGCCTTCTGTCCAATTTTCAGATCGGACAGATGAGTCCTGTTATTAAACAAGAGATGCTGGGAGGGGGTGGTGGTGGTGGTGGTGGTGGTGAAACAGACCGTTTTGCTGAAATCTTTAATAATCTGTTTTTCCTCGAGGGATTCCCTCTCAAACTCCACAGTACATATTTTGACATGCAACCCTTGCCTCCCATCAAGTCTGGGTCAATGTCATCTTTTTATCCAGAATAAAATAAACATTATTTTGAGCCGTTTCATTTTATCTTGAGCCAAATATACATTGAGTGAAAATGCATGTGTGGGAGGGTCACAATTCAAGGAGGCATCAGTTATTGGCTTTTAATGGATTTTATTTTTTTATTTTAAAAAAATCCGTCTGGAGAGGATAAATTTCTACATGGCAGCTCTCCATAGTAGAACCTCCTTATTCAGCTGCAGTCTAACAAAGTAACTATTACATTTATAATTCAAAGGTGCCCAAAACTACTTAAGTTACAATTACCACTTTAAAAAAAAACAACCATTTATCTTCTCACTCTTTACAGAGTTACAGTATTTCTTAATTGTTTATTTAAAAAAAAAAACAATCCAGATTGCTACAAGTGATAAAAAGCAATTGAAACAAAGGAAAGAAACACTGTAAAATGAATGGTTCTTTATTGCTTTATCACAGTATCATTTAAGTATGCCTATATTTTTCTCACACACAACAAAAGGAATGAATTACAAAGGTGCCAGTGTTTACAGCTAGTTTCTTCCGTCATCGCTGCATTTCTTCAATTATATTCATGTTGAGGATCATTTTATAGAAAGGACATTTTGCAAAATTGAGACTTTTCTTCTCCTGTCTCTCCGATGAATACCAAGAGAGAAAAAAGGGTAAAATGAAATATCCTCCACTTTTAATAGAATTATCAACGTATCCCCTAAAACAGGGGCCGGATGGCCATTTTGCCCTTTCTCTGCTATATGGCATGGTGGAGGCAGGGGGGGGGGCACATGAAATGGCACCGAAGGCCACATCTGGCCCCCAGGCCACAGGTTGAAAATCCCTGTCCTAAGAGGTGATAACCTATAGCGAACCCTCTCTAGATGCAAGCTGTTAGGACAAAATGGCCACCCCCGTCGTGCAGGCAGGGCAAAATGGTCATCCGGCCCTTGAAGCTGACTGAGAGCACATTACCCGGCCCCCGACTTAAAAAGGTTGGGAACCCTTTTTTTAAACGAACAAGTTACAAACTTGGGTCTGTTACACACACATCCATATCTAATTTTATTCCCCAAAATGTGACATTAACCAGTGCATCTCTACTGAGATGTCTTTATTTTTAGTTTAGCACAATTCATGCCTGCCACATGACCACGGAAACGTTTGCAGAAGCAGACAACGCTGGCTCTTCGGCTTTGAAACAGAGATGAGCACTGAACCCTACAGTCAGATACGACTGGCTTTCGAGCAAGAGGAACCTTTACTAATTTCCAAATAATAACTGCATTTCAGATTATAACCTAAATCATACAACTTGATCAGCAAATGTCAGGTTGAATCCTACAAGATCTGATGATGGGGAAAATCTAATTATTGCTGGGAAGACCTTAAAGTGCAGCCAGTTTAGGAATTTAATTTTTAATGTACTGTATTTGCATATGCATATTTTCCCCCTTCTTCTTGGCTTTATTTACAGCCTTGCTTTCTCTAATCTGAATATTTTTAAAATCCAGATAAATGCAAAGTTGGGGAAAAGAAAGCCAAATTTTATTTCTATTCAACTTTAACTTCTTTTAAAAAGTCATGCAGTCCCCTTTTGAAGCCTGACAACTCCGTCCCTCCCTGAAATGCAAATTATTTGCATCATTTTCATTTTCAATTCGTCCCTCCAAAAATGATGCCTGTTAAAAAGAACGCCCCTTAGTCAGTCCGCTACGGAAATAGCGCAGCCGGCCCCTTTTCCCACGGGGTGACGTCAGCTTTGACGCGTAACCCCCTTTCCGGAATCCCGCCCCACGCGCAAAGTGGGCCTAGGAGGCTTCGGCGGAGCCTCGGGCTGGAGTAAAAGCGACGCCGGCGGAGGGTGAAGGGAAGGCGGGCACGTTTCGGGGGGCTGGGTGCCCCCCGCTGGAGCTCAGGGACGGCCAGGTGAGGTTTTATTGCATGGGGGGGCGAAGCAAAGGGAAGGTTATTTTGGGGAGGGCGCCCCATAGTTGGAAATTTGAGGTGCAAAGAGGGGCTTTTTATCTCCCCCCCCTCAAATAAGAGGTATTTCAAACTTTTGCAAACTTTTATTTCCTTCTTCTGCAATTGGAAAAAAGATCCTTTTCCAAGCCTCTCTGGCTATTGCAAACTGGAAAAGTCTAAATCAGGGATTTTCAACTTGCGGCCCATGGGCCAGATGTGGCCTGACTGAGGAAGCGTGACCCGGCCCCCGGCTTAAAATGGTTGCGAACCCCTGATCTAAATCCTTTCTCCTGTGGTTTGCATTTATTTGATGTGGTTACATTGTAGCTTGCAATAAGTAAATAGGGACGAGACAATGTATTTATTTGTTGTTTGCATTTATGTCTGGGTTTTTTGTTTAATTTTTTTTAATTAAATAGCAACAATAATAACTATAGATATACAATGACAAACATAGACATGGACATGAATAGATACAAAGAATACATAAAACAGCATAACACAAAATAAGTGCCAAAACTAATAGTAGTTAATTAAACATACTTATATGTCCAGGTTTTCCATGCTCAATGAGACAGCTGCGTGGCTCTCCATATCGCTACTTTCTCTTCGCAACAACCCTAGAAGGTAGGCCAGGTAAGAGAGTCAAACCTGCCGAAAGGTGAGTTTTGGGGCTGCTTGATGCTGGTGTTACTACAGGTAATAAAAGGACCCAAAGTCTCTCCGAAGCTCTTTGAAATCTTTCTCCTCAAAGTAGGATATTAATAATAATAATTTTTATTTATACCCCACTTTCCTCGACCCAGTGGGCGACCCAAAGCGGCTTACAGATATTTAAAGGATCAGTATGAAGATACAATAATTCAAGATACAATATAACGAAAAACACTGTTTATTGGCTTGTGCTGCCTTCCAAAAGAGTCTTTTGGGGAATGTCAGAAAGTTACTTTTTACTAGTGAGCCAGGGCTCACTTAAAGTAGAATTCACAACATTGTAGCTGCATATGGATGAAACAGTTTTCCCAAGAGGAAGTGAACGTATAAAATTGAGATTAAATAAAACAGAACAGACATGTCTGATAAAGTGGACTTGGTCCATGAAAGCTCACATTAAATACAGAAGTTAGTCTTTAAGGTGCCACAACAATTTTTGGGTCATATTTTCACTACTTGCAATTTTTTGCTTTCAAACTGCTAGGTTGTCAGGAGCTGGGACAGAGACGGGCACTCAAACCGTCATGCAGTGCCCGGGTCTCGAACTGCTGACTGGCCGGCCTTCCAGCTAACAAGGCGAGCTTCTTAACTGTATAATAACCTTCTTTTAAAAGCACAAGAGAGGCTTTTTTTAAAAAAAAGCCATAGGCAGCAATGTTTACCTCCTCAAAAAGCAAAGATTGTGAACTGCCCTTCAGGCTAATGTCAAGAACCAGGCGATAAAAGACTCCGGAGGTTGTAAAAAATCATAATAAGAGCAATGAAAAATAAACAAAGCTTGCTGGAAACTCAAGGTCATCTCTCCTAGAAGCAGGTGTTATGCTTTGGAGAATATGTCAAGAAAAGTGTTGCCATATGTCCTGGTTTCCCAGGATTTTCCCAGATACAAGCTGTCCTGGCCAGTTCAAGAAAAAACATGTAAAAGTCTCGGATTTTTAAATTTGAACAAAGGAAGCAAGATCACCCCTCACCAAGGGATTTTTGCAAAGAGTTAATTCACTGCCTCCCTGCCTTTCTTTCAATTATCCTGCTTGAAAGCAGTGAAGGCAAAACAGCACCCTGAGAAGCCCGCCGGGGAGAGGAGACACTTGCAAGCGAGATAACTGAAAGAAAGGCACAGAGGCAGTGAAATAACTCTTTGCAAAAATCCATTGGCTCACCTTGAAGTTTGGGGGACAAGGAGTCGTCCTCAGCCCTCTTCCTTGAAAGCCGGGAGGGAGCAAGAAATACCCATATCTCCACCATACACTGGGACGGAGGCATTTGACAGTTAGGCCCCGAAGAAAGCAACACAGATTTAAGATTTATTTAAATTTAGTATTTCTATGTTGTGTTTTTAAATTATGTTGGACTCAACAGCATTTCCCTATTCTACATGCCATTTAACGTGATGCGCTTCTCTCTGTTTCTATCATACCTGTTTTCATTGACGTCCGTTTCCCTGTGCGTTTCTTTTAACTCGGTTCTGAGCCACTTTGGGTCCTGGTTTTAAACAGGACGCAGGCCGTAGATTGGACCAACCAGCGGTGCTTTTCTGAGGTCTTTCATTACATGCTAATTGAACAATTTTCTTTTTCTTTGTTGCAGCGGCTGGTGGAAAATGGCAGCCGGTCGCCAAGACCAGTGGAGGTCTTGGAAATGGGTGACGTCCGGGCAGACCAAGAAAGGAGAAACCCCAAAAACGGAAGAACCGTCTCTCTGTGTTGGCAGGCAACTAGGTGAAGCAGGGAAATTTGCTTATACAGCTCTCTGTGCAATCTCTTTAGCATCACTGTTTCCCGAGCAAGATGAAAGGTGAGTGCCTTAATGTCCTTAATTGTTTGTGAGATTAAGAGGATGTAACTGTGAACCTATTTGCAAAAAAAGCAAATAAAGTAAAAAAAAAACTACTTACGAAAAAAGTCCATTCCGTAGGTATTTGCTTAAATTGAATTTTTTGTAACTCGAAACAAACCCATAGGAAAAATGAATTTTTTATGTAACTCGAAGCAAACCCAAAGGAAATCGTGTAAATTAGGACATGGTTTTAGCATAAAATCATTATGTAAGTCGAATTTTATGTAACTCAAGACATTTGTAAGTCGGGTTTCTACTGTACTGTATATATAGCACCATCAATAACCTCTTTTAATTTGACAATCGTTTATTTATTATTTTATTTTATTTTTCTGATTTATATTGCCACTCAACTCTGAAGACTCAGGGCGGCTCACAGAAAATAAAACCAATCACATTTTAAAAACCAATAAAAATCATTCTCCCCCCCTCCCATTACCAGAGCCGGCCACTAGAGGCTGGATTGAAAACCAAATAATCCATTCCAGAGGTCAGAAAAAAAATCCAAAAAAATGTATTTTATTATGTTCCAAACTCTTTATAAAGTGCACTTTTGAATTTTTTTGCCACATTTTTGCCACTTTATGAAGAGATTTCAACAGATATAATATGTTTTTCACCACTTTTTTTCTGACTTCCAGAAGGGATTAATTGGTTTTCAATGCATTTTTAGCACTTCTGACAGTGGCCTCTAGTGGCCAGCTCTGGTAATGTGCCAGACCCATCCCCGACAATCAGCTTTAAGCTCCCAAGTCATTTGAGTGGTAAAGATAATGAATTTGCTGAGTAGGGGGATTTCAGTCCCACAATGCAAATTACAATGTTTCTCTGATCTTTTTTTCCCATTTATGTTATTTCGAAGCCTGTACAGAATGGAAGTGGTAGAGAATCTTGTGAAATGGCTCGAACTTTCGGACGCCGTCATGCCGGCCATGTCGGCATTTGTCAGCGGCTTAGGAGAGGAAGGGACGGAGACCTTCATTCAGATACTTTTAAAGGAGCCTCTCGTGAAAGAAAACCCAGCCATCATTACACAGGTGAAGATTATTGGCTTGAAATAAATACCTTAAGCAATGATAATAGAAATAAAAGCAAAGCAATCACACTTCTATCCTTATTCTATTCTCGTTTATGGTGGGGTGGGTTTATATGGTCTCATTTAATACAGTATATATATTTAGTGGCTATACCTGTTCTTCTTTTTAAACATGTGTAAGCCACTTTGACAGCTGTGGCTTAGTGGTTAAGATGCTGAACTTGAGGACTGGAAGGTCAGCAGGTCAAAAGTTTGAGACCCAAGTGCTGCATGACAGAGTGAGCTTCCGTCTTCCAGCTCCTGCCAACCTCGCAGTTCGAAAGCAAGGAATTGCAAGTAGATAAATAGTTACTACTTCGGTTGGGAAAGTAAACAGCAGCCTGTGCACTCCGGTGTCTAGTCATGCCTGCCAAGTGTCCCAAGAAATGACTGCAGACGCAAACAGCGCCTGCTTTGGCTATAAACGGAGATGGGCACCGGATCGTAGAGTTGGATATGACTGGCTTTACCATTAAGCCGCTTTGAATGCTCACTCTTAATGGAAAAGCAGGGTATAAATGTAATGAGAATCAAACTTACTTTGAAGGGCTTTCCTCTTTGACACCTACTCAATATTTTCTCTTTCTCTTTCTCTCTTTTAGGACCTGGTTTCCTTTTCCCTCAAAGGTGGTAAGTCCCAGATGCGGAGTTTTCTTTTCTCTGTAGAGAAAAAAGAGCAGGTGGGGTTTTTTTGTGTTTTGTTTTTGTGTTTGTTTTTTGTGTTTTTTTGGGGGGGAGAGAAATAACATGTTTTTGGTTAAGATATATAGGTGTGAATTCTTGGTGTTCTAGGCTATTATGATTCCCGTGTGCGGGTACTTACCTGCCACGTGACGTGGCTTCTGCGGATCCCCCTCGTGGAACTCGAGGCCGTGGAGGAGTGTCTTCTTGAATGTCTGAATGAAGAAAAAGAAGAGGAATCAGAGTAAGACGCTTCCCCCCCCTAAAGCAGAGAGATGCACAAAATCTGGGTTTTCACAAGGGTTTTTGCACTACTAACAGTGTGCAAAAAAGACACACATAAAATTTATGCATTTTACCCTATGTTTTTAGCCATTTTCAAAGACAGATCCATGCCCGTGCATTTCAACTTGTCACCCTGGCAGAGAGTTTAAAAAAACAACCTTGGCAAGTTTTGACACATTTGTCTTGGCAAGAATTTCGTAGATCCTAAGCCACGAAACCTGAAGAAGTTGCTCGTAATCCACAAAATGGGCGCTGAAATGAATTGGTCAGATGTCTAGATGGCACAAAATTTGTTTTAAATCTGCCCTTGTCAGAAGTGTCAAAAGTCTTATGGTTTTTTTAAAAATTACCGTATTTTCCGGTGGATAAGACACATCGGAGTATAAGACGCTGTTATTACCAAAGTAATTCACTATATTTATTTATTTATTCGATTTGTATAGCCACCCCAATCGACATTTGACTCTGGGTGGCATGCATAAAATCCCCAACGTCCAAACCATAGAAACCCCTAAAATTCCCCAAAACACTGAAAAACCACCTCCCACCCGCACCAATTAAAAAGCTAAATATTTATTTATTTTTGAATTTATACAGTACAAGACACACTTCATTTTTCCAGTGTATTTTAAAGGGGGGGAGTGGGTCTTATACACTAGCAAATATGGTATATAATCTGTTTAAGATCTCCTCTCAGCCCCTTTGAACACACTAAACTGTGAGAAAGTGCAATCGAATGTGGGGAAAATAAGATTATTATTTAATAAGAAAATGGGGCAGAGGGGGGAAACCCAGCCGGCCAGATGTATTCCCTGGTAACAGAAAAACATAGATTTGCATCTCAGTGAATTTTAACATGTGGCTGTCATGTATACATATTTTTAATATTTACTGTTTTTACTGTACAAGCTTGCCAACCGGGTAGAGGAAAGCTTTGCCAGGTAAGTGGAGCTGGCATTTTTATTAGGTTTTCTTATAAATATGTAACTGCTGGCTTCAGGATCTTTGCAGTCCAAAGATTTCCATCTGAGGACCTGGTTTGGGGATCACTGTGTAGTCCTGCGGTGGCTTAGTGGTTAAGCCGCTGAATTTGATGTGCCTGGAAGGTCGGCATGTCGGCAGTTCAAGACCCGAGCGCTGCACGATGGAGTGAGCTCCTGTAGTTTGTCCCAGCTCCTGCCAACCTAGCAGTTCAAAAGCTATAAATGGCAAATAGATAAATAGGTACCACTTCGGTGGGAAAAGTAACAGCGTTCTGTGCACTCTAGTGTCTAGTCATGCCTGCCACATGCCCATGGAAATGTCTGCAGACACAAGACAGCACTGGCTCTTTGGCTGTAAGCAGAGATGAGCACTGAACCCTAGAGTCAGATATGACAGGCTTCCGAACAAGGGCAGCCTTTACCTGTGGAGTCCCACCTTGGGCAGCAATATCTCTTGGGCTGCATATATGAAAGGGGGGGAGGGTTTGAGTCTTGTTCCCCATCACCCTACATATGTGTCTCGTTTCTCCCTTCTTCAGAATGGCGGAGGCGACGCGGAAGAAGAAGGAGAAGAAGAAGAGGCTGAAGCGATACCTGCTGATCGGTTTGGCAACGGTCGGTGGTGGGACCGTGATCGGTGAGTGACAAACAAAGCCATCACATTTATATAGCGCTTGGTGCACTCTGGGCGGCTCACAAGTCAATTCGCATTTTGCCTCCAACATGCTGCCGACTCGTTTTACCAACCTTGGAAGGATGGAAGAGTCAGAGTCAACCTAGAGTCCTGGCCAGGCTCAAACTCACAGCCTTTGGCTTGCAGGACAGCAGCTTAACCGCTGTGCCCCCTGGGCTTCGCAAACGTTGTATGGGTTTTTCCCCATTTGGAGTATTCTCCACCTGGGAAAACCCTAAAAAGGGTCGCTGTAAGTCTGAGAACTGAATCATAGAATAACTGAGCTGGAAGGGGTCCCGTGAGGTCATCCAATCCAACCCCCTTCTCAAAGTCTGAATCGAACCAGATCTGACAGATGGTTGTCCAATTCTCTCTTGAATTCTCTCCCTTGAGTTGACGGCACTTGGTAAGGATTATAAAAGGCCAATAACTAGACACTGACGTGCATGGAATGCTGTTACCTTTCCCACCCAAGCGGTACCTATTTATCTACAGTGGAAACTCATGTAACAGATGCCTCTTTTAGCGAAAAACTCGCATAACGAAAAGAAATTGGGGGGAAAATGGAGCGCCTCCCTATGGGGAAAACTCGCATAATGAAATTTTTTGCTATGCGGAATAGCGTCCCTATGAGGAAAACTTGTAAAACGAAAATTCCTACGGGAAAATTCACATAGTGAATTTTTCCCCCGTTATGCGAGTTTCCCCATAGGAATTTTCGTTATACGGGGTTTTCCGCAGGAATTTTCGCTCTATGAAAAAAATGTTCATATAAAGAAAATTCCTATGGTAAATCTCGCAGAACGGAAATTTCTGTATTATTAAAAAATCGCATAGCGAACAGCCTCGTGAAACGGATTGTTTTCATTATACGAGGTTCCGCTGCACTCGCAATTTCTTGCTTTTTGAACTGCCTAGGTAAGAACATCAAAATAAAACCACAGAGGACTTTTTTAATGCCGCCGTTATGCCGCCAGCCACGGCCGCCAGATGCAAAAAAGACTGGCGGGCTCCGGCGACTTACGTGGAAATGAAATTTGGCTTTCTTTGTAGGTCTAACCGGGGGCCTGGCTGCCCCCCTGGTAGCCGCCGGTGCGGCGACTGTCATCGGAAGTGCCGGGGCTGCTGCCCTGGGTTCAACCGCCGGGATCGCGGTCATGGCGTCACTGTTTGGCGCTGCCGGAGCTGGGTTGACTGGTAAGATGCGGCTTAGAAAAATATTTCTCACCTTCCTCAGTTGACTCTGATCCATACCTGTCAAGTATCCCGTACTGGCCGGGATTTCCCGTATTTTAGCGCTCATTCCTCCGCTTTCCCGGCACCGTCCCATATTTTGAATGGTGGGGAAAGGGGTTACTGTGCATGCGTGCCCATCACAAAGGGGTTCTGTGCATGTGCAAACGGGTCACTGAGCATGTACGCGCATGCGCAGTAATTTCTTGGATTTTCCGGAACCGCGCTTGACAGGTATGCTCTGATCGAAGGTGTTTTCCAACTTTTGGTTTTTAGACTCAATTCCCCAAAGCACTGATTTGCCAATGTACTGACTTAGGGTTCTGGGAATTGAAGACCCCCCACCCCCCTGTGGGCCTTGGGCCTCACATTAGGAACCGCTGGTCTAGGGGAAAGAATGACTTATGAAACTGTTAGTTGATATCAAGGCACATCGCATTAAGATCGTGTTGGGAAATCCAAACCAGGGCCATGAATTTCAGACAGTCCCCAGGGTCGTCGCCTGATCTTCCTTATCAACCACCTCCCAGTAACACGTGGTTTAAAATAAACAGAAATCCAATGTGACAAGCCTTGTGTAAAGAGAAAACAGAATTTGCAATGCCTACAACCAAGCTACAATCTGTATTTCTATATACACAGCGACTGCGGGTTCAAGACTTCTCCCCTCCATGTATTTATTTCACCCGGGTTTGGCCGGACTCTTTGCATTTCTGGATCATGGGTTCGGCCTTTAGGATTTTCACGTTTGCATAGACCGCGTGGCCAGATTACTCTGGGTTGAAAGGATTTTTGCTGGAGAATCTCCGCTCAGGGGACGCCCCGAATGAGGCTCCTTTCACGTCCCCAAGTGCAGACTTCGGGTATCGAAACCCAACCTTCCAGTCTCCGAGCTCAGCCTCTTAACCACTAAGCCAACCGGGGGAGCTGCCTAGATACGCAATAAAAACAATACAATAAAATAATCATTAAAGTTCTGAGGCATTGAATTAAATGGCTAAAGAGTTTAAGCTTTGCTCCCTCCAGTTTTAGCAATGCAATTTTTCTGTTTCCTTCTTGAAGGTATATGTCATTACATTATGGCAGCGGGTTCCCATCCTAAGGCCCATGGGCCAGGTTTGGCCCCCAGCACCATTTCATGTGGCTGTCCACCCCTCCAAGGGGCATTTGAGAAGCAAAATGGCTGCCCCTTTGAAGCTGTTGGCATCGTCACAAACAGCGCGGCATGATAAATCACGTTTTTTTGGATTGTCTTCCTGTATAAAAAAAAGTGCTCCAGCTTTGAATTCTACGCATCATGTTTGTGTTGTTTTTTGTGTGTGCTTTAGGGTACAAGATGAAGAAACGTGTGGGGGCCATTGAAGAGTTTGAATTCATGCCCCTTACAGAAGGGAAGCATCTACACATCACCATCGCCGTCACGGGCTGGCTTTCGACAGGGAAATATGGTAAGAGAAGCAAAATTTTAATCTCTTTTTCTCGCCTGTGTCTTTGCGCTCATTCCTACATCCCAAGGAGTTGGACATGTTTAGCTTGAGTTCGCCCTTGCTCGAAAGCCAGTCGTATCCGACTCTAGAGTTCGGTGCTCACCTCTGCTTATAGCCCATCTCTTTGGTGTGAAAGGTAACAGCATTCCGTGCGCTTTGGCATCGAGTCACCCCTGCTGCACATCTGTGACGTGCCCAAGGTTTTCTGTGTCATTGTTCAAGCCCTGCTAGCAACTGCACCACGTTGGAATAAATACACTTTGCATGGCGTGCACCCATTCATTCGCCCCTCTCCATGTGCGTGTCTTGGTGACCTGTTCTCATTAAACGGGCTCTTCCTATAAAACGGGCTCTTCCCGTGTAATGAGTCGTTCTGTTTGCTTCCCGCACCCGTTTGGTTTATTCCAGTCCACGGCAGATCGGCCGGGCGGTGCAGGAAACTCCCTGGGTGAAAGGGTGAAGACGTGAACTCTGGCTATAGCCGGAATCGGTTCGGTTTAGGGTCAGGGGAGACTTCAGCCTCGATTTCCCAGGTGTTGAAGATCAATTTCACATCTTGTTCATCTAATTTGAAGGGCAATTTCACATCTTGTTGGTCTAAGGAAGTGACAGCTAACCATGGCACTCCAGGTGTTCTTAGACCAATTCCCAGGAGTCCAAGTCAGCCCTCCTGCTGATCAGGGCTTCTGGGAATTGAAATCCAATTACATCTGGAGTGCCATGGTTGGCCATAACTGGCCTAGAACCACAATGGACAACCTTGGCACTCCAGATGTTCCTGGACGTCAATTCCCAGAAGCCCAAGTCAGCACTCCTGTTGACCATGGATTCTGGGAATTAAAGTTCCAGGAACATCTGGAGTGCCAAGGTTAGCCATCACGGATCTAAGGTAAAGGCCGCCCCTGTTTAAAGCCAGTTGTATCCAGCTCTAGGGTTTGGTGTCCCTCTCTGTTTATAGCCAAAGAGCCGGTGCTGCCTGTGTCTGCAGACGTCTCCCTGGTCACGTGGCAGGCATACCCTGAACACTGTTTACCTTCCCACCCAAGTGGTAGCTATTTATTTACTTGCAATTTCTTCCTTTCGAACTGCTTGGTTGGCAGAGATAGGAGCTCACTCCATCATGCAGTACCTGGGAATCAAACTCCGACCTTCTAATCAACAAGTTCAGTGTCTTAACCACTAAGCCATCACAGTCCCTCTCGGTCATCTATACCAGGTGGTTCCTAGCCTAAGGCCCATGGGCCGGATGCAGCCCACAGCACCATTTCGTGTGCCCGACCACACCCTTCCAAGGGCATTCAAGAAACAAAATGAGCCCCTTTCAAGCTGTTGGACACAATGGCCACCCCCCGTCATGCAGGCAGGGCAAAATGACCATCCGGCCCTCGAATCTGGCTGAGAGAGCATGACCCGGCCCCCGGCTTGGAAAGGTTGGGAACCCCCGGATCTAAACTCTTCCCTTTATTCACAGGGAGTTTCACAGCCCCCTGGAACAGCTTGTTCCAGTCGCCAGAGCAGTACTGCCTAGCATGGGAGTCCAAATACCTGATGGAGCTGGGCAATGCCCTCGACACGCTGCTGAATGGGCTGGTTAATATGGTGGCCCAAGAAGCCCTCAAATACACCGTCTTGGCAGGTGAGCGTCCCTGCCTTACAGGGTCGGTTTTTCCCTCCCGAAGGGAGCCGGACCATTTTCCTAGCAGGAGTTCTCATGATTCCTATTTCATTTTGAATTTCCATCTGCTCTTGCTTTTATGTTCCTCGCCAGGGATCGTCACGGCCCTGACCTGGCCGGCCTCGCTGCTGACCGTCGCCAGCATGATCGACAACCCCTGGAGCGTGTGCCTGCATCGCTCGGCCGAAGTCGGCAAACATCTGGCCCAGATACTCCTCAGCCGGCACCAGGTAGGAGACGGCCAACGGTTAGAGAGCGGCGCATCTCTCAAGATGATCTTTGGGGTTGGTTGAGCAGAAGAGCTTTCGATACAAGAGATTTACTCCTCACGGTTACTACTGAAAAACGATCAAGCATGAGGACTAGAAGCTTAGGTAAAATACACCCAAAGCCAGCCGTATCCAACTCTAGAGTCAGTGCTCACCTCTGTTTACAGCCCAAGAGCCACCTCTCCCTGCGTCTGCAGACATTTCTGTGGTCACGCGGCAGGCATGGCTTTAAGAAATAGGAATGCTATTACCTTCCCTGCTAAAGTGGTACCTATTTATCTACTTGCAAATTGCACACTTTTGAACTGCTAAGTTATCAGGGAGCTGGGACAGAGGTGCTAGCCCACTCCATGGTGCTGTAACTCGGGTCTCGAACTGCCGGCCTGCCTGACTTTGCCGTTGTCAAGTTCAGCATCTTAAACATTCCCATAGAAGCTTAACTATCCTATTAAAAAAATTAAGGACAATAGGATGGGAAGGAAGTTGAGAACCTGGGTTTAATGCAGGGGTTCCCAACTTTTTCTAGCTAGGGGCCGGTTCACGCTCTCTCAGTCAGCTTCGAGGGTCGGGTGGCCATTTTGCCCTGCCTGCATGATGGGGGGGGGGGACAATTGTGTCCCAACAGCTTCAAATGGGCGGGTATTTTGTTTCTCAAATGCCCTTGGAAGAGAGAGTGGGGGCACATGAAATGGTGCCATGGGCCAGATATGGCCCACGGGTCTTAGATTGGGAACCACTGCTTTAAATTTTTTTTATTGTGAGCAGCCCGGAGTCGTTTCGGCGAGAGGGCGGCAATACAAATGTAAAAATTAAATTAAATTAAATTAAAGAATGAGAGGATGGGGGGTGGGGAGGAAAGGTGGGATCCTGGGTTTAATTGCAATCATTTGGGTGTCTCTCCCGCCAGGGCAAACGGCCCGTCACCCTGATCGGTTTCAGTCTCGGCGCCCGGGTCATCTACTTCTGCCTCCAGGAAATGGCCAAGGAACAAGGTAAGGAAAGAGAGAGAAGGTTTTTAAAAAAACCAGGTGCAAGGTGATATTTTTTTATTATTTACACTCGTTCCAGTTCAGAGATTAGCGCCTTGGCTACCCTTATAAACCACAGGGTCAGATTTTACTACCTGGCAGTGTGCACCGAGAATGAGCAAAGAGCCCTGCCCACGGACTACAATTCCCATCAGCCCTGCCAGGCAAGGGAAGCCCGGGGTGGTGGTGAAGTCCCATGGAACCCTCAAAAGGCTGCCCTCTCCTCACTTTTGGTGTGAAGAAGAACAAAGGCAAACTTTGGGTGTTTTTTGCTTGTTTATTAACTATAGGTAAACGTCGCCCGTGCTCGAAAGGCAGTCGTATCCGACTCTAGGGTTAGGTCCTCATCTCTGTTTATAGCCAAAAAGAGCCAGCGCTCTCTACATCTGCAGACATTTCCGTGGTCGTGTGGCAGGCAGGCATGCCTAAACAACACCAGAGTGCACGGAACATTGTTACCTTCCTGCTGAAGTGGTACCTATGTATGTCCTTGCAATTTCTTTGCTTTCGACGTTAACTATGCCACTCTCGTAACCCTGCAGGCTAGGAAAGTTGACGAAGAAGCGTCCAGAAAATAAAAATGTAACTTTGCAATGCTGTGATTCCTCAGCTGGAGAGAGCAGTGATGTGGAGCGTCATAAGCCCTCCAGTGTCTAGTCGTGCCTGCCACGTGACCGGGGAAATGTCTGAAGGACGCTGATAGCGCTGGCTCTTTGGCTGTAAACGGAGATCAGCCCCGAACCGTAGAGTCAGACATGACCCGCTTTCATGCATGGGCGGCCTTGGTCTTGACCTATAAGTCCCCCCAGCCTTCTCCATACGACACCCCTGCAGGTTGGCCTTATTAACATCTTAAAGTGTCCCCCCCTTTCTGTCTGTGGCTGGTTCGTTTTCCTCCTCCACTAAGAAAACCCATCTGCCCACTTCTTAACAAGCCATGATCTCCGGTATTAAACGTTCTCTCTCACACACACACACCCTCCGCCGCCTGTCCTTTTAATTTATGGAAATAATGATATTCAGTCGTCATGATAATTATATGATTGACTCATTAACACCCTGTCTGTTTCCCATGTGCTGCTTCTCTGGTCTCCTTGGCACAGGTGGCTCCGGAGGGCGGCGGGGGGGAGACAATTTGTACCAATTCATCTGGCAAATGACTCGCAGCCCAAAATACCTACAAATATCTAAAAATATCAGTGTTTTCCTCCGGCACCGACCAAAAATTCCCCGGAAATGGGTTTTACGGTCCCCCAAAAAGAATTCCCACGGACAGTGCTGGGATTCGATCCACGTTTTCCCGTCGAATGTTTAACGCCAGAAAAGATTTAACTTAGCCAAGTCTTAAAAGCCTCTGTCTTCAGCTTAAGCAGTGATCACTTATACCAGGGCTTGGAGAAGTTACTTATTTTGGGACGACAACTACCATAATATCCGATCAGCCTAGCCAAGGAAGAGGTGGGGGTTGTTGACAACGATAACCAGTTTTTCTTCTTCCCAGATTGCAGAGGGATAATAGAAGATGTAGTACTTTTGGGGGCACCTGTCGAAGGAGACGCCAAGCAGTGGAAACCGATGACCCGGGTGGTGGCTGGCAGGATCATCAACGGCTACTGCAGGTGTGTTGAAACGATATTCACTGACGGCTAGTAGACTCGGAAAGGGGTCACAAAGATCGTCGAGCCCAACCCTGTGCCGGTGCAGGAACTCTGTAGTTAAAGCATCCCAAATAGATGGCCGTCCAAATTTGGTTTAGAAAATATCCAGCAAAGGAGAGGCCACAACTTCTGGAGAGAGAGAGTCTGTTCCACAATCAGGAAGCTCTTTTCCCTTAGAACAGGGGCTGTCAGCCTTTTCAAGCCGTGGGCCAGTTCACACTCCCTCGGACAGCTGAGCGGGCCAGACTGGTGGTGTCCCCCCCCGCTGTAAACGCTGCCATAAAATGTGTTTGCGACAGCTGTGGGCGCATTTGCATCTCATGTAAATGCATCTGCTTCTGGCGGCGCTGGTGGCGTGGGCCACATGAAATGGTGCCGCTATCCTGGTCGGGCCCACAGGGCTGTAGGTTGGGAACCCCTGCCTTAGAATGTTCATCCTAATACAGCCAAACCTTTACACATGAATTTAATTCGTTCCTCAATGATGGCTGTATCTCGAAAAATTCTTATCTTGAATTTCCCATAGGAATGCATTGAATGTAATTCCCCAAAGAAATGCATTGAATTTTGTATCTCGAAAAAATCCTACTAAAAATTCGTATCTTGAACCTGATCTCCCCCCCCCCCCATGAGATTTCTGGATGCATCTCAAGTTTTTCTTAAGTCGAACCATACTTATCTCAAGATTTGACTGTATTTAGAGTATCTTTTCTGGTACTATATTTGAGAGGAACTGTGGTGGCTTAGTGGTTAAGATGCTGAACGTGATGACTGGAAGGTCAGCGGGTCAGCAGTTCGAGACCCGAGTGCTACGCGATGGAGCGATTGCCCGTCTGTCCCAGCTCCTGCCAACCTAGCAGTTCGAAAACAAGAAATTGCAAGTAATTAAATAGGTACCAGTTTGGAGGGAATGGTAACAGCGTTCCTTGCCTTCCGGCATCTAGTCATCCTACCACAAGCCCAGGGAAACGTCTAGTGATGCAGACAGCTTCCCGACCTTTGGTTCTTGGGCTTCAGTTCCCAGAAGCCTCCGTCAATTCCCCCAAAGCACTGATCAGCCAATGGACTGACTGAGGCTTCTGGGAATTGGAAGTCTCCCTGTGGGGCCTGAGCCCCACGCTGAGAACCACTGCTCTAAACAACGAGACCGGGCTGCTTCTCCGTTCTGCTTACTTTACTTCATTTCTTCTTTACCACCCAGAGGAGACTGGCTGCTGGGCTTTGTGTATCGGACGTCTTCGGCTCAACTCAACGTTGCCGGCCTCCAACCTGTCGACTTGGACGACAGGCGGATGGTCAACGTCGATCTCTCGTCGGTTGTACGTATTACTTTCCCAGTCTTCAAGATCAGGGCCGCCATCGGGGGGGGGGGACCATCAGGACTCCTATCCCGGGCCCGGAGATGATGGGGGCCCGACCACACTGGGAAGCCACTGATGTACACATGTGCAAACAAATGACGCATGCACAGAAAACCACGGGGGCATGGCCAAAAGGGGGGCGTGCTCAAGATGGCTTTGGGATGGAGACCATTTCCTCCTCCCCCCTCGTTAGATTGGCAGCTTAATTAATTGCACTGCCTCCTTGCAACCCAGGACAAACGGGGCTAACACAAACACCCATCGCTTGGGTTGGCGGTGGGGAGCGGTTTTCCCACCTCTCCCATCACACGCACCCGAGACCCAAAGACTTAGCCCTAGAGAGTCTTTGACGCTCTTCGTAATTAAAGCTCTAATTGCTTGGAAATGATTAAAGAAAAGAGGACAGGTCATGCCAGATGGTTTGATAGTGGGGGTTGCGGATTTATCTCATAAAACCAGAACCGGGCGGGGGGGGGACCCATAACAACTCGCACGGCGAGAGATCAAGCCATAGAGTGCCAAATTTTAAATGGCTCCAAATGTCAAAATCTCTCTTCTGGAGCTGTTGCTAAAGGGAGAAAATTTTTTCTGGCCTGTGCTCTGGATGGAAACATGATGCTAGTCTAGAGCAAGGGGTTCCCAACCTTTCCAAGCCGGGGGCCAGGTCACGCTCTCTCAGCCAGATTTGAGGGCCGGATGGCCATTTTGCCCTGCCTGCACAATGGAGGTGTCCATTTTGTCCCAACAGCTTCGAAAGGGTGATCATTTTGTTTCTCAAATGCCCTTGGAGGGGGCACATGAAATCTCAGGACAAACTTCATGGCTGATCGCCCCATGATTAGGGTTGCCGTAATTCTCTCCCGCCAAACCGGGACAGCCACATGATCGCCATGAGGATTGCCTGTATTCGGATTCAGATAGGGCAGAAGAAAAAGAAGAATAGGTCTAAGCTCGAGTACATAGGCGAGTACAGCTTGCGTGGCGAATGCCTGACTTTTGGAAGTCTCTTACGTGACGTTGTGGCTCCTCCTTGCAGGTAAGCGGCCACCTGGACTACATGAAGCAGATGGACACGATCCTGAAAGCTGTGGGCATCAAAACCAAAGAGTGCCGCTTGCAAGAGCGAGGGGGTCTTGCCGCCGCCGCCAGCCACCCCGAGAAAGACCAAGCGGCGTTGGAATTGAGTGCAGAAGCACCGGAGGTTCAGACCCCACAGGTCAGGGATGGAAGCGCAAACCATGCCGCTGACGCCAGCCTCGACAACGGGGACGGCGGTTGCTGGTTGTGGGAGCCAGTCGCCAGCGGCCCAAAAGAGGGCACGGATTCTGCAACGGAGAGTGAAACCTCTCTGGCCGGAAAGAACTGATTGCTACAGGCGCCGCCTTCCCTGAATTGTTCCAGAATAGCTGGCGCTGTGAGGTTTGACACCACATGATAGTTGTTGTAGTTTTTCCATGCCATTCTGTCTTAATGTGGGCGAGTTGTGATGCTCGGGGTGGAAAGACTCGCCCCTTGTAGGGGACAGGAACAAAGTTCTGGCTTCACTTCCCTGAAACCCCCGGGAGCCTCGAAATGAGGGTGTCAAATGGGCAATAATTGACCCATTATTTCTGACGATTGAAGGTATACGCATAGCTGTCAAGTATCCCTTATTGGCCAGGAAAACCCCTTATTTTACCCTCTTCCCTGCCGTCATCCCGTATTAATTACGCTGCAATGCCCTATTGCCACCATTGGAGGGCAGCACAGGATAAGCATAGCTGTCAAGTATCCCTTATTGGCCAAGAAAACCCCTTATTTTACCCTCTTTCCCACCGTCAATCCCTTATTAATTAGACTGCAATGCCCTATTGCCACCATTAGAGGGCAGCACAGGATAAGCATAGCTGTCAAGTATCCCGTATTTGCCGGGAAATTTCCCTTATTTTACCGTCTTTCCTGACGTCATCCCTTATTAATTAGACTGCAATGCCCTATTGCCGCCATTGGAGGGCAGCACAGGATAAGCATAACTGTCAAGTATCCCGTATTTGCCGGGAAATTTCCCTTATTTTACCGTCTTTCCTGCCGTCATCCCTTATTAATTAGACTGCAATGCCCTATTGCCGCCATTGGAGGGCAGCACAGGTTAAGCATTGCTGTCAAGTATCCCTTATTTGCTGGGAAATTTCCCTTATTTCCAAATCCAAAACTTGGCAGGTATGGGTATACGGCCACCGAATGGAGAGGATCCATTTTTAGCCACCTAGTTTTTAATAGGCTTGTCTTTGCCGTGAATTCACCCTTAGTCACTGGGTGGTGCGGTGGTTAAAAAGCTTGCCATGTTAGCTGGAAGGCTGGCAAGTCGGCAGTTTGAGACCCGGGTACCGCATGACGGAATGAGCTCCCCTCGTCTGTCCCAGCTCCTGTCAAACTAATAGTTCTAAAGCAAGAAATTGCAAGTGGATAAATAGGGACCACTTTGGTGGGGAAAAGATCTTGGGGACATGAAAGGAGACTCATTCGGGCGCCCCCCTGAGCAAAAATCCTTTCAACCCAGAATAGTTTCTGACGCGAAATTATTATACCCTTAGACAGGCGGCAACCATAACTTATGGACTGGAGATTTCTAGGCTTTTAGATCAGGGCAGTGCGCTTTGATCGAAATGCCAGCGACATAACCAAAGGTGCAAAAGAAATCCCAAAGTTGCTTTAATTACAAATGTACATGCAAAGAAAGAAAGAAAGAAAGAGCAGGGAGAAAGGAGACCCCCCCCCCAAAACCCCAGAAGTAAATCAGTGCAGCTGAAAAGACCCAACAATGTACTTGGCACCCTGGGAATCACATCTTCCAGCCCTATCGCTTCTCATTTTAAAACAGGCCAGTAAGTTACATTCAGGACCAGACCTGAGCATGGAAGCTTGAATATATTGATTTAAGGAGTATAGCTGGATAAAATAGAGTGGCGGGTTGTTTTGTGTGCACAGATTTGCAAAATTGAGATTATTTTTTCTATTCGTCAATGGACCAGACTAAAGCAGACGTGGGTTCTCTCTGTCCTCTTACATCAGGGGTGCCCAAACTTTTCAGGCCATGGGCTGATCACGTGGCTCAGTGGCCGGTCACGCGGTTCAGCGGGCCAGTCACGTGGTTCCTCGAAGCGGAAGCAAAACGCGCCTTGCAGTCTGTTTTGCAACAGGATGAGATAGATATAAGGCTGCCATTTTCTCTGCTTAAACCAGGGGTGCTCAGACTACAGCCCATGGGCCGGATCCGGCCCCTGATGCCAATTCATCCTGCCCCTGACGCCGTGTGGGCATGTTTTACTTCTGCTTCCAGGAACAACGAGAGCGGTGTGGGCTGGATGAATTGGCGTTTGGGGCCAGATCTGGCCCACGGGCTGCAGTTTCGACACCCCTGCCTTACATGGAAGATTTAGCCCAGCCAGTAACCGCCATTCCCATATGTAAGAAAATGCTTCTCTAAAAGTCCTTGTGTTTGAAATCTTCCCTCTTGAAGACGGAAGCTAAGAATCGAGGGGGGTTTTTGGAGTCGGGGTTGGTGGTGGTGGTGGTGACGAAGAGTTAGGCATGGTTGAAAAGGATTCTGGCTTCCATCATATGGAAGGAGGGAAACATGGACGCATGGCTCGGCCCACGCGTCTTGTTTGACTCAAACTGTGAAATATAGGGCATTATGAGTGTGTCTGTTTGAGAAATAGACGCGAGAGTTTGAGCCGCCGTGTGCAATTTAAATGCAAATTAAAAAGCACCTCCGTTTGTCAACTTTGTGTGTATGTGGGAAGTGGGGATCGAAACACTCATGCGCGCAGAGTCTAGGCCAGGATTCGTTGCTTACTGGGAGCGAATCAGTTTCCCAACTGTAACTTAAAAGCTTTTCTGCTACGCCGGCGTTTCTCCTCCATGTGTTAAGATGTGGCTAAATTGGACACTTAAGGCAGAAACAGATATTATACAGCTAGTCCACGAATAGAGCCGAAATTACCGGCCCTCGAAGCCGACTGAGAGAGCATGGCCTGGCCCCTGGCTTGAAAAGGTTGGGAAGCCCTGCCCTTAATGTTGGCTTCACCCCTCCGCGAGGGCGTTCAGTGGATTAGCGCACAAGTCCTGGTCCGTCGGCTCCGGGTCGAAGAGGTTTACCGAATCCGCCTCCACCTCTGGAAGGGAACTCAAGTGTTGTGCGCCATGGTCTTTGATGTGGGCGATGGAATCGGCCGAGTCTGGGTCTCCGGGAAGGGTCAGGACGTTTTTGAGGGACGCCTCCGGCCGCGGGCCGCTGTTGGAGTTCCTCACCGACAGGGAGATGGGGCTGGGCCTCTGTTGCCAGGCCCGCCGGAAGCAGGGCAGGTACTTGGCCATGGAGCGCTTGAAGTCGCGCATGAAGAGCGGGTAGATGATGGGGTTCATGGTGCTGTTGCAGTAACCCAACCAGGTCAAGATGTCGAAGAAATCGGCGGAGATGCAATTGCAAACGGCCTGAAGGAAACGAAGGGATAAACAGGCTAATGTTAAAACCATACCAGGACCGCAACATCCCATAGTTTCTTATTTCGTCTTCTGCCGTATCTGAATCCGAATCTTGGCGATCCTCATGGTGACTAGCCATGAAAACTGTTTGGGGAACTGGATTTTTTAAAAACTAATTCTCAGATCTTAGAATATATTTTTTGGGGAGTGTGTGCTTAAACATTGCAAAGGGAGTGACATCATAAGGCCTCGCCCACATGACGTCATAAGCAACTGCCCCTGTGACACCATAAAAGTTTACCCTAATGTTTTAGGATTTTTTTTGGGAGTGTCCTAAAATCTCAAGGGCCGAGAAAGCCGCTGACCCTCGATAACTCCAAAACAGCCAGAGCTTCAAAGGATTGGTTTGTAGCGGACTGCGGCTCAATGAACGTGGCACCTGGGTTTTGTAGTCCCCAACCCCGTTCCAAAAAGAAGAAGCTTCTCTAAGGCTGTGCAAATTTCGTATCTGATGCACAGGGATGCATGTTTCAGTGCAACCCCCCCACCCCCCCCGCATGCCTTGGTTCCTTGGGCCCACAACTCTTTTAATTATTCTTAATTACCTGCACCATGTTGCAGACGAAGAAGGGAAGCCAAGCCACGAAGAACATGCCGAGAAGGACGCCCAAAGTCAGGCTGGCCTTTAAGGCACGCTTGCTGTGCTTGCTGGCGAATTTCCGGTGGTTCTCGCTCGTGGCCGTGGCTCGGCTGTGCGCTCTTTGGACCTGCACAAGGCAGAGGAAGCGGAAGGGAAAATTAAATGACTACCGTGGCTCAAGGGGGGTTAAGACACTGAACTGGATGGTTAGACGATCGGAGTTCGATCCCCGAGTGCTGCAAGGTGGAGCGAGTGCCCGTCTCTGCCTTAGTTCCTGCCAACCTAGCAGTACAGTAGAACCTCGGATAAAGTCCAAACTCCGTTCCACAAGTTTGGACTTTATCCGATTTTGGACTTTATCCGAATCAAATGGGCGATGCATCGGATAACGTCAAAAAAAATTGACTTTATCCGAGGTTCCTATACCAAGGTTCCTTTATTAAAGGTAAAGTTCACTCATGCTCATGCCAGTCGTATCCAACTTTAGGGTTCAGTGCTCATCTTACAACCAAAGAGCCAGTGCTGTCGTCATCTGCAGACATTTCCATGGACATGTGGCAGGCATGACTAGACACCAGAGTGCACAGAATGCTCTTACCTTTCCCACCGAAATGGCACCTATTTATCTACAGTGGTGCCTCGGATAAAGTCCAATTCGGATAAAGTCCAATTCGGATAAAGTCGTGGTTTTCATGCACACCCTTTCTTTTAAGAAAAGCGATTGAAAAGCAACGTCGGATTGCCGATCTCCAACAGAGGGTGGGGAAAGAAAAACAACATTTCCATCTGGGTGGAATATTTTTAATGTTGAATTAGAAAAAGATGACGCAAAGGGCTTTTTATTCTTAGAATAATTAGCATGGAAATTGTTTGGAAGGAAGTGAAAAAACACGACAAAACCCCAGATGGATGAATGGAGTCAGACGCGGGAAGGTATCGACTGGGAAACTAACAGCCCATGTTTTCCCCCTAGTATGTTAATATAAAGGAAAGATACCATAAAATAGTAGGATAAGCGGCATGTGGATTAACAGGCATTACAGTAAAAAGTCCATCCCGCAGACTTGTGCTTAAATCGGTTTTTTACGTAACCCGAAGCGAACCCATAGGAAAAATTATTATTTTTTATGTAACTTGAAGGAAACCCATAGGAAAAATGAAATTGTGATGTAAATAGAAGCAAACCTGGTTTGCCACCTTTATCATCCTTTATGGCCTGGGGGCCAGATCCGGCCCCCAACACAAATTCATCCGGCTCACGAAGCACTCATCGCTTCTGGAAGCAGAAGTAAAATGCGTCCGCTTCCAAGACCGACAAGGGCTTTGTGGGCCAGATGAATTGGTGTTGGGGGCCAGATCTGGCTCCCGGGCCATAGTGACCGGGTCCCTGGACCACGTGATTGGCCCACGGCACCCCTGCTTTAACATGTACTCCACAAAAGGCTCCCAAATATTCCAAAAAATTATAATATACATTTTAAAATAATAATAATAATAATTCCCATGTCAATTTATCAAATTTATCATTCGATGCTGTTTCGCATAACATGAAATTAGAATTGGAGCGTTGGTACAAAATTGGCTTCTTCCTCTAGATCATTTCCCACTCTTTGTTAGGATATGTTAATGGCCATCTGGTAGCGAAGAATATCTCGACACAATCCGAGAGCAAGGACGGGAATGTTAATATCCGTGCTAATAGCTGTGCGGTGGCTCAAGTGGTTAAGACACTGAACTCGCTGGCTGGAAGGTCGGAGTTTGATTCCCGGGTGCTGCACGACGGAGCGTGCGCCCGTCTCTGTCCTTGCTCCTGCCAACCTAGCCGTTCGAAAGCAAGGAATTGCAAATCGATCGATAGGGACCTCTTTGGTGGGAAGTTAAACAGCGTTCCGTGCACTCCGGTGTGGAGTCATGCCTGCCACATGACTATGAAAATGTCTGCAGACATTTGGCTATGAAATAGAGATGAGCACTGAACCCTAGAGTCGACTACGACCGGCTTTCAAGCAAAGGTGGCCTTTACCTTTAAAATACATTGGCTCCTTCAATGAATGTAGCAACTACATGTCCCATCAGCTCGGGACAGGTGGCGAACCCACTGACATCTGGAGTTTAACCTCAATACGTGGGAACGATCCTCAAAAAAAGGCCCACAAAGTTAATTAAGAATGGCGACTTGTTTCATTCTACCACCGTTGGCAAGAACTAATGGGAGGGGGGGAAACGGGCCCTGTAAATCCTAATTAATGGGTCATATATCTTGTCGGTGTGAGATTTTCGCGGCCGACGGAACGGCTTCCTTAATGAGATTTTAATTTCATTTTGTTCTGGAGCTTGGAAATATTTCCGCCGATAACGTGGCTGGCTGCTTTCCCCCCATGCAATCTCCTGCGTTGTCTCTTAGCTGTAAATTGAATTATCATGACATCCGGTATTAACGAAGTAAAACTCTAGTTCTGGCCAGGTTTGCCAACCACACTGGCCTAGCCCATGGATTTATCTTCCCCCACCATTTCTCCAAGTTAAAAGCTTTTAAAATGTATTTAGCACGATAATGAGGTGTGTGTGTGTGTGTGTGTGTGTGTCTGGTATTTATCATGGCTTCGTTAATTCCGATTAATATCATTTTTCCATCACGGAATGGGATGCGCCTTTGCTTAGTTGTGCATTCTGGACTTGTGGGTGTAAAATGTGCCCAACGAAGAACAGGTCGGGTGCTTTGTTTGCTTATTGATTTAAAAGAGGGAGAAGTAAAGTTTCTAGTCCTTAAAGTTTACACCCCAAAGCTTGACAGGAAGATGTATTGCAAATGCTAAAAATCCCGAGAGAAATTAGATGGAAAGTCTAAATCTGGGAGGGCAGGGTCGAAATCAAAAAATAATGATGATGATGATGATGATGATGAGAAACCATGGTCTATCCAACCAACCAACCAACCGACCAACCAATCAACCAACCATCCAATCCTATATTATCCATCCATCCATCCATCCATCCATCCATCCCATCATCATCATCATCATCATCATCATCATCATCATCATCATCATCATCATCATCATCATCATCATCATCATCATCATCATCATCATCATCATCTAATCGCCGGGCTGACAAAATTCTGCTCATCTTTCCTTTTTTGAGCCTGGCTTGGCTGCTCTCCATGGTGCTGAAATGGCTCCGAAGCCTTGCCTTGGCTTGTTGGATGCCACGTGTTCGGTCGATTAAAGAAGGATGGGATTTGTAGTTTGGGGGTGGGGTATACGGGACAGCCATGGCTTAGTGGTTAAAACGCTTCCCCTGCACTGCATTATTTTATTTTATTTTTTAAAACTACTCTATAGCTGGGCCCCTCGGCCCGTTTGGAAAACAATCTCAGTATAAACGTCATTTTTTGCAGTTACCCCTACTGTTTCCTTGAGTCATGGCCCAGTCTTAATCCAGAAAGACATAATTAATTGCCCTATTTCAGGACATAATTGCCCTATTTCAAGACATAATTGCCCTATTTCATTGCCCTACAACAAATATACGAAAACGAACACAAACAGGTTTTCCAGCTGTTTTCCAGAAAGGTGGCAATGGCTAAGAAAATTTTAAATAAATCTTAGAACGGCAGAGCTGGACGGGACTCTGAATTATCTATCTGTCTATCTATCTGTCTATCTGTCTATCTGTCTATCTATCTATCCATTGATTGAAGGATCTCTATCTATCTATCTATCTATCTATCTATCTATCTATCTATCTATCCATTGATCGAAGGATCTCTATCTATCTATCTATCTGTCTATCTGTCTATCTGTCTATCTATCTATCCATTGATTGAAGGATCTCTATCTATCTATCTATCTATCTATCTATCTATCTATCTATCTATCTATCTATCTATCTATCTATCTATCTATCTATCTATCTATCTATCTATCTATCTATCTATCTATCTATCTATCTATCTATCTATCTATCCATTGATTGAAGGATCTCTATCTATCTATCTACCTATCTACCTATCTACCTATCTATCTATCTATCTATCTATCTATTTATCTATCTATCTATCTATCTATCTATCCATCCATTGATTTAAGGATCTCTATCCATCTATCTATCTATCTATCTATCCATTGATTTAAGGATCTCTATCTATCTATCTATCTATCTATCTATCTATCTATCTATCTATCTATCTATCTATCTATCTATCTATCTATCTATCTATCCATTGATTGAAGGATCCATATCTATCTATCTGTCTACTGTATTTGTATTGCCACCTCCCTCACCAGCTGAATCAACCTTGAGCCCTGGTCAGGACTGAACTCACAACCTTTTGGGTTGCAGGGCAGCAGTTGAACTGCTGCGCCACCGGGTCTTCTTGATCCAGTCATCAAGAGACCTTTTCTTTTATTTAATCTTTTTGTGTGTATTCCCCATGACGGTCTTTTGGCCACCCCAAAGGACCCCAAAACATGTGTTACTGGGATGTGGGATGAAACCACGTTGCGCTCACAGACGGCTTGGTGACTAAACGAAATTGGCAAGCCAAGCTTTCTGTTTCTGTGACAATTAGTCATTCAACGGAGGGGTGACGTTAGACGGCCTGGTGGTGGGGGTAGGTTGTCAATTTCTGGCCCTGCATATCAGAAGAATGATGACCTTGGCATTTTTCCAGGGTTCTCAACCTTTTCATGCCAAGGGCCGGGTCATGCTCCCTCGGATAGTTTCGGGGGCCAGACGGCCATTTTGCCCCACCTGCCACACACAGCACTTCCGGGTGTGGCAGTGGGGGGTGGTGGGCATGGTGGGCCACTGTGTGTCCAATTTATTCAAAGACCGTGTGGAAAAGGAGGAGCCAAGCACCCTGATATCTGGGCTATATGGCAACCCTAGCCACACGAAATGGTGTTGTGGGCCACATCTGGCCATGTGGTTTTGCTGAACTCAACAGTGAGATTAATTACATATTTTTTTCTGAGCAAACTGCGAATGAGATAAAGATCATCTGCCAGCGGGGTTGAGTTGGGTTGGGTTGGGTTGGGTTGGTTGGTTGGTTGGTTGGTTAGACAGACCATGGTTTCTCAAACATGGCTCTCCATGTGTTCTTGGACTTCAATTTCCAGAAACCCAAGTCAACACTCCTGCTGATCAGGACTTCTGGGAATTGAAGTCCAAGAACATCTGGAGAGCCAAATTTGAGGAACCCTGAGAAGGATGGATGTATAGATTGATGGATGGATGGATGGATGGGAAAGAAGGATGGATGGATGGATGGATAATATAGGATTGGATGGTTGGTTGGTTGGTTGGTTGGATAGACCATGGTTTCTCAAGCATGGCTCTCCATGTGTTCTTGGACTTCAATTCCCAGAAGCCCAAGTCAGCACTCCTGCTGATCAGGACTTCTGGGAATTGAAGTCCAAGAACATCTGGAGAGCCAGGTTTGAGGAACCCTGAGAAGGATGGATATATAGATTGATGGATGGGTGGATGGATGGGTGGATGGATGGATGGATGGAAAGAAGTATGGATGGATAATATAGGATTGGATGGTTGGTTGGTTGGTTGGTTGGTTGGATAGACCATGGTTTCTCAAACATGGCTCTCCAAGTGTTCTTGGACTTCAATTCCCAGAAGCCCAAGTCAGCACTTCTGCCGATCAGGACTTCTGGGAATTGAAGTCCAAGAACATATGGAGAGCCAAATTTGAGGAACTCTAAGATGGATGGATGGATGGATAGATTGATGGGTGCTTGTTTCGGTAAAGTTAAATCACCGGTCAGAAATATGTAGCAATTTGGGTAGCAGCGAGGGCTCCTTCATTTCCTACTATCCACCCTTGCTGGCTAAGGCTGATGGGCTTTGCAGTTCCACATTTTTGAAGAGGGGGGGGCATCATCCTTGTAGAAAGAACCTGAGATAGTATTGATCCAGGCACACTCTTTCACTCGGTTCTCTAGTTGGAGGCGGCGATGACTCTTTTCGGGTCTATTGTTGAGAAAGACGGAGAACCATCTATCCAAAACGCGCAGGGTTGGTGTTGGGGGAGAAGATGTGGCTCCGGGCCTGTTCCTTGCACACATGCACACGCACACACTCACATGTGCCATGTGTGAGTGGGCAGAGAGCATCTGCTCAGGCGGGGAAAGGAAAGCACGAGAAACAATCACACAACCATGACCTAGAGTTGGGCCAACCTATTCTCCAACAGAGAACATCTCTTGTACGGTTGCCAAAACCCCAAATTCAGAAATGAAATCCTGTCTGTGTGTAGAGCAAACTTTTCAAGCCGGGGGCCGGGTCACGCTCTCTCAGTCAGTTTCAAGGGCCGGATGGCCATTTTGCCCTGCCTGCACGACGGGGGTGGCCATTTTGTCCCAACAGCTTCAAAGGAGCTGGCCATTTTGTTTTTCAAATGCCCTTGGAGGCGGTGGGGAGCACACATGAAATGGTGCTTGCAGGCTGGATCCAGACCTTATTTTGGGGACCCCGGATGGCCAGCAGTGGAGTGGGCATGATGGGTATTGTAGTCTGATCGCATTAAGGGGAGACAATTCCAAACATAACACTTGTCACGGTTATGGGGCTGGGCTTGCTGGCTTTCTTCCATTCTGGCTTTCCGTTCGGTCTCTTATGAATTATGCGCAGCCTACAAATGCAAGCAATCTCACCTTTCCGGCCTGCTCCAGGTGGCGCAGGACGTATAATAAAACTAAGCTCAGAGGGGGGGAAAATAATCTCATTTTTAAAAACCCTGCAGTCTGACAATCTTGGGCTTAACGAAGGGCGCCTTGCAAAAATCCTCCCAGAAAACGAAGGCGCATGAATTTAGCATCAGAAACTTAACAGAAGGAAGGGAAGATATCCCCACCATTTTGTTCTGGTGGGAAATTGGGATGTACTTCCAGGTGGGCGAAATTTTCCATCGAGCCGCGTGACGGCAAAGCCCGGCAAAAAAGATTTCTTATGGTTTCCTTCAAAACTAGGGAGTTTCGAAACTTGTGTGAACTCTTCAGCTCATTCATTCAGATGTAAAGTTTATGCCAGGAAATTGAAGACCCTGTTTTATTTTTGAAGCCGTGCTAAGGTCTTAATCAGGCATTCGTAACCTATGGCCTGTGGGCCAGACACGGCCCCTGACGCCAACTCATCCAGCCCCGGATGCCCTCACCGCTCCGGAAGCAACCCATGCCCTGCACGTGCACAGAATGCTGCTAAATGCATTCTGCACATGCGCAAGGCATGTTTTAAGTCCGCGTCCGGGTGGGAGGAGCCGCGTGACTGCCCCAATCCGCTGTCCAGGAAGTGTGGTCCGGCCCGTGTCCTGAAAACGTTGAGAAACGCTGGCCTTGATGCTCCTGAACGGGAAGAGCCAGGCTTTTTCCGTTGAGTCGCACGCAGAGAGGCAACGGCCAGACGCCTTTGAAGCTCGTCCAATTTGAACATGATGTGCCACCCGACGTGTGGATGGAAAGAGGTGGTCTTGGCGTTATAAAACGTGTCTTGTATGATAAATGAAAGATGGAGTCGGAGCGTGACCCGGCCCCCGGCTTAAAAAGGTCGAGAACTGGTGTAGACGATCCTCGTAGGCAAAAAATATATGCAAATATACCAACAGACTGTGAATGAGTTGTTTCACACTCTGCAGAGAGCAGGTCATTTGTAAAGCTAACGCCTCTTGCTTACCCAATCGAGACCAAGCCGCTACGAGCTTACTCGACATCACAACCAAAAGTATATTCTTGCTGGGGCTAAAATAGCCAATCCCTCTTTTAACTATGTGTGGATTTTAACTAAGCCCCGAGCAAACGGAGACAGATAGGTTTCCTGACCCCGCGAGCGTTTGCAATATCTATAGGAAACCCCATGTCTTATTTGTAGCGGAAATGGCAACAACTATCCTTGTTACGATGATCAACACATCTCAACACAATTTGCTGCCCGGGTACGAGCCGGTTAGCATGTGCGCCTCCGAGTTATTTTCGTTGAAATTCCCCACACACACACACACACACACCCCTGTCTCTCTCTGCCTGTCAGTGAAAATATAGTCAAAACAAGACAAAATAGCGAACACATTGCTGGCTTTCCTTGACCCGCAAAATCTGTCGCATCCGTCTTATTTGCCCAATCCTGCAGATGCGCCCGCCATATATTTTTTGGGTTCCACCAGATGCAATGGCGAGTGGGAACTGTGCTTCAAAAAGTCTAGAGCAGGGGTTCCCAACCCTAAGGTCCATGGGCCGGATTCGGCCCGTGGCACCTTTTCATGTGGCCCCACACATCCCTCCAAGGGCATTCAAGAAACAAAATGGCCACCCCTTTGAAGCTGTTGGGACACAATGGCCACCCCCCCATCGTGCAAGCAAGGCCAAATGGCTATCCGGCCCTCAAAGCTGACTGAGAAAGTGTGACCCGGCCCACTGGCTTGAAAAGATTGGGAACCCCTGATCTAGAGGGCCAAATGACCCGCCTAACCATTGCTTAACGATAGGGACGGTTCTGCTAATCAATACCTGCTGCCTGTTTAGTATTACCTGTCGCATCAGTTTATCGCCGCACTGGCCATTACCTGTTGCGTCGATTCATCGGCGGCCACAACCACGTTGTTGGTGAGCGAGGCCACCTGGACCGCCTGCTTCCGGGCCGCCAGCAGGATGCGGCAGTAGGTGAACAAGATGGCCACGGCCGGGAGGAAGAAGGTCAAGCCGGAGGCGATGAGGGCATACGGCAGGCTGACCAAGAGCCGGCACTCCCCATCCTCTTCCGCCATCAGGGTGCCGTTGAGGGGTCGGAGGTCAAACTCCATCCTGTGCCAGCCCATCTTGATGGGCCAGAAGGACACCAAGGCCGCTAAGGTCCAGGTGGCCAGGATGAGGAGGACAGCCCGGCAAGACGTCATCCTCAACTTGTACTTGAGGGGCGAGATGATGAGAAGGTAGCGGTCCAAGCTGATGACGCAAAGGTTCAAGATGGAGGCGCTGGTGCACATGACGTCGAAGGAGAACCAGATGGAGCAGAAGGCCTCTTCCAAGACCCAACGGCCGTAGAGTTGGTTCAGCATGGCCGGGGGCATCACCACCGAGCCCACCATGAGGTCGGACATGAAGAGGGAGACCAGGAAGTAGTTGGAGGTGTTGCGCAACGAGCGTTGGGTGAAGATCAAGAGGATGAGGGAGAAGTTGCCCACCATGGTCAAGAGGATGACGAAGCAGAGGAAGGCGGCCGTCCAGGCGCTGCCCAGGAGCAAGGAGGTCCGCTCCCCGACCGAGCTGGTGACGTTGGCGCTCGCGAACCCTCCTTCCATCGAGAAGACCTGGAGACGGTGGAATCCAGCCTACAAAGGGCGGTCATCGCAGTGGGACCCGACGGCCGAGGTCAAAGCGGCAAGACCCTTCCATCGCCCCTTGCCACCTTCCGCCCGTCTCTCCTCTGGATTTCTCCCAGCCCGGCGTCTCCGAGGTCCCCGTGGATTGCAAGCATCCTCTCTTGCCGAGTGCCAGAGCCCTTCTGGAAGCAAAAATTCGGCAGCGTCGAAGAAGGGGTGGGTGGTGGAGAGGCAGATGGTGACAAGCCTTTCTTCTGCTCTTCTCAAAAAATAACCCCTTCCCTCCACCCGAACCCGTAGATTGTCCCGTTTCCTTTTCAGGGTCGAGAGGAGGGAGAAATTAAGAAATAAAACCCAACGGTGGTTCTATAATAGTCCTTCTCTTTCCCCATCGCTGCTGCTCGATGCCGTTTGCATCTCTCGGAGGTAGAGGAATTATTATTATTATTATTATTAAATGCACAGCAATTTATTTCGGGGAGGTGAGATGAGAAAAAAATAATAAGCCTAGAGTATTAATGCGATCGGATGCCAAAATAAGCCAACTCTGGATTTCCCCTCCTGTACGATTGGTCTGTGCGTCTTAAGCTATTTTTAAATAATTTCCTTCTCTTTTGTGTCTGGACCAGGGATTCTCAACCTGCGGCCCATGGGCCGGATGCGGCCTGCAGCACCATTTCGGGAGTGGCTGCTGGATTTCCCCCTCCTGTACGATTGGTCTGTGCATGTTAAGCTACTTTTTAAAAATTGTCTTCCTGCCTCCTGTTTTGTGTCTAGACCGGGGATTCTCAACCTGCGGCCCATGGGCCGGATGTGACCCACAGCACCGTTTCATGTGGGCCCCTGGCCAACGCCTCCGCCACACCAGGAAGTGCCATGTGGTGGAGGAAAGGCAAAATGGCCGTCCACCACCACCACCCCGGAAACTGTCTGAGGTGGCCTGATCCGGCCCCTGGCTTTGAAAGGTTGAGAACTCCTGGTCTAAGTTGTTTTGAAGTCCAACACATTTGCAGGCCAGCTAGTTGTCCTTCGGTGGGAAGGTAACAGCGTTCCGTGCGCTCCGGTGTCTAGTCATGCCTGCCACATGACCACGGAAATGTCTGCAGAAGCAGACAGCGCTGGCTCTTCGGCTTAGAAACAGAGATGAGCACTGCACCCTAGAGTCGGATACGACTGGCTTTCGAGCAAGGGAAACCTTTACCTTTACCTAGTTGTCCTTAAGAGTTTTGACTTCGTCTTTTGACATGGCCAATTCAATGCATGCTGATGATAAACTAGGTCTGTGATGGCGAACCTTGGCACTCCAGACGTTCTTGGACTTCAATTCCCAGAAGCCCAAGCACCCTGTGAATCCACACGAATGGGTTTACTGCGATTCATCCGGCCCGCGCTGCCCTTGTCGCTCCCGGAAGCAGAAGTAAAATGCGCCTGTACGGTTAAGGCTCTTCCGCATTTTACTTCTGGCGCAGGGCTGGGTGAATTGCAGTAAACCCATTCATGTGGATTCACAGGGTGCCTGGGCTTCTGGGAGTGGAAGTCCAAGAACATCTGGAGTGCCAAGGTTTGCCATCACTGAACTAGGTACTCGGGTTTTGAACTGCTGGTCTTCTGCCTCCAGCCAGAGTCTTAACTGCAGTCTGACAGCATCCCCAATGGAGAACATGGGTATGGCAACGGGAGGCTCACATGTATTTAAAACTCCAGTCACTCCAGTGGTTTAAAGCACTGCCAACTGGGAGGCAGACCTGGCCTAACTTGACAACTGGAAGGTGAGCAGTTCAAAACCTGGGTGCCGCACGATGGAATGAGCACCCGTCATCTGTCCCAGCTCCTGCCAACCTAGCAGTTCGAAGGCAAGAAATTGCAGGTAGATAAATAGGGACCACTTTGGTTCTGCGCACTCCGGTCTCGAGGCATGCCTGCCACGTGTCCGCCGAAACCTCTGCGGAAACCTCTGCAAACGCTCTTTGGCTGTAAGGGGAGATGAGCACCGAACCCTAGAGTCGGATACGACTGGCTTTCGAGAAAAAGGTGACCCTTCTCGACCCCCACCCATCTCTCTTGATTGCCGTCAAGTCGACTGTCTGTCTGTCTCTGCTTCCCTGCCTTTGCTCCAGAAGCAAAGACATTTCCGTGATGGCTGGACTCATGTTACACAAGAGGAGCACTGTGGGCCACCATGCTTGCACTTGCGGAAACTGCAGGGTCTGGTGAAGCAAAGGGAGCCCGGAACGGCAGGGGTGGGGTGGGGGTGGCCGGGGCATAAGGCTTCTAGTGGCCAATCTTAATTTCTGAACCTTAATTTCCACCCAACCTCGACACACCCAGTTTGTGCCACAAAACCACAGCTTCTGGTGGCTTCTTGGAGATGCATCAACCACCCTTAGCATCGTTTTTCTTCGTCATCCTCCTTTCCTGGAAAGTTCACAGTTGACTTTCCAAATGTGGTGAAATCGACAGACTTTTGTACGGTACTAACACACACACACACACACACACACACAGAGAGAAGGATCTATTATTTTAAGGGCACTTTATAAAGTGTTTTGAACAGATAAAAAACTTGATTTTGACTTTTTTCTCAACTCTGGAACGGATTAATTGGTTTCCAATGCATCCCTATGGGAAACTGTGGTTCGGTCTACAATTTTTTTGCAATCCGGAGCACTTTTTCCCAAGTTAAATCTACTGAACCTGCTGTGATGAGCTCTTCTTCTTCTTCTTGGCAGGTCGGCAGTTCGAGACCCGAGTACTGCACGACGGAGTGAGCACCCGCCTCTGTGTGCCAGCTCCTGCCAACGTAGCAGTTCGAAAGCAGGAAATTGCAAGCAAATACATAGGCACCACTTCCGTGGGAAGGTAAACAGCGCTCCGTGCGCTCCGATGTATACTCATGCCTGCTATGCGGCCCTGGGAATTGTCTGCAGAACATGGGTGTGAGGATGGGTTTAATACATCAGGGTTGTGGGTTGACGTCTTCTCTTGCTCGTGGATTCTTCTTTATATGTAATTCCTGAGCAAGGATTGGAATAGATCCAAATAGATCCATATCCTGCTAGGAAGAACTTGGGTTATTATTGGGCTGTAGAGCGATAGCTAAGGCAACATTGTAATGGCCAACCCATTTTTCATCATGAATGATCTCCTGTTTCAACGCCTTCCTTTCCCTCCGCGTATTAAGAAGAAACAGGGTTTATGACCAGCCTTAGGATGGAATATCTCCTAATAGGAACATCCTGAGCCCTTGGTCTCCAATGGCCGTTGGGAAAGAAGGCGATTACCTTGATTGGCCATAGGATGAGCTTATCAGGAACATTATGGGTCATTGGGCCCAATGGCCATAGAGAAGGAAGGAAGAAAATTCAAGGGGAGCCCATGTCCCATCATCCATGGGTCATGCTCTACAGGTTGTCCTGAGCGGAGCCTCGTGTGGCCCCAATGGTTGTGGAAACCCAACTTAATGGAATGAGGTTGACCTTCTTGGACAAGAGCTTCATTGCCATCCTTCCCAGACAAATGGGGAAGTGAACTAAAAAGTACAGAAAAGTAACCTTGTCTTTCTCTACAGCAGGGACTGCCTTGGTCACGATCCATTCACAGCATCACACAGGGACCCATTCATAAAGTTATAGAACGATACCTATTGATATTTATATCAATTGATATTGATATTTGGCTCCCTCTTCCAACAACCCCTTCTTTCTTTCTCTCTCTTTCCCATGGAGATCAAAAGTTCAAGTTGCAGGAATCTTGAACCTGATCCATGTATTGGCCAACAGGTTACAAGGGGAGGTTTTGGAGATGTTGAACCTGTTCTGAGGAGGGGGTTCAAACCACTTGGCCAAGAGGCTGAAGAACTTAGAGTAAAATCGGGAGCGGATTCGTCTTCCCCTTCAGTGTCTTTTTCAAGAAGATCCACAGATTTAAAGCTTTGAATTAAAACTCAAAATTCAGGTTTTAAACATCTCCAGGTCCAACCCTGTTTCGATTGAATTAAGATTATGGGTCATCGTTGTGGAATGGGTTATCATCGCCATAAATGGCAGAAAGGTACAGAGTGATCCTCTCTCTCTCTCTCTCTCTCTCTCTCTGTGCCCAGACTAATATTTGTCCCTTGAATTTGCCTCCAGAGGAGGCTCTCGGCAAAGGCTCATTCCCTGGACAGTAACCATTTGGATGAAAATCATATCAGACTGAGGTCACTTTTCGATGCAGTTTTATTGGGGAAAAGACTGAGACAATTGGACCAACAGGAAGTGGAAATCAACAGTAACTGGAAGACCCTCGCAAAGACCTCCCTGGAGCTTGAAAAGCCAGAGTTTCATTTGGAGTGGAGAAGAAAATAGAGGAGAAGGTAGAGAGAATAGACAGATGTTGCTCCTGGATGGTCTGCCGAAGGTTGGTCGAAATGGCCTTTTCCCTTTTCGTTCAAACTACCGCACGACTCCATCTTTCCGTATCTTTTCCAGAAGCTTTTCTGGTGAGTTGATCAACCCCGCAAATATTCAGATTGTGCTGGTCCATGTAATATAAAGCTATCATCGATTCCCTCCGACAGGTTGAAAGAATCAATGGTATTGGTCTGTTGATGGCAAAGAGGAGAGAACTGACATCATTACCCGATGCCCAGAGCCATCCCCCACTGACCACCACAAGACTAATGTTGTAGTGCAGTTCTGCAAGTCTAAACATCTGCATCTACACATTAGGGGAACTGTACTATTCAGATATCACATTATCATATCGACAACCCCACCCGCCACCCCGGCCATAAGCCTGTGATGGTTAAATCTCACTTGGAATTTGAGGACATCTAGACTGTATTCTGAGAAATCCAGTTGCATTTTCCTGTAAGGATATTAAGTTAAACATCCTTTCCCCAGTTCTGAAGGCCAGGGGCTCTGGTTCATGAATGGCTTCGATGTAGGTGTCCTACCGAGCTTGTAGACTCGGGGTGGGGTGGGGGGATGAAATGTGTGTCCCAGGCAAGAGAGTCGCAACCTGGAGTTTCCAGATGTTATGAGACTACTGCCAACAGAAGCCCTCGGCGTTGGCCGCTGCTAGCCATGATTGTTAAACACTTTAGTCCAGGGATTCCCAATCTAAGGCCCATGGGCCAGATCTGGTGCATGGCCCCAATTCGTGCGGCTGTCAAGGACATTAGAGAAACATTAGAGAAACAAAATGGCTGTCCCCTTGAAGCTGTTGGGACAGATTGGACACCCCCATCGTGCAGGCAGGGCCAAATGGCCACCAAGCCCTCAAAGCTGACCGAGAGAGAGTGACCCGGCCCCTGGCTTTCATCTAAGAAGATCGGGGTCCTCTTAGGTCGGGTAGTGCCGGGCTTGTGTAAGACTGCTGAACTCCGTGGACCCTCCAGCTCAGGAAAATGGTTGGAGGAATTCGGAGAGCTAGGAAAATAAATTATACTAAATCTGCCACCAGACCGATGATGTCTTCCCTAACACCATTCACTTCTGAACACTGCATTGACATGTTTTAAACATGGGTGTGGCAAACCAATGACACATAGATAGCCTGGGCAAGAGTGGAAGCACCTCCCTTGAGTAGACCCAGTTGGTAACAAGTATTTCATTGATGTCGACAATCTCAAGAAGATGCCACGTTCCTTCGCTACTCACCTCATCCTTTATTTTCTTCTTCTTTCCCCACGCTTCGTCAACGGTCGTCATGGCCCAAATCAGCAAGATGCAGACGAGCAGAGTTGAGGTGACCTTCATGGTGGCTGGTTGGAAGAGCAGTCTTTTGGTTTCTGGAAGTCTTCTCTTCCACCAGCCTGTTGACCGTTCCTTATATGTAATTCCTGAGCAACGGACTGGAATAGATCCAAACTGATCCATATCCCATCAGGAACAACTCGGGTTATTGGGTCGAGCAACCACTGCAAAAAGGAACGTTCTGAGCCCTTGGTTTCTGATGGTCGTAGAGAACAAAGAGGATTACCTTGATTGGCCGTATGATGAGCATATCAGGAACATGATGGGTCACTGGGCTCAAGGGCCATAGAGAAGGAAGGAAGGAAATTCATGGGGAAGTCTAATTGACTTTGGTTTCTGCAACCATTCATGGGTTCCCCATGAATTTCCTTCCTTCCTTCTCTATGGCCCTTGAGCCCAGTGACCCATCATGTTCCTGATATGCTCATCATACGGCCAATCAAGGTAATCCTCTTTGTTCTCTACGACCATCAGAAACCAAGGGCTCAGAACGTTCCTTTTTGCGGTGGTTGCTCGACCCAATAACCCGAGTTGTTCCTGATGGGATATGGATCAGTTTGGATCTATTCCAGTCCGTTGCTCAGGAATTACATATAAGGAACGGTCAACAGGCTGGTGGAAGAGAAGACTTCCAGAAACCAAAAGACTGCTCTTCCAACCAGCCACCATGAAGGTCACCTCAACTCTGCTCGTCTGCATGTTGCTGATTTGGGCCATGACGACCGTTGACGAAGCGTGGGGAAAGAAGAAGAAAATAAAGGATGAGGTGAGTAGAGAAGGAACATGGCATCTTCTTGAGATTGCCGACATCAATGAAATACTTGTTACCAACTGGGTCTGCTCAAGGGAGGTGCTTCCACTCTTGCCCAGGCTATCTATGTGTCATTGGTTTGCCACACCCATGTTTAAAACATGTCAATGCAGTGTTCAGAAGTGAATGGTGTTAGGGAAGACATCATCGGTCTGGTGGCAGATTTAGTATAATTTATTTTCCTAGCTCTCTGAATTCCTCCAACCATTTTCCTGAGCTGGAGGGTCCACGGAGTTCAGCAGTCTTACACAAGCCCGGCACTACCCGACCTAAGAGGACCCTGATCTTCTTAGACTAAAGCCAGGGGCCGGGTCACTCTCTCTCGGTCAGCTTTGAGGGCTTGGTGGCCATTTGGCCCTGCCTGCACGATGGGGGTGTCCAATCTTTCCCAACAGCTTCAAGGGGACAGCCATTTTGTTTCCCTAATGTTTCTCTAATGTCCTTGACAGCCGCACGAATTGGGGCCATGCACCAGATCTGGCCCATGGGCCTTAGATTGGGAATCCCTGGACTAAAGTGTTTAACAATCATGGCTAGGAGCGGCCAACGCCGAGGGCTTCTGTTGGCAGTAGTCTCATAACATCTGGAAACTCCAGGTTGCGACCCTCTTGCCTGGGACACACATTTCATCCCCCCACCCCACCCCGAGTCTACAAGCTCGGTAGGACACCTACATCGAAGCCATTCGTGAACCAGAGCCCCTGGCCTTCAGAAATGGGGAAAGGATGTTTAACTTAATATCCTTACAGGAAAATGCAACTGGATTTCTCAGAATACAGTCTAGATGTCCTCAAATTCCAAGTGAGATTTAACCATCACAGGCTTATGGCCGGGGTGGCGGGTGGGGTTGTCGATATGATAATGTGATATCTGAATAGTACACTTCCCCTAATGTGTAGATGCAGATGTTTAGACTTGCAGAACTGAACTACAACATTAGTCTTGTGGTGGTCAGTGGGGGATGGCTCTGGGCATCGGGTAATGATGTCAGTTCTCTCCTCTTTGCCATCAACAGACCAATACCATTGATTCTTTCAACCTGCCGGAGGGAATCGATGATAGCTTTATATTACATGGACCAGCACAATCTGAATATTTGCGGGGTTGATCAACTCGCCAGAAAAGCTTCTGGAAAAGATACGGAAAGATGGAGTCGTGCGGTAGTTTGAACGAAAAGGGAAAAGGCCATTTCGACCAACCTTCGGCAGACCATCCAGGAGCAACATCTGTCTATTCTCTCTACCTTCTCCTCTATTTTCTTCTCCACTCCAAATGAAACTCTGGCTTTTCAAACTCCAGGGAGGTCTTTGCGAGGGTCTTCCAGTTACTGTTGATTTCCACTTCCTGTTGGTCCAATTGTCTCAGTCTTTTCCCCAATAAAACTGCATCGAAAAGTGACCTCAGTCTGATATGATTTTCATCCAAATGGTTACTGTCCAGGGAATGAGCCTTTGTCGAGAGCCTCCTCTGGAGGCAAATTCAAGGGACAAATATTAGTCTGGGCACACAGAGAGAGAGAGAGAGAGAGAGAGAGAGAGAGAGAGAGGATCACTCTGTACCTTTCTGCCATTTATGGCGATGATAACCCAATTCCACAACGATGACCCATAATCCTAATTCAATCGAAACAGGGTTGGACCTGGAGATGTTTAAAACCTGAATTTTGAGTTTTAATTCAATCTGTGGATATTCTTGAAAAAGACACTGAAGGGGAAGACGAATCCGCTCCCGATTTTACTCTAAGTTCTTCAGCCTCTTGGCAAAGTGGTTTGAACCCCCTCCTCAGAACAGGTTCAACATCTCCAAAACCTCCCCTTGTAACCTGTTGGCCAATACGTGGATCAGGTTCAAGATTCCTGCAACTTGAACTTTTGATCTCCATGGGAAAGAGAGAGAAAGAAAGAAGGGGTTGTTGGAAGAGGGAGCCAAATATCAATATCAATTGATATAAATATCAATAGGCATCGTTCTATAACTTTATGAATGGGTCCCTGTGTGATGCTGTGAATGGATCGTGACCAAGGCAGTCCCTGCTGTAGAGAAAGACAAGGTTACTTTTCTGTACTTTTTAGTTCACTTCCCCATTTGTCTGGGAAGGATGGCAATGAAGCTCTTGTCCAAGAAGGTCAACCTCATGCCATTAAGTTGGGTTTCCACAACCATTGGGGCCACACGAGGCTCCGCTCAGGGCAACCTGTAGAGCATGACCCATGGATGATGGGACATGGGCTCCCCTTGAATTTTCTTCCTTCCTTCTCTATGGCCATTGGGCCCAATGACCCATAATGTTCCTGATAAGCTCATCCTATGGCCAATCAAGGTAATCGCCTTCTTTCCCAACGGCCATTGGAGACCAAGGGCTCAGGATGTTCCTATTAGGAGATATTCCATCCTAAGGCTGGTCATAAACCCTGTTTCTTCTTAATACGCGGAGGGAAAGGAAGGCATAGAAACAGGAGATCATTCATGATGAAAAATGGGTTGGCCATTACAATGTTGCCTTAGCTGTCGCTCTACAGCCCAATAATAACCCAAGTTCTTCCTAGCAGGATATGGATCTATTTGGATCTATTCCAATCCTTGCTCGGGAATTACATATAAAGAAGGATCAACAGGCGAGAACAAGAGAAGACGTCAAGGAAAGAAGAGACGTCTTCTCTGCTACCAAGCCAACATGAAGGTCATCTCAACTTTGGTCGCCTGCATGTTGCTGAGTTGGGCGAAATCAAATACAAATGCAAGTGAGTTTGTGGAACAGAATTTGAAGTCCGGGTAGAAATCTTCGAGCATTAATAAGAGAAAATCAAATCACCAAAGGTGGAGAAGAAAAGACAATCCGGTTTTAGGGTTACACTCTCACCACCAATTTGGATCCAGACGTGGCGGAACAGCTGCTTCTGATGCCCATTGAGGTCTTTCTGGCTTCACCTATGCGGACAGGTAAGGCGAGGCACGAAGGGGCTTTCCCAGGTAAACCTTCATGATGGATGGGAGTTTAGCAAAGTTTGCAAGGCAAGACCCGCGATTGGACAGGTTCCTTTTTGGGATTTCGAAGTGCCAGGGCTTTACCTGGCTAGACTCCACTGCACTATAATCTCAGGACAGTCTTTACAGCTGATCGCCATGAGGACCGCCACTATTCAGAATCAGGTATGGTAGAAGATGAAGAAAAAAGGCTTTACATTGACCCTGGCCCACCGTAGCAGCATGGGTTTGGTCGTACCAAAAATAAAATAAAATCACAACAGTTCGATTCTCGAGCTCCCATCTGTGTCCCTGCTCCTGCCCAACCTAACTGTCCGAAAGCAAGAAATTGCAAGTAGATAAATAGGGATAAAAAGGTAAGCAGTGTTCCGTGCGCTCCCGGTCTCTAGTCATGCCTGCCACGTGTCCACGGAAACATTGCAGATGCAGACTCACTGGCTCTGGCTATAAACAGATGAGCATTGAACCCTAGAGTCAGATACGGCTGGCTTTCGAGCAAGTGAAATAGCCTATCCATTTTCTTTGAGAAATAAAGTTTTATTCCATGACGGCTTTCTTGATTCGCTGTTTTCTTTCCTGTTCAGATTTACTGTTTGGCAAATATGCCTTTTATTTAAATTTTATTTTACAGTATCTCTCCTGGAATGCCAGAGAAAAAGATTCACCCATCAACACGGGGCAATCTAATTTATTTATTAGGGATTTGCGGGGAAATCGACACTTGTACAAAGAGAAATATATATAAATATATATTTGTGGCTGTGTCCGTTGTGTACGTAAAATGCCTCGGGAAGTTTTTTTGTTTGTCAAAAGGTGGGTGAGTTTATAGAATAGAATTTAAGTCTCGCTGGAAATCTTCCAGCATTAATAAGGAAAATAAAATAACCAAACAGAATGATGGTGAAGAAAAGACAATCTGGTTTTAGGGTTATACTTTCACCCTCTGATATGGAGCCGGTCCGGTCATGCGCGAATTACACATAAGTTCAGCGGAGTGACTCCCGAGTAAGCAGGTACAGGACTTCATCCTTAATTTTAATTGCATGTTAAGCCCATTAACATCGACAGAGTTTAAGTTGGGCTTGGGTTTAATCTTGGCCGGCAATGGAGTGAAATTAGCATGCTGTAGAAACGCTAATATATATATTTTCTAAAACCTGATATTAAAATTTTACCCAGCCTTGTACTGGGAGACCAGGGCCCGCATCAGGAATTTCTGGGCTTGGTACGTGCTCCCCACACTTTTGGCCATGCCCCTATGGTTTTCTGCGCATGCGCGGTTTGTTTGTGCATGTGTAGAACAGTGGTTTCCCGGCGGCGGCGGGCCCCCGTCATCTCCAGGCCCGGGACAGGAGTCCTGATGCCCCCCCCCCCTGATGGTGGCCCTGTACGAGACCCACAGAGAGACCCATCTTACCTATAGGTAACGTGAGACAGAAGATGTAAAGCAGGGGATCCCAACCTTTTCAAGCCGAGGGCCGGGTCATGCTCTCTCAGTGCTTCGTGGGCCGGACGGCTGTTTTGCCCCACCTGCCCTTGTAAGGCTGGGGGTCACGTGAAATGGCACATTGGGCCAAATCCAGCCCACGGGCCATAGGGTAGAGACACCTGATCTAAAGAGAATAGCAATTTCCCCACTTTTCTTTTAACATTGTCGGTGCAGGAAAATTGTAGGTATTATGTACAGACATGTACGCTATACACTTAAGCCGATTTTAACACCCGTTTTTTTCTCTCCCCAGAGAATCTCAGAGGTGTCCTCATAAAAGAAGAGTTTCCCAGAAGAGCTTAAAGCGAATCGGCTTTCGTCCCACGGTTTGCAAAGACAACGAGACCGTTTGCCGACTCTGTAACCGAAGGTGGACAGAAATCTCTCCAGCATCGCAAAAACGTTGCCTCGGAGGACGGTTTTCTTTTGAGGAACGCTGTCTGTCAAGGCTTCCGGGTCACGCTCCGGGGGAAATGTGGTTGCCCTCTTCTGCCCATGTGACGGTAAGGTATCAGATTTGGGGGACAAGATCTGTGGGTTCTTTTCAGCCCGTTCCCCCTATTTTCCATTCAACCCAGACTCCGTCTTCCTATTGAAACCCCGAGATCCATCTATATGCTATATTTATGCACCAGTTCAACCTAAAAAATAAAATAAACTAGAGAGATAGACAGCCTGGGTGACACGGTGGTTAAACTGCTATACTGTAGCCAGAACGTTGTGAGTTCGATCCTGACCACGACCCAAGATTGACTCAGACTCTTCCCTCCTTCCAAGGTCCAGCATGTTAATGAAGGCAAAATGCTCGTTAACTTGTAAACCACCCAGAGATGGCGCTAAGGGCTTATATGGGGCTGGGTATAGATGTGTGAATTGCTATTGCTAAATCCTTCTACATAGATCCCTAATCCGTGCAATGCCCAAAATTCGAGAAATGATGGTCCTTTCCTGTTTTGGTGGCATTTGCTTTCACAGCCGCGTCGCTTCCCAGTAAAAGGGTCCGGCTTGAGTTATGGCAAGCCGTGGTTTCCGGACTGAGGCATCTCTAAGGCCCAAGTGTGATGAGTGTGTGTGTGTAAGAGAGAAAGAAAGAGATATTTTGTGTGTGAGGGGGTGGGTGGGACATGAGGTTTTGTGTAGTCTCGGCTGATGGGACAGTCCCAAAGACCGGAGGTGATCAGTCTGCATTTTCTTCATCAGGGTGGGTTTGGGGACCGGGCCCTTCATCTGCTTGGTGGTGGTGGTGATGATGATGGTGGTGGTGGTGGTGGCTATCGCCGTAGGGCTGGAGGTTGGGCCCTTCCCCGGGCAAGGTCTCGTCTGGGTTGGGGTAGACGTTGAAGAGTGTCCCTTCCTGGCTGTTTTCTTTGCCGCAAGCTTGGCAGCTGCAGTGAAGGATCTTCTCCACCAGCTTGTCCACCCGGGGGATCTCCTCATTGCTTGGGCAATCCAGGGTCACCTAAGAGAAACCGAGAGACTGTGAGAACCCCCCCAACCAAAAGGCAACGAGAAACAGAGAAACCTAGACACACTTGGGGACAGGGAAAAGAGAAACATCTTTCGTGTCCAGATCAGACACTCAATTGCCAAAATGAAGACACTTCCTTGGCATTGGCCAAACTCAAGTCTTCAACAATGCATGCTTCTGGTTCTTCTTTCGTGTCCAGATCAAATCCTGGACTGACAAAATGAAGCCACTTTCTTGGCGTTGGCCAAACTCAAGTCCTCAACAATGCATGTTTCTGGTTCTTCTTTTGTGTCCAGATCAAACCTTGGTCTGACAAAATGAAGACACTTTCTTGGCATTGGCCAACCTCAAGTCCTCAATGGCACATGTTTCTGGTACTTCTTTTATGTCCAGATCAAACCCTGGACTGACAAAATGAAGACACTTTCTTGACGTTGGCCAAACTCAAGTCCTCAATGGTGCATGTTTCTGGTACTTCTTTTATGTCCAGATCAAACCCTGGACTGACAAAATGAAGACACTTTCTTGACGTTGGCCAAACTCAAGTCCTCAATGGCGCATGTTTCTGGTTCTTCTTTCATGTCCAGATGAAACCCTGGGCTGACAAAATGAAGCTACTTTCTTGGCATTGGCGTTGGCCAAACTCAAGTCCCCATCGGCGCATGCACTGAGATGCACGCAGGGATCGGGGTAGAGGCAGATATTTTTGCCCTTGGGCAAACCCATCCATCCTATGAAAGCGAATCTGTATCTCAAGCTATGAAGTGGTGTGTAAATCACCACCACCACCCCGCCTCCAATTTTACTTTAAAGCCAACTGGTTTTGCAAATGCCGTGACTCACAATTTCCCACTGAGACTGGGCGGGCATGCAGGAATCACAATGGATCAGGGACTCGGTGGATTGAGGGAAGGTGTTGGGGACGCTGTAGCTGAAACATTGCCCTAAGCAGGCCCTGCGGGAGATAAAAAAAGAGAATTTGAGATTGATTTGCCATTAGGATATCAAGAACGACTGTCAGCATCGAATAGGGGAGCTAAAATAAACCCCCAAATAACCTTAAACTGAAGAGTCTGTTCATTAATTTCAAAATTTAAGCAGGGAAGCAATAATAACATTAAGAAGCTGCCTTCTGCCGAGTCAGATTCTGGGTCCATAGAGGTCAATTTTTCCAGCTCTGGCTGGCAGCCACGGATGTGCCACATTTGAGGCAGGATTGGTTCCTGGACATCAGAGGTCATTTCAGGTGTGGAATGGGCCTCTCCTAGTGTGAGTTTGCAGTGGCTTAGTGGTTAAGACACTGGACCTGACAGCCAGCCGGCCGGCAGGGCAGCAGTTCGAGACCCAAGTGCTGCATGACGGAGTGAGCGCCTGCCATCTATCCCAGCTCCTGCCAACCTAGCAGTTTGAAAGCAAGAAATTTGCAAGTAGATAAAGAGGTGCCACTTCGGTGGGAAAGGGAACAGCACTCCGTTGTCTAGTCAAGACTGCCATGTGACCGTGGAAACATCTGCAGATGCAGACAGCACTCGTTTTTTTCAGTTGTAAACGGAGAAGATGAGCCTAGAGTTGGATATGCCTTATTTTCTCATCCGTACCTGTTCTGGATGGATTTGGACTCACAACCGTTGTGGCCAACAATCTGGGTGATGTTTTTTGCCTCGCACCAGGCGTTCTTGTCTGGGAACAAGGCCAATTTATTAATGGGAGGCGGCGCGGCCAGGATCAGGGCCGGGAAGACGGCGCCCAACAGGACCCTCGGAAGCATCCTGGCCCTTTCAGATGAAGCCCTAAAACTGGGGGTCCCAGAAAGACAAAAAAAGAGGTAAAACGTCAAACATGAAATCTTCTCTTTCCCAAATATATTTTTCCCGTCATGTTTCTCAGAAGATGAGTTTTTCCATGTCCTAAATGTTTTGGACTACAACTCCCATCTGCCCCACCACCATCCAGCTGTACATGGAAACAGCTGGAAGGCCAGATGTCACCAATCCTCAGTCTTAACCAGTTTTCTCCTGTCTGGCAAATTCCACAGATTTTCGGGAGACCAATACCTATCGTCCTTTGCCCCTGGCCAACCTACTGGGGCCAATGGGAGTTGGAATCAAACAAGAACCTGGGGAACATTGTGGTATATTATTATATGCTATTTTGGTAGATTGAATTTTGTATATTGTATTACTGTATATTTACTGTGTATATTGTGTATATTGTTTATTTACCATGTGAGCTTGAGTTGGGATCCCTGATTGGGCGGCATACAAGTGCAAAAATCAAATCAAATCAAATCAAATCAAATTAAATTAAATTAAATTAAATTAAATTAAATTAAATTAAATTAAATTAAATTAAATTAAATTAAATTAAATCAAATCAAATCAAATCAAATCAAATCAAATCAAATTAAATTTTAACATCTTAGTTTGAATCCGGCGTTGAACCCAACTAGACTAGACCCATTGAAATGAATGGGACTGATTAGCAAACTCTAGCGGAAATCCTGTTCAATTTTGCTCTGGGATACCAATTGCATTTATCTCTTGATTTAAATCCCATTTCCCCTCAACAACACCCAAGTATAAAGTACCTGAAAATCATTGGCATATTGCTAAGGAAGATTTGCAAAGGAGTGGGAGAAAAATATATATCCGGAAACAGCTAATTATCAACAGTAGAACAGACTTAATAAAATAATTAGTTGTAGTAGTGATTTCTACAACTGGGTCTTTAAACCAGACAAAATCAGAAACAAGATAAAGCAAGGCTTTGGTTTCTCATCCGGAAAGACTGAATGGACTAAAAAATCAGTTCAGAAAATGAAGATTTTAGCCACAAGGTGTCGCTCAAAGATTGGACCGCCAGTCTCAAACAGACTTTGATGCATTGGCTTCCACAAGTTGGGTTAAATCACAAATCCCATCTGCCCCTACCCTAAGACTCCCCCACCCTTGAAACTAAAATCCCCTTTTCCAACAAACAGCAGGGAGATAACTAGAGCCTACGGGATGTCCGGTCATCGTCACGAGGACCTTCTGTTCATTTTGGGCCAGATCCGGCCCCAACCTACTAGATTTCCAGTAGCCGCATCTGGAAGATGCACCGGCTGTTGCTCCACCCAAGGAACAGCTGTTCACATTTGCCTGGAATCGTGTCTCTTCTCCGACACGGTTAGACCAGTGTCTTAAACTCTGAGCTTGCCAAGTTACTTTTAAATAGGAACTTCTTGTTACTCACAGCACTGTTGGGGAGAATAACCCCCAATTCCGTCAGTTTTGAGCTTCAGTTCCTGTCTGTCCCAACAGAAATGATGGAGGATGTAGTCCAAAGTATTGCTTATTTATTTATATTGGGAAGGAAGAAACGAATAATTGAATGAATGCTTGAATAATTGTATAATACTGGAAGGAAGGAAGGAATAATTGAATGAATGCTTGAATAATTGAAAACAACTGGAAGGAAGGAATAATTGAATGAATGCATGAATAATTGAATAAAACTGAAAGGAAGGAATAATTGAATGAATGCTTGAATAATTGAACAAAACTGGAAGGAAGGAATAATTGAATGAATGTTTGAATAATTGAATAAAACTAGAAGGAAGGAGTAATTGAACAAATACTTGAATAATTGAATGAATGCTTGAATAATTGAATAAAACTGAAAGGAAGGAATAATTGAATGAAACTGGAAGGAAGGAATAATTGAATGAATAATTGAATAAAACTGGAAGGAAGGAAGGAATAATTGAATGAATGCTTGAATAATTGAACAAAATTGGAAGGAATAATTGAATGAATGCTTAAATAACTGAATAAAACTGGAAAGAAGGGAGGCGGGACGGACAGATGGATGGACAGACGGACGCACTTTAAAACAAGCCCTCTCAGGTAGGCCATGCTAAGAAACAAATCGAATAATTGGCCCAAAGTTATCCAGGGACTTCCACACACCGCACTGTCTCTCGTGGTACAAGATGTCATGTTTTAAGCATTATGTCTGTGCCCCCCCCCCCCAAATGTTCTGGTTGGTAAACCTTTTGCAGTTATTATGAATTTATCTACCTTGCAAGCCACCAAATTATTATTATTATTATTATTATTTAAAAGGACTCCTAAATCATTCCAGGTGGCCCAGGCGGTCTATCACACCCCAGTTTGCTTTTGAAACAAAACGCCCACTGGAACGCCGAACAGGGAAAGCGTGGAAAGCTTCCCAAACTTGAGAGAGAGGTTGGTTCACGTCACCGGCCCAGGTGGCTTGAGATGGGAAAACCGGGCTCCGCTCAGCAACAAGCTCAAACTTGGTACTTACCGGGCAAGTTTAAACGACGGCCCGCTTGGCCAACCACGTTTGGACGGAAGCCAAGAGGCAAAATCCACTGAGGTCGGTTCCTGGCGTCTTGTTGATCGGCTCCGTGGGATGCAGAACGGGTTCAGACCCGCATGAAGGGATGAAGTAAGACTGTGAACGTCGGCGTTTGGGAAATAAAGAGAGAGAGACACACACACACGGAGCGCACCGAGTTTTGCCACCTACGCGTTGGGTGTGTTGTTGTCGGCCATGCCACAATTGCAACATCAGCCAGTAGCGTTGGTAGCAACAGAAGTAAGCCAATGTTTCCCTAGCTCGGAAGTGCCCGACTCTAGGGTTTGATGCTCATCTGTTTACAGCCCAAGAGCCAGTGGCTGTCTGAGTCTGCATGCCACAGGCAGGGGTGGACGCCAGAACGCTGCAAACTTCCTCGCCGAAGCAATACCTGTTTATCTACTTGCAAATTTCTTGCAATTCCCTGGGACCAACGACGGGAAGCTCACACCGTCGCGCAGCACCCAGGTCTCAAACCGCTGATCTGTCGACCTTCCAGTCGTCAAGTTCGGCATCTTAACCGCTAAGCCACCGCGGGCCCCCTCGTAGTAACAAGGAAAGCCCTAAAAGGGTCAGGATTGGAACCATGTGGTTCCCATCTATGGGACTATGTGATTTAGGATCAGGTGGAAAACCTGTGACTCTAAGACCTAAGATTACATAGTCCATAAATATGTGAGCGCAGGGAGTTTTGATGCCTGAACATCTTTCTAAGAGCTCTGTAGAACATACTTTCTCGGTGTGTTTACTTTTGGAGGGGCTTCAACTCGTGGTATGGCTGTGCCAATATGATTCCTGGGTTGTTGAGTAGACCCTACTACCAGCGACTCAACGCCGAGCGTCAGGCAGTGGTTGACTAACCTGACCACCTTGAGGACCACCCAAGGCTTTGAGAAATAAGTTAGGCCAGGAGTGCTCAACCTTTTAAAGCCGTGGGCCGGGTCATGCTCCCTCAGACAGCTTCGGGGGGCCGGACGGCCACTTTGCCCTTCCTCCACCACATGGCACTTCCTGGTGTGGTGGAGGCGATTGGGGGGGAGGCACATGTTGCCGTGGGCCGCATCTGGCCCATGGTTCACAGGTTGAGAATCCCTGAGCTAGGGGAATCAAGAGCTTCAAAGAAAGGAAAGGAAACGAACACGGAAGTTAATGTCTGTCCCAAGGCTGTCGAGCAAGTTCTTCTTTTGTGTCCAGATCAAACTTTGGACTGCCAAAACGAAGCCACTTTCTTGGCTTTGGCGTTGGCCACACTTAAGTCCTCATCGGTGCATGTTTCTGGTCGTCATCGGCGTACCAAGTAAATGAGCCGGATTTTGCCTCTCGCCACATGTTGAGCAGGTGGCCATGTTTCTTTCAAAAAATGTAGATAAATAAGATTTGGCAGCTGCAGGGAACCGTGGACAGCCAAGAAAGACATCCCAGGAGGGCCTCTCGCCCTAGTGACCAAAGGCCAAAGGCGAGAAAGCCCTGTAGACAATCGCCTGCATTCTTGAAACCCAACTTCAATGCAAGAAGAGAAAGAATGCATTCACCCCCATTTCGGATCTAATTGGACTCACTGGGCCGTGGCATCAAGAAAAGACAGAATAGGAAATGCAGAAGGCAAGGGTGGCCTCGCTTTGAAACTTTTGGCTTGGAATTTGGGTCCGTTGGCACCCACCGGGCCTGGAAAACTTTGCCTCGGTTATGAGATGGAGAATCAGGCTATGCGATTCGGGTCACTCGGCAGCGCGCCCTTTCTATTTCTGATTCTATTTCTGATCTCTATACTGGCCCAATTAAATAAAAAAGAAATTGTATGGATGATACAGTCTCGGAAACGAGAGATGGGTGAGTGAGTGGACGCTTTTGCCGAAACAGATAAATGCTCAGCGCATTAAGATCCTTATTGCCAAGCCTTTTTCTGCATACACACACGATTGTCCCCTCCCCCCAAAAAATAATAATAAAGGCAGGTTTATTCCCCACCTAAAAATAGCCAACAAATCAATTGTTTTGTGTGATTGCAAGATCTGCTTTGAGGTTGTTTAATAAAACACACCAGGAATATTCTGAAACAGGGAATGCCCTTCCGTTGGCACCAGCCGGTTCAACCGAAGACCTGCTTTGATCAGCTTTAAATACCCTTTCAGGTCTGACATATTCAATATCATCTCAGGAATCTACTGTATGTTGTTGTTCAATCTCGAGTATAAGCTGACCCGAATATAAGCCGAGGTACCTAATTTTGACCTCCAAACCCAGGAAAATAGATTTACCCGGGTATAAGCTGAGGGTGGGGAATGCAACAGCTGTTAGTGAGTTTCAATAATCAAAATACATGAAAATAGGGTAAAATTAACTAAATTGTTGGCGCCTCTCAATCTTGGGACCCTCATGGTCGTTGACCCGAGTATAAGCCGAGTACCCTTTTGGGGGCTAAAAAACTAGGCTTATACTCGAGTATATAAGTGCTGGTATCAACAAACAGCCCTTAGGGTACTAAAAAAGTTACAAACAGATCCATCCTTACATTTCAGTCATCTAGTCATAATCTAGAAACAATTGCCTTAGGGCTATGCCGATGTCCATCTGTCCATCGTCTATCTATCTCCTTCCTTCCTTCCTAGGATGTTCAAGGAAAATGTGGCATGGCCCATTTTTGAGAGAACCTCCATTAGACACACAAGTCGTCCAAAATAAGGACCATTTGTCTGCCCGCCTGCCTGTCCGTCTGTCCAGATTTCACCCTGAGCATGTCACTCTGTCAGACTGGCAGAAACACTCCATAAATTGCCTTTAACGACCAGGGAAAGCCATTAAGTGGATTACCGGGTGGTGATTTGCGATGCCTTCGGATAAATGTGGATTTAAGGTGGTTGGGGAGATGCGTTTGGATGAATATATTCGCAGAAAAGTGGCTTAAAGGCCACGGCGTCAAAAGGTGAATTTCTAAAACTTTTAACCTAAGCAACATTTTAACTTTTCTTTTGTTCTTCTCTTTTCCACCCCAGTATGGAAATAAGGAGGATTTTCCTTTAAAAAATTCCCTTTGTCTCTTTTTTTGCCCCAGAATATCCCGAATTAATTCATTTTAGATCTTGCAAGCGGCTAATTTCTTCTCTCTTTTATATCTGCTAGAAATCCTGGATTCCTTGCAAGGAAAATGCCCCCCAAAATCCCATTTTTCAAGGCGTCTTTCTTCTTTTGTCGAAGGAAGTTGGGTGTGTAGGATGGAAATATTTTAATTAACTCCAAAGCGGTTTTGTGTATCTGTGCGTCTCTCTTGCCCCCCTTCCCAGTCCTGTTTCATCTGTAACTAATTTCTATTCGCGGCGATTTCTCGTCTTTCAATGCATCAATCGCAGTTGGATGGGGAAGGAAACCAGGGAGAAAAATGTGCGGGTAAAGAAAAGGCACAAGAGAAATCTGAGTTTGATATGTTGGGAAAGAAAGATAGATTTTTGTCCCCTTTGAGGGTGGATAAAAGCAAAAAATAATATTGATATATCATAACTGGTTGGGTACATAAGAATCCAGCCTGATCAGTTTTTCAGAAGCCACTAATGGTGCAGACGAACCACCGCAATGTTTACAATTGTGGCGCATTGATAATAAGAAATTGATTTGTATTATACAATACGTTTAGTGTCAGAAGTTATTCTGGGTTGAAAGGATTTTTGGCTGGAGAAACGCCGCTCAAGGGATGCCCGAATGAGGCTCCTTTCATGTCCCCCCGAGATCTCCCCCCCCCCAAATGGTCCCTATTTATCTACTTGCAATTTATTGCTTTCGAACTGCTAGGTTGGCAGATACGGGAGCTCACTCCGTCATGCAGTGCTCAGGTCTCGAACTGCCGACTCGCTGGTCTTCCAGCTAACAAGGCGAGCTTATTAACCACTGAAGCCCCTAGTAAAGGTAAAGGTTTCCCCTTGCTCGAAAGCCAGTCGTATCCGACTCTAGTGCTCATCTGTTTCAAAGCCGAAGAGCCAAGCGTCGTATGCTTCTGCAGACGTTTCCGTGGTCATGTGTCAGGCATGACTAGATGCACGGAATGCTGTTACCTTCACACCGAAGTGGTCCCTATTTATCTACTTGCAATTTCTTGCTTTCGAACTGCCAGGTTGGCAGGAGACTGAAGCCCCTAGATTTGTATTAAAGTCACATCACATATTTCTCCTATGTAGTTGTCTGGGAGAAAATTTAATTTAATTCAATTTAATCTTCAAAGTTCTACGCCGCCCACTCCGCCGAACCCGACTCCGCTCTCCCTAGGGAAGTAAGAAACCGGCTATTGATGAAACTCTGACGAAGACTTCTGTGAATTCCTAAACAGGGCGCTTTCCCCATTTCAAACCCATTTACACCTACCTTGACCACAAACAAACCTGACAGACGCCCGGTGAATTTAAACGGGTCTTAAAAGCCAAATTGAGCTTGGTCAAGTGTTGATCCTACTGGAAACGAGGAGTTTCCACCAATTGTGCAGCAAAACTATCAAGATACCTTCGGAGCATGTCACTATTTAATTAAAACGTCGCGTGCCCCTTCTTAAAACAAGACAACTTCGTAAAAAGTGCATTTTAATCATTTAGTCCTGAAACAGAAAAGGGCCTTATATATTATGATAGGTTTACGGCCAAAGAAACTCGAAACTCACTTGTACCAGTTTAGGAATTGGCAGGCTTTGAGGCTATACAGCACTCTTTGTCGCTCAGCCAAATCCAAGCTATCCCACTGGCTTGTCAATTTAAATAAGAGATGGTGTGACTTACCATTCAATAAATGGGAGATTTATCCCATTAAAAAAGAAACACCCCGCGATGCTTCTTCGATGAGCCGTATTGGTTGCTTCAGAGAAAATAAGAAAAGTTTTTAAAAGTTAGTCCGAAAGCGGAGTTGCGTGTTGTGTAGTCCAGGTGGATATCTTTTTGCAAATAAGATTTCTTTTTAAAGGACACTCAAGTCCTTTGAGAGCATCACAAAAAAAAAAAAAAAATTCAGAATAAACAGCCAAGCAAGGAAGAGACAGATTGCTGTATTGCTTGAATCTCAAATATATATATATATATATAACTTTTCTATCTTTAGATGCGCAGCAAAAAAAACAAAAGTTCATTTCTCGCTCGGACAGCAAGAGTCCAAAAATGTCAGTCCGTCGAACGTTTTGGTCGCCAAATCTAGCAATCAAAGCGGGTGGGAATAAGAATCCCTCCCCAAAAATGCTTTAATAATAAAGGGGGAAAGGTGGTAAAATAAAAAAAAAAATCTTGTTTTGGGAAAGGAAAGATTTGGAGATGGTAAAGGTCAACATCCAGAATGATGTGCAGTTTTCGCAAGCAATTCTGCCCTCTAAAAAAGAATGATGATGATGATGATGATGAAAAATAAGGATCCAGGGGTCTTCTTTTTTAAAGGCATCTTCCCAAACCAAGCAAAGGCGCAGATTTCTGGACGTCCGAGTCTTTCCTGGTTAAGCTCAGACAGGAAGAAAAGAGAGAGAGAGCCGGATTGTTTCTTGTAAATCAACTTTCTCCTCCTCCTCCTCTTTTCCCCTCCTTTCTTCACTCCCTCTTTCTTTCTTTCTGGATCCTCTCCACCAACCAAACCCTGGCTTCTGAGTTAAAGAGAGGAAAGGGGGGGGGAAGAGGAAAATACACCCCCTTTTTTTGTGTGTGTCCTTTGAGAAGAGCTGACTTTATTGTAAAAAAAGACCAGAAAAAAAAAAGGGGAAGGCGAGGATCCAAAATTGCCTTGCTTTTTAATCTTAATTTTAATCTGGATTAATCGGTCGCCAGCGCAGCCTGGATTAAAGCCAGAGATTCCTACTAAGTCAATGTGGAGTTTTGTTTCAGAGGGGAGAGTTTAGGTAAGGTCAAGGTAAAGGTCACTCTTGCTCGGAAGCCAGCCGTATCTGACTCTAGGGTTCAGTGCTCATCTGAGTTTCCTAGCCGGAGAGCTAGTGCTGTCTGCCTCGGCAGACGGTTCCCCTGGTCGTGCGGCAGGCAGGACTAGGCGCCGGAGCGCACGGGCGGGGATGCCGTTGGCGTTCCCACTGAAGTGGGACAGACCTTTCCACGGACATGACTAAAGGAACGGAACGCACGGAACGCCGTTACCTTCCCTGCCGTAGTACTTATTTATCTATTTGCAATTTCTTGCTTTTGCACTGCTAGGTTGCAAGGCGCTGGGGACAGAGGCGGGTGCTTGTCCCGTCACGCAGTACTCGGGTCTCAAACTGCTGACCTGCCGACCTCCCAGTCGGCGTCTTTAGCCACTTGAGCCACGGCAGTCTCGGAGACTTTAGGATTCCAAGGAAAACAGAGGTATATACAGTGGGTTTATGGATTAGGGTGGATCCTTTTGGATGGAGTTTAAGAATGGCCAACCTAGCAGTTTGACAGGAAGAAATTGCAAGTAGATAAACAGGTGCCCCTTCTATGGGAAGGTGAACAGCATTCCGTGCACTCCAGTGTTGAGACCCGAGTGCTGCATGACGGAAAGAGCTCCCGTCCTCTGCCCCAGCTCCTGCCAAGTAGATAAATAGGTACCACTTTGGCAGGGAAGGTAGTGGCGCTCCGTGCATTCCGTTTCTTTAGTCATGCCAGCCACGTGTCCATGGAAACATCTACAGACGCAGAGAGCGCCGGCTCTTTGGCTGGGAACAGAGGTGAGCACCGAACCCTAGAGTCGGATACGACTGGCTCTTGAGCAAGGGTGACCCTTGACCTAAGAATTGGGAGTGGAACTTCCCTGGATAGGAGCAGTCTATCTCAGAACCGGAAAACTTGCTCCATGTACTAATTAGCATGGCGGCAACTTGGCCTAGTGATTAGTCTTATAAAGAGCTCAGAAATCACACCTGAAGCCTCCGCCAGGCAGAAAACCCACAGGTCCAGCTCTCCCCCCCCCATGCCTAAGCTTGGCCTACCCTGCAGGGCTGGAAGGAGGATCGAGGAAGAGTTGTGGACGCCAACTTGAGCCTAATTTTAAGAGGAAATGTGGCCTTGAAACAGGATCCATAAACAATTAAGAGGGCAGCGGTGGGCAAGATCCGGACGATCCAGCTGGGCTCGGCGGGTGTTTTTGCGCCATGGGTTTGGCATCTTGCGCCCCCCTCCTCTGCCTTCCCTCCGTCAAGTGCCGCATTGCCTGGCTGCCAGAGGTTTTGGACATGCCGAGGCACGACTGGAGCCCGTGTGGCAGGGAGAGGTGAAAGGGACGGGCACACACTTTTAAAGGGGAAGGAAGGAAGGAAGGAAGGAGAGAATAGAAGACAAGAGAAGGAAGGAAGGAAGGAGAGAATAGAAGACAAGAGAAGAAAGGAGAAAATAGAAGACAAGAGAAGGAAGGAAGAACAGAAGACAAGAGAAGGAAGGAAGGAAAGAATAGAAGACAAGAGAAGGAAGGAGAAAATAGAAGACAAGAGAAGGAAGGAAGAACAGGAGACGAGAAGAAAGGAAGGAAGGAATAGAAGACAAGAGAAGGAAGGAAGAACAGGAGACGAGAAGAAAGGAAGGAAGGAATAGAAGACAAGAGAAGGAAGGAAGAACAGAAGACAAGAGAAGGAAGGAGAAAATAGAAGATAAGAGAAGGAAGAAAGGAAGGAGAAAATAGAAGACGAGAAGTAAGGAAAGAGAGAATAGAAGACAAGAGAAGACAAGGAAGAATGGGAGAGAATAGGAGGAAGGGATTACTTTAGGGCAGGGGTTCCCAACCTTTTCATGCCAGGGGCCGGGTCACGCTCTCTCAGTCAGCTTCAAGGGCAGGATGACCATTTTGCCCTGCCTGCACGATGGGGGTGGCCATTCTGTTCCAATAGCTTCAAAGGGGGTGGCTCTTTTGTTTCTCCAATGCCCGTGGAGGGGTCGGGGGCTAAATGAAATGCCGCCGGGAACAGGATCCGGCCCTGATTTTGGGCCATCGAGAGAGAGGAACGGGTTCAGGGTCTCTGTCGTTGCTTTCCAATCTCTGCTGCCTGAGGCTGATGTTCTGCTCGGTCTCTCGCTAAAGGGAAAGCTCTTCCTTGCTCAAAAGCCAGTCATAGCCAACTCTAGGGTTCGGTGCTCATCCCCGTTTACAACCAAAGAGCCAACGCTGTCTACGTCTGCAGATGTTTCCGTGGACACATGGCAGGCATGATTAGATACCGGAGTCCACGGAATGCTGTTTACCTTCCCACCAAAGTGGTACTTCTTTATCTACTTGCAATTTCTTGCTTTCGAACTGCTAGGTTGGCGAGAGCTCGGACAGACGACGAGGGCTCACTCTGTCATGCAGCACTCGGGTCATGAACTGCTTTCCAGTCGTCACGTTCAGTGTCTTCACCACTAAGCCACCGCGGTCCCTGTCTCTCACCAGAGGCCGGCTTTTGCACGCACGGGTTTCACCCTGGCAGGAGGGGACATCGGAGACCAGCTGCAAAGTCTTCTATCTCTCCTGAGCAGATGTGGAAACATCTGGACTCAGGAATGCGGCTCAGCAGCGGGGAAGAAACAGCCGACCTTCCTTCCTGGGCCCCCAGAAGCGATGCAAGACCCCCACCCACCCACCCACCCACCCCCAGCCGTCCGGAGCAGAGGGTCATTTCTGCAGAGACCTCACATAGGTTACACAGAAATAAACATGCAATACGTTTTGCCCTGGTTTCCAGAGATCCACCTGGCCAAAGTCTTGGAGATCGCCAGAGATCTACCCGTTCCCGGACAGTGGACAACCGGCAAAAGATCTGGTTGGGTGGAAAGCACAGGCTTAACCGTTTCCCCGTCACCCTGGTTTTGGAAACGTAACCGTGGGCCATCTGGGGGGGGGACCATCAGGACTCCAGTCCCGGGCCCGGAGATGACGGGGGGCCCGCCGGCGCCAGGAAATCACTGATGTGCACATGCACAAACAAACCATGCATGTGCAGAAAACCACAGGGACGTGGCCAAAATGTGCGTGTGGGGAGGGCCCACGTGTGTGTGTATATATATGTACACACACACACACACACATATATATACATACACACACACACACATATGGTTCGGTGCTTTTTTCCGCTCACCTGCTTCCCTCTCTTACTCCCCTTTCTTCTTACAAAACAGACTTTTACAGCCGTGGGTGGCCCGACAGGTCGAGGCTCTCTCATTGCCTTGGTATGCACTTATCGCCGTTTCCATGCTCCGTGGGGGGGGGCAGCGTTGGCATTGTCCGGGCATAATTAATGAGCGAATAATTAATCCAGGCCAACTGGCAGTTCAGGTCCTGGGCCCCAACAACCCAAGTCTCATTGGGGAAAAAAACAGCATTGAAATGCTCTTGGAGAGGTGGGGAGGGGCACATGAAATGGCACCACCGGCCAGATCCGGCCCATGGTCCTTAGGTTGGGAACCCCTGGTTTAAGGCTTCTAGGAATCGAAAAGACCTGGTTCTACTAACCAAGTACCTCCTAAGAGACCCGAGTGGCTTTGCATGTCCTCAAAGGTTGTCGAAGAGACCTGTTGGACCACGTGGGCAAGAGTTTCCACTGGGGCCGAAGTTATAGGAAAGTTTGCCAGTGAGCATATTAGGGTTAATTTGATTGAGGGTAGAAATTAAGAGCGTCGCCGGTGGACCGATCGCACCTTGGTCAGAAAACACACTCCTGTTAGACCCTTAAGCTTATGTTACTGGCCCTAAAAGCCATAGCTTTCAAACCAAGGGATCTCCGTCAGCCGGCGATGTGCCGATACCAAGCCCGCCTGCCTCCGTCCGAAAGGGGTGGTGGGGGTGGCATTTGGAGATTATTTTAAAAGCCAAGGGGTCTGGAGAGAAGATTTCTTCCAGATGAGCATTTAAGGAAACTAAACATTCCTCAGAATACTTAAAAGGGTTTTTAATTTTTTTTTGGAGGGGTGGAATTGTCCCCCCACCCTCCAGCCCCCACCGTGCGCTTTTTGTTCCAGGGTCGTGCAGAGATAAAAACAGCCCGGGGCTTGGCTTTTTCCGTAAAATAAAATTATAATTGTTTTGGCAGCAACGCGGTGGCTGTTTATTTAGACAGGTTTGGAAATAACCCACCGCCTAAGCCGGCACCCAAATTCCCGGGTTGCGACGCCTCCGTAAAGATAAACAAAACCGCCTACCCCCTCGTTGTTTGACGGCGCAGCAGGTATCGCCAGGATGGCAAACAAAATTCATGTCCCAAACGGCTGTCCCTTCTCCGTTTCTGACATTCAGGGCATTCTTCCGGGTTAGATTCTGCCCACTGAGATCACAGTCGTATCCAACTCTAGGGTTCAGTGCTCATCAGGAGCCAGCATGGTCTACGTTTGAAGACATTTTTGTGGACACGTGGCAGGCATGACTAGACACCAAAGCGCACGGAACGCTGTTTACCTTCCCACTGAAGTGGTCTCTATTTGCCGTAGATACTCAAGTATAAGCCGAGCTTTTTAGCCCCAAAAAGGGGACACGGGCACGGCTTATACTCGGGTCAGTATCCATGAGGGTCCCAAGACTGTTCCAGATTGAGATGCACCAACAATTTAATTAATTTTACCATATTTTAATGTATTTTGATTATTGAAACTCATTAGCAGCTGCTGCATTTTCCGCCCTCGGCTTATACTCGGGTCAGCCTATTTTCCTGGGTTTTCAGGTCAAAATTAGTTACCTTGGCTTAATATTTGGGTTGTCTTATACTTGAGTTTATATGGTATCTACTTACGATGTCTTGCTTTCGAACTGTTAGGTTGGCAGGAGCTGGGGCAGAGACAGTACCTGGGAATCAAACTCCGACCTTCCAGTCAGCGAGTTCAACATCTTAACCGCTTGAGCCACCGCAGTCCCGGCTCCTTTCGGGGTAGGAGCGCCCCAAAAGCGAAGGGTGGAAGGAACGACGGGACAGTAGAATCCTTCATTTGGAAAAGGAACATCTCACGGGTCCCCTGACATGCTAGTTTTCTACACACGGGGCACAACTGGCCCTCACTCTGGCCCGGATCCTGCCACCCTGCTTGGCTCCAAAACACAGACTTCAACGTGTAAATTGATCCAGATGTCAAGAAGGAACTTAGTTGGTTCCTGGGGAAGACGAGGCGGCAGAAAGAGAGGAATATCTGGTGTGATTCTATAGGTCGCCAGTGCTAGAAAGCCAGTTATATCCAACTCCATTTATAGCCAAAGAATCAGCACTTTTTTAAATCTGCAGACATTTCCGTGGTCACACGGAATGCACAGAACTTTGTTACCGTCCCACAAAAGTGGTACCCATTTATCTACTTGCAATTTCTTGTTTTCAAACTGTTAGGTTGGCAGGAGCTGGAAGAGACAACAGGAGCTGTCATGGGTCACTCGGGGTCTCAAACTGCTGACCTGTCGACCTTCCAGTCGTCAAGTTAAGCATCTTAACCTCTCAGCCACCGCAGTACCCGTGATTCTATAACAGGACTTTTTCCTCAGGCTCGGGGAGAAAGACGGGATGGGAATCAAATCATAAACAAAAGAAGGAATGAATCTAGGAAGGAGGTACCGTATTTTCCGGAGTATAAGATGCACCCCATTATTACCAAAATAGTCTGCTATATACAGTACAGGATACACTCCATTTTCCCATATCAGAGAAGAAAACAAACAAAAATCACAGAAGCACTTTAAAGACTGAGTATATTTTAAGGGGGGGAAAAGTGGGTTTTATACGCCAGCAAATACAGTAAACCAGTGCAGCCCCGAAAAACTCCCAGCAATGTCTCAGATAAAACAAGGAGAAACAGGAGGGGAATCTATGGGGTGGATTTAAAAGACAAACAGTGGGAGGCTTTTGAACCGGAGCAGCTGCAAACACAAGCAGAGAAAAGACGACACAATAAACAGGATTTGAAAGGGGTGTGCGTTTGTGTCTTGACATTTATTTTATTTCCCGGAACAGCACTTTGGCTTGCAATGGTTTCTTCCCCTTCCCTAAGAAGATACAAAAAGCCACACTCGCCCCTTGCAGTGGGGTGATGAACGGAGGACGGGTGGGTTCCGAAACCCATCGCCTCGGGGTGAAGGCACTCCGATGCCTCTGCAGATGCGGCAAAGCGCCTTTGATCCACCGGCATCGGTGGTGTCGGCCGGCCCTTGGTCACTGCTCCTGCGGAAAGAAAGAGGACGCCTTGTTACACTACAGGCCCTGCAAAAATATATATATATATTAAAAACCCAAATTTAAAACCCCCCAAACATGACCTTTTTGTACTACAAAATAGATGATCCCCAAACCTGGAGGATTATGGGCGCTTTAGGTCTCAGGAATGGAACTCTGTTTCGTTTCTCAACCTCACATAAAGAAAAGGTTGCCTATTCAAGCAAAGATATTTTTTTAAAAAAAAAAATCTGGGCTGGATCGGAGATCGAACTGAAAGCTCCCTCGACAGGATTCCCCCTCTGGTTTGAGACCCGAGAGGTGCACGACGGCGTGAGCGCCCGTCGTCTGCCCCAGCTTCTGCCACCCTCGCAGTGCGAAAGCAAGAAATTGCAAGCAGATAAACAGGGACCGCTTGGGTGGGAAAAGGTAACCGCGTTTCAGTGTCTAGTCCTGCCTGCCACATGACCACGGAAAGATATGCAAACACAGACAATGTGTTTGGCTATCAATGGACATGAGCGCTGAACCCTAGTTGGAGAGGACTGGTTTTTGAACAAGGGTGGACTTGACCTTACCCAAGGGGTGGGTGGGCAAACTCTCACCGGGAAAACCCACAGATGTTTTCAAAATCCGTGCCCCCCACCTTAGGAAACTCCCCGGGGGATGATTTCCCCCAAACGACAGACCCACCTTGACAAATCTCCCGTGGAGAAGGTACGGCACCTGGAAGTCATGTTGGCAGTTCGAATAAGCCATTCCTAGTCCCATTCCGGACCCAAAAGCGAGGGGCCACGTCTTCCCTGAAAGAGAGGAACGGGCGGGCAAAAAGACACGTTGCCAGAGGTTACAAAGAGCCTCGTCCAGATGATACGTGACATCCACCGAGAAGAAAGGCATTGGTTGGAGCAGGCGTGATAAGAGTGACAAAGACAGCTGGAAATATTGATTTAGTGTATTAAAACCACCTCCTCTCCCTTGCTGTGATCTTCCCCAATTCTTGGCGAGCGGCAAACCTTTAGCCTCAGTCTCCCTTTCTGAAAAATGGGTAGATATATTAACTTAAGGGGCTGCGGTGGCTCACTGGTTAAGACTTGCCGACTAGAAGGATGGCAGGTCACTCAAGTGCCGCTCTGTTCCGCGGAACACTGGTGGAACTTCAATTCCCAGAAGCCTCTGTCGGATCCACTGGCTTTGGGGGGACTGACTGAGGCTTCTGGGAATTGAAGTCCAAGAACCAATGGTTGGGAAACGCTTAAGTCAATGCGTCCCACCCCTTCAATTCCCAGAAGCCTCAGTCGGTCCTTTGGCTGATCAGCGCTTTGGGGAATGGACTTAGGCTTCTGGGAATTGTAGTCCAAAAAAACCAAAGGGTGCATGTATAAGAAGGGTCAAGAGATTTCCCCCAAAGTGTCCCTCCCTCTGGTTCCCAGTGAAGAAGAAAAACCAGGTTTAGAAATGAGCACGTAGCAAGCTGCGTTTGAAAACCCAGATGGGCTGCCATCGTTCTTTTAAACAGAAAGACAGGATCTGGATAAATATACGTTTAAAATGTTTACTGAGTTGCAGCCGGGTAGGATGGCCTTGGAAAGGCCTCCCCCAGGGCATCTGGAGTTTGCGGCCGTGGTTTTGCTCTCAGCAAAGACAGGTTTTATTTAGATAAAGAAAATGGCAAAGACGCCTTCTGGGGAAGATCATTGTTTAGAGAGCGGTGACTAACCCATCTCGAAAGGAGGACCACCAGAAAAGGGGGGGCAGGTCACGGAGAACAGCAATTGGAAAGAAATACAGTCAAATCTCGCTTCATCCTGCAGCACTCGGGTTTCGAACTGCTGACCTTTTTCTTAAGTCCAGCTGGGACTTAAGAAAAACTCAAGATACATCCGGGTGGAAAAATCAGGTTCGAGATAAGAATTTTTAATAGGATTTTTTTTTCCCGAGATCAGAAATTCAATGCATCCCGATGGGAAACTGCACCCAATGCATTACTTGTGGGAAATTCAAGATAAATAATTTTTCCGAGGTACAACCAACCGCGAGGGATGAATTAAACTTGTACGTAGAGATTTGGCTGTAAACAAAAACCAGAAGTATAGAGGTGGAAAAGGGACCTAAAGGTCTTCCAGCGGTTTAAGTGGTTTAAGACGCTGAACGTGACGCCTGGAAGGTCAGCAGTTCGAGACCCGAGTGCGGCATGATGGAGTGAGCTCCCGTCATCTGTCCTGAGCAGTTTGAAAGCAAAAAATTATAAATAAATAAAATTTGCAAGTAGATAAACAGGTACCACTTCTGCGGGAAAGGTCACCGCTCTCTCAGAACCGCCATGAGCCGCAAAGGGAATCAATGGTCACTTACTTTTGAAGAAGATGACGGAGAAGACGACTCCCAGACCAAAGCCTGCGCCTGAAACAGTAAGAAAGGTAAAGAATGAACAGAAGGGGACAGATTATTCCAACAGAAGACGTTAATCCTCGTTAAAAAAAATTAACGACAACACAAAGCAGCCACAAAATGGTGCAGCCAAAACCTTTGGGATCAGTGGGGCAGAATTCAAAATGGTGCTTGGCTGAACTACTTCTGTACAAGGATTCACAGGTCTCTTTGATAAATAAATAAAAACAATTGCAAGTGGATAAATAGGTTATCACTGTGACGGGAAAGGTAACAACACTCCGGCATTTGGAGTATAAGACGCACCCTGTTATTACCAAAGTGGTCCCTATTTATCTGCTTGCAAATTTCCTTGCCCATTTCGAACCGCGAGGTTGGCAGGAGCTGGGACGGACGACGGGAGCTCGCTCCGTCGCGCAGCACTCGGGTCTCAAACTGCCGACCTTCTAGTCGTCAAGTTGAGCATCTTAACCACTAAGCCATTGCAGTCCCCCCCCCCCCCAAGGCACAGAGGGGTCCTTAAAAGCGCTGGTTGGATCAGAGGACCAGAGCTCACGGATCCTGCTTTCTTTCTCAAGAGGAAGCCATGCCCTGGGAGCCACTAGAAAGGTGGTGGTGGGGGGAAACATCCCCCTTTCCCCCCTTCTCTTTTTGAGCACAGATGGGGGTCGAAATCTTTTGGCACAGCGAGAGAGACCTTTTCGGCTTTTATCCCCACTCCCGGTTTGTTTGCTTTGTAAGCGAGACCTTTCATGTTTTATTGCGACGAAGTTACAAGGCTGGCCTGGAGGTGGCCTGGTCTTTAGTGGAAACAGCTGCCGTGGCCGATGGTCCCAGGCCCTCTTGATAAGTAAATTGAGCCTTGTCAAAGTCATCGGGGCTCGTTCGCCAACCAATTCGGGGCTCGTTCGCCAACCAATTCGGGGCTCGTTCGCCAACCAATTCGGGGCTCGTTTGCCAACCAATTCGGGGCTCGTTCGCCAACCAATTCGGGGCTCGTTCGCCAACCAATTCGGGGCTCATTCGCCAACCAATTCGGGGCTCGTTCGCCAACCAATTCGGGGCTCATTCGCCAACCAATTCGGGCCATACGATTCAGACACTGTTTGGCGACGGCACCGAAACCAACCCGTTTCTTGGAATTTTGGAAACAAGCCTCTTGAAATCCAGTCTTGGAAATGAGGTTTTTTTTGGGGGGGGGGGACTAAAATCCCCATAAACCAGAGTCAGCAGACTTGAAAAGTTCCTTTTGTGATTTCGTTGTTAAATGTAACACATTTAAACAAGACAATCCTTGTTAAACAGAACAATGCTCTAATAATGGGCTACCGACAATGTCTATTTCTGCTCCTACACTTGGTCGAGTTCTTCTTTGTGGTCTCTGTGTGAATCCACACGAATGGGTTTAACTTCGCGGTCTTCGTGAATCCACACGGGTGGGTTTACTGCGGGTACGCGCAGTAAACCCATTCGTGTGGAGTCACAGGGGATCACGAAGCAGTCAGTGTTACAGGTAAGCAACCTGTCCTTATAGAGTCCTGGCGGGGCAGGGCTTAATCTGCTGTACTACAAGCAAAAGATTGTGAGTTCGATCTTGACCAGGACTCAAGGTTTGACTCGGCTTCTTTCATCCTTCTGAGGTGGGTAAAAATAGTTGCCAGCAACAATTTTGTTAGGGTCAAAAATGATAATTAACGTGTGAACAGCCAAGAGAGAGCACTAAGTGCTATGGGGATCAGATATAAGTACAAGTGCTATCGCTATACCCTTGTTAAATATAGGTAAAGGTCACCCTTGCTCGAAAGCCAGTCATATCCAACTCTAGGGGTCAGTGCTCATCTGTTCCATAGCTGAAAAGCCAGCACTTTCTGATTCTGTAGACATTTCTGTGGTCATGTGGCAGGCATGACTCGACACCAGAGTGCACGGGAGCTCTGTTTACCTTCCCTCCGAAGTGGTCCCTATTTATCTACTTGCAATTTCTTGCTTTCGAACTGCTATGTTTGCAAGAGCTGGGACAGAGACGGACACTCACTCTGTCCTGCAGGATTCGGGTATCGAACTGCTGACCTGCCGCCTTCCAGGCAGCGTCTTAACCACTTGAATAGAGCAATATTTTAATTATGGGCTATCTACAACATCTGTTTCTGCCTGTACGCTTTGCGGTTGCTTTGTTTTACTGATTTCCCCCAGTTTAAAAAAATTAATTAATGCAACTCAAGATCCAAACATCTCCTTGACCCGATAATCTACAATTAAAATCCTAAATTAAAATTTCAAATTCGTTGCCCGGAAAACCCACCCAGACGATTAATCCGCAGACAAATTGCTAGTCGAAAGGGCTCTTATTTGTTACCTCTGATCATGGCAAGTTACATTGTTTAGTAATTATGTTTTATATTTGTTTACATCCCCTTGACACCCAAAGAGGAAGTCACAAAGATCTGTTTACATAAATAATTATGCATTTAATACATTTGTATTGACAAGCCACAGCTCTGCTTTCTTGGGAGCCCAGCCAAATTTTATTGAATTGATATCTATCCAAAGCGGTACCTCTTTATCGACTCACAATTTCTGGTTGAAGTTCAATATCTTATTGCACTCCAATTATTAAGAGCGCTAAAGGTAAAGGTCTCCTTTGCTCGAAAGCCAGTCGTATCCGACTCTAGGGTTCGGTGCTCATCTGTTTACAGCCAAAGCGCCAGTGCTGTCTGCGTCTGCAGGTGTTTCTGTGGTCATTTGGCAGGCATGACTAGACACTGGAACGCTGTTCCTTTGTCCGAAGATCCACTGTAATTGGACTGCAATGAGATTAAACTTCAACAAGGGTTGATTTTCGTTTTTTTGAAAATAAGAAATTGTGAGTATTTCATAATTTCTTATATTAAAATAATAATCAACCCTTGTTGAAGTTTAATCTCATTGCAGTCCAATTACAGTGGATCTTCGGTCAACAAATCTAGTACAAATCTTTTGTACTATGAAAAATTTGTAAAGCGAATTTCCCATATGAATGCATTGAATGCAATTTCTTATAGGAATGCATTGAAAACCAATTAACCCCTTCCCAAAAAATAATATGTTAACCGAGCCAATATTTTCTACGGATTTCCTTTTGTTATGCTCTTTTTTGCGTTAACCGAGCCGTTTTGTTAAATGAGGTTCCACTGTATTAAGAATACCTGTAAAGGAATTTACTACAAAAATACTAGCTGTTATAACTAGTTATGTTCAAGCTCTGATCCGGCGCAATGAACTCTGTTTTTGTAAGATCTTCTCAAGCCACATTTCTTTTTTTAAATAGGATATGCGCCGAAGGAAGCACATGGTTTTAAATGAAGACTAGCAACGACCCATGGCTTCGTGTGGAACAGCTGGTGCTGAATTTGGGGGAGGTTGGGGTGGGTGGGTGTATGTTTATCCTCTTTAAAAACAAATTACCATCTGCAAGGATCCATCAAACTTTGAAACTGTTTGGCCTCTTGACTCGAGGACTATGAGAAGGGCTGGCTGGAGTCCCAAATGGTTGAGCGGAAAAATAAAAAAAGGGCGCACGGTGTCCGCCGAAATGGCCCAGGGTAGCGATCCATGTCCCGGTCGTTTTTATGCTTCCTGCCCCTCGCTGAGGGCTGCCGGCCCACCGTCTGCCAACTCAAACAAGTTAGAGAGTCAAGGAGGGATGATTTAGAGCAGAAAACCAGCCGTCCATCATCCTAACTCCATCCTCCGAGAACGGTTTGCTTTGGTTTCCAGATTTTCCAACCCGAAAGGGGAGATGATGACCTTCAACTCTCGCTCGGGGGGAATAAGGTAACCTGAGTCCTTCCCAGTGTGAAGAAGGGTCTCTAAATTCCTTGTTCTTATTGATTTGACGGAGTGAATAATAATAATAATAATAATAATAATAATAATAATAATAATAATAATAATAATAATAATAATAATTTCACGTCTCAGTTATTCTGGTTTGGAAGGATTTTTGCTGGAGAAGCTCCACTCAGGCGATACTCGAATGAGGCTCCTTTCATGCCCCCCCAAGATCTTTTCCCCACCCAAGTGGTCCCGATTTATCTACTTGCAATTTCTTGCTTTCAAACTGTGATCCCCTTACGGCTGTCACAGCCTATAACTAATTATTTTGATTTTTTCCCCCCCAAACTTAAGCAATTAACAATCTGCCACCCTCCCCCCCATCTGGTTTAGGAAACCATTACTGCGTATAATTTTCCATTCAACCAGGAAACGGTTTGGTGGTCATTGCCAAGGGAGTTATGATAAGCACGAGCCAATCCTTCTCGGGAACAGAACCAACAACTCCCTGTGTGTGAAGAGGGACGGGAGGGATTCCTGTCTCACTCCAGCATGGCGGAAAGAAAAAGATGTTAAGGGAATGCTTAGTGGTTAAGATGCTGAACTTGACAACTGGAAGGTGGGCAGGTCTGCAGTTTGAGACCCAAGTGCTACACGACAGAGTGAGCTCCCGGCATCTGCCCCGGCTCCTGCCAACCTAGCAGTTCGAAGTTGCAAGTAGATAAATAGGTATCGCTTCAGTAGGGAAGGTAAAAGAGCATTCTGTGCACTTTGCTGTCTAGTCATGCCTGCCACATGTCCACGGAAACGTCTGCAGTGGCAGACAGCGCTGGCTCTTTGGATATAAACCAAGATGAATACCGAACCCTAGAGTCAGATACGACTGGCTTTCGAGCAAGGCGACCTTGACCATTACCTAAACCAGTTCTCAACCTTTTTAAAGCCGGGGAAGGGTCACGCTCTCTCAGACATCTTCGGGGGGCCGGATGGCCATTGTGCGATTGGGGAGGGGGTCATGTAAAATGGTGGCCGCATCCGGCCTACAGGTTGAGAATCCCTGACCTAAAGAGATGCTTCGTCTATTCTTATTCCGTGTCATATCGTGCATCAAGAGGCAAGGAAGACAAACAGGGCGTAATAAGCAGCTGATGGGTTTCGTAGTGGTTTCTGGGCCTCAGCGCACTCCCCTCCCACCACCCCGAAAGGACCAACAAAGGACAGCTGTTTCCACTAAAGATCGGCACCTCTAAGCCCCGGCTCTAACTCCATAACAATAAAACATGAAAGGTTTTGCTTGCGAGGAAAACAAACAGAAAGAGAGAGAGAGGAAATAAAAGAAGGAAATATCTTTCTGTGTCAGATTTCTCCGGCCTCTAACCACCACCACCACCACTACCACCCACCCACCCACCCCACAAGTTCAAACCGCCCCCGGCAGGTCCAAAAGGCGGAGGGATTTATTTATTTATTATTTTATTTATTGTAGATTTCTCTACAAGAGCCCAACATTTCGAAGCTAAGGAGTCTTTCCACGTTATACCGTATTCCTAGCCTTCCACACACGCAAAACAAGTTGACATTGCTGTCAATGAAGCCATGCGTAGAGTGACAGGATGCCTCAAACCAACACCAGTTGGGAAAATATAGACCCTCTTGTTGGTAAGAGCAAAAGAGAGGTAACAGTGGTAGAAACATGCACCGATGAGGACTTGAGTTTGGCCAACGTCAAAGCCAAGAAAGTGGCTTCATTTGGGCAGTCCAGGGTTTGATCTGGACATGAAAGAAGAATCAGAAACATGCACCGATGAGGACTTGAGTTTGGCCAACGTCAAAGCCAAGAAAGAGGCTTCATTTGGGCAGTCCAGGGTTTGATCTGGACATGAAAGAAGAATCAGAAACATGCACCGATGAGGACTTGAGTTTGGCCAACGTCAAAGCCAAGAAAGGGGCTTCATTTGGGCAGTCCAGGGTTTGATCTGGACATGAAAGAAGAATCAGAAACATGCACCGATGAGGACTTGAGTTTGGCCAACGTCAAAGCCAAGAAAGAGGCTTCATTTGGGCAGTCCAGGGTTTGATCTGGACATGAAAGAAGAATCAGAAACATGCACCGATGAGGACTTGAGTTTGGCCAACGTCAAAGCCAAGAAAGAGGCTTCATTTGGGCAGTCCAGGGTTTGATCGGGTCAGGAAAGAGGAATCAGAAACATGTACCGATGAGGACTTGAGTTTGGCCAACGTCAAAGCCAAGAAAGGGGCTTCATTTGGGCACTCCAGGGTTTGATCGGGACAGGAAAGAGGAATCAGAAACATGCACCGATGAGGACTTGAGTTTGGCCAACGTCAAAGCCAAGAAAGGGGCTTCATTTGGGCAGTCCAGGGTTTGATCTGGACATGAAAGAAGAATCAGAAACATGCACCGATGAGGACTTGAGTTTGGCCAACGTCAAAGCCAAGAAAGAGGCTTCATTTGGGCAGTCCAGGGTTTGATCTGGACATGAAAGAAGAATCAGAAACATGCACCGATGAGGACTTGAGTTTGGCCAACGTCAAAGCCAAGAAAGAGGCTTCATTTGGGCAGTCCAGGGTTTGATCGGGTCAGGAAAGAGGAATCAGAAACATGTACCGATGAGGACTTGAGTTTGGCCAACGTCAAAGCCAAGAAAGGGGCTTCATTTGGGCACTCCAGGGTTTGATCGGGACAGGAAAGAGGAATCAGAAACATGCACCGATGAGGACTTGAGTTTGGCCAACGTCAAAGCCAAGAAAGGGGCTTCATTTGGGCAGTCCAGGGTTTGATCTGGACATGAAAGAAGAATCAGAAACATGCACCGATGAGGACTTGAGTTTGGCCAACGTCAAAGCCAAGAAAGAGGCTTCATTTGGGCAGTCCAGGGTTTGATCTGGACATGAAAGAAGAATCAGAAACATGCACCGATGAGGACTTGAGTTTGGCCAACGTCAAAGCCAAGAAAGAGGCTTCATTTGGGCAGTCCAGGGTTTGATCGGGTCAGGAAAGAGGAATCAGAAACATGTACCGATGAGGACTTGAGTTTGGCCAACGTCAAAGCCAAGAAAGGGGCTTCATTTGGGCACTCCAGGGTTTGATCGGGACAGGAAAGAGGAATCAGAAACATGCACCGATGAGGACTTGAGTTTGGCCAACGTCAAAGCCAAGAAAGGGGCTTCATTTGGGCAGTCCAGGGTTTGATCTGGACATGAAAGAAGAATCAGAAACATGCACCGATGAGGACTTGAGTTTGGCCAACGTCAAAGCCAAGAAAGAGGCTTCATTTGGGCAGTCCAGGGTTTGATCTGGACATGAAAGAAGAATCAGAAACATGCACCGATGAGGACTTGAGTTTGGCCAACGTCAAAGCCAAGAAAGAGGCTTCATTTGGGCAGTCCAGGGTTTGATCGGGTCAGGAAAGAGGAATCAGAAACATGTACCGATGAGGACTTGAGTTTGGCCAACGTCAAAGCCAAGAAAGGGGCTTCATTTGGGCACTCCAGGGTTTGATCGGGACAGGAAAGAGGAATCAGAAACATGCACCGATGAGGACTTGAGTTTGGCCAACGTCAAAGCCAAGAAAGGGGCTTCATTTGGGCAGTCCAGGGTTTGATCTGGACATGAAAGAAGAATCAGAAACATGCACCGATGAGGACTTGAGTTTGGCCAACGTCAAAGCCAAGAAAGAGGCTTCATTTGGGCAGTCCAGGGTTTGATCTGGACAGGAAAGAGGAATCAGAAACATGCACCGATGAGGACTTGAGTTTGGCCAACGTCAAAGCCAAGAAAGGGGCTTCATTTGGGCACTCCAGGGTTTGATCGGGACAGGAAAGAGGAATCAGAAACATGCACCGATGAGGACTTGAGTTTGGCCAACGTCAAAGCCAAGAAAGAGGCTTCATTTGGGCAGTCCAGGGTTTGATCTGGACATGAAAGAAGAATCAGAAACATGCACCGATGAGGACTTGAGTTTGGCCAACGTCAAAGCCAAGAAAGAGGCTTCATTTGGGCAGTCCAGGGTTTGATCGGGACACGAAAGAATCAGAAACATGCACCGATGAGGACTTGAGTTTGGCCAACGTCAAAGCCAAGAAAGGGGCTTCATTTGGGCACTCCAGGGTTTGATCTGGACATGAAAGAAGAATCAGAAACATGCACTGATGAGGACTTGAGTTTGGCCAACGTCAAAGCCAAGAAAGAGGCTTCATTTGGGCACTCCAGGGTTTGATCTGGACATGAAAGAAGAATCAGAAACATGCACCGATGAGGACTTGAGTTTGGCCAACGTCAAAGCCAAGAAAGGGGCTTCATTTGGGCAGTCCAGGGTTTGATCTGGACATGAAAGAAGAATCAGAAACATGCACCGATGAGGATTTGAGTTTGGCCAACGTCAAAGCCAAGAAAGAGGCTTCATTTGGGCAGTCCAGGGTTTGATCTGGACATGAAAGAAGAATCAGAAACATGCACCGATGAGGACTTGAGTTTGGCCAACGTCAAAGCCAAGAAAGAGGCTTCGTTTGGGCAGTCCAGGGTTTGATCGGGACACGAAAGAAGAATCAGAAGCATGCACCAATGAGGACTTGAGTTTGGCCAACGGCAAAGCCAAGAAAGGGGCATCATTTGGGCAGTCCAGGGTTTGATCTGGACACGAAAGAAGCAGCAGCCTTCTAGCAGGACAACTTGAGAGCCCTGACCGTGGCTTTGGGAATATTTCTCACGTCTGTACGCCGCGGCCTGAGTTTGCAGTGCATCCCATGCTTTGGCAAGAGACATATCTTAGTCCACGGTCTCCTTCAACGATTACATTAAATCCCAATCTGAGGCATTGAAAAGGAAGCCATTTAAGTTATGTTAGCAAGTCCAAAACATGTACGAACCCAGCAGTGATTCAACGTTTTATTTTCAGATGGCAAAACAAACATAGGATTAGGGGTAAAGAGGCATGGGTGGGTTTTCTCCCAAGGAACGCCAAGCTATTTATGAGTTTTTAAGCCACTGTCCGGTCATGGAGAGACAGAAACCCCCGGTGGTAATATCGCTTCCATATGCGCATGCCTTCGCGAAATAGAGGCCAGGAAAAGACAACGCTTTCCCCAGCGACCGGCGGATTAAAGCCCTTAAATCATTTCCTCCGCTGAATAATTTCACAATCTGTCATTAAGGCTATTTCCAAGGGAGACCCCGGCCAATTCTGCCTCTTCAGGCTTTCTTTGGAAGATGTGGTTATTTCAACTTGTGGCATCTATTAGTTTTCGAATAAAACTACCGGTAAACCCTGCCTGCCCGACCACCTGCCTAGTTAGCCCCACCTTTCGTGAAGCAGAACATCCCAGTCAACTACAGGCATGCATTTTTGAGATCACACTTCTTCCCAAAAAGGTAAAATTAAGAATAATCCCACATATCAGTATAACAGTAGGCTAAGAGAGATTGAAATAGCACGGCTGCTCTGGTTTATTAAGGTGGCTCAAGCGGTTAAGACGCTGAACTTGACGACTGGAAGGTCGGCAGTTCAAGACCTGAGTGCTGCACGACGGAGTGACCGCCCATCTCTGTCTCAGCGCCTGCCAACCTAGCAGTTCGAAAGCAAGACATTGCAAGTAGATAAATAGGGACCGCTTCAGTGGGAAGGTAAACAGCGTCCCGGTGTCTAGTTATGTCTGCCACATGTCCATGGAGACGTCTGCAAATGCACACAGCACTGGCTTTTGGGCTACAAACGGAGATGAGCACTGAATCCTAGTGTCAGATACGACTGGCTCCTTTTATGTCCCCAAGAGCTGGGACAGAGATGGGCGCTCAATTCTGTCACGCCGCTCTCAGGTCTCAATCTGCTGACCTGCCAGCCTTCCAGTCATCAGGTTCAGTGTCTTAACCACTAAGCCACCAAATTTCGTTGCTCCTGCAAGGGGACAATGACAACAAAGATTTATTCTATTCTATACACATCCAGCTCTCAAAATTGCTGGTTCTTCTTCTTTCATGTCCTGATCAGACCCTGGACTGTCAAAATGAAGTCACTTTCTTTGCTCTGTCATTGGTGGCTCACTGGTTAGCAGGAAGGCCGGCAAGTCAGCAGTTCGACACCTGGGTACTGCATGACGGACTGAGTGCCCGTCTCTGTCCCAGGGACATAAAAGGAGCCTCATTTGGGCATTCCCTGAGCGGAGTTTCTCCCGCAAAAATCCTTTCGACCCAAAATTTAAAATTGCTGGTGAGCTTTTGAAGGCTGTAATATCCATTTTGGGGTCGAGCGGGTGCAGAACCTCAAGATGTTCTCATGTAAATAAATGAAATACCTTACAGGCAATGTATGCATCTACTCTCTGTGCCAAATGCATTCCTCCTTTTGAGGATTAGTCACGCCCCATTGCGCAAGGCACCTGTGCGAATTTTCCCCCATCTGCAGAGCTTTGGCATGGACTACCCACAGGAGTTTCTCCCCTGCCAGCTGAACAGGGTCAGAGTCGTGTTTGGGCACGGGCCCTTGGCACCGACTACAAGCATCTGACAGTATGTTATGAGTAAATAGATCAGAGATTATACGCACATGCAAAGAGCCAAGGCTGCAATCACAAAGAGAGACGCATAAATCAGCAATTAGTGGCCCGACAGACAGTCCCATCTAGGCTGAGGTAATAGCCTCGGAATCTGCATCCTGGAGTTTTGCTGATTTTGAAGCCGGCTGGATCTGATCTCGGATGAGCAACAATTGATCCACATTTCTCCTCTTAAAGTTCTGGACCTCTCTCCAATTTTCCACTTGAATCGCTTTAGGTTTGCGCACCCGTCGCCTGCCCCAGCTCCTGCCAACCTAACAAGCGAGACATTGCAAGTGGATCAATAGGAACCCACTTGGGTGGGGGGAAAGATCTTGGGGACATGAAAGGAGCCTCATTCGGGGCGTCCCTTAAGCGGAGTTTCTCCAGCAAAAATCCTTTCAACCCAGAATAATTTCTCACACGACATTATTATCATCATCATTCCTGCCAACCTAGCAGTTCAAAAGCAAGAAATTGCAAGTAGATAAATAGGGACCACTTCGGCGGGGAAGTTGAACAGCATTCTGTGCACTCAGGTGTCTAGTCGTGCCTGCGATACGGTCACGGAAATGTCTGCGGAACGCACACAGCGCTGGCTCTTTGGCTGTAAACAAAGATGAGCACCGAACCCTAGAGTCGGATATGACTGGCTTTCGAGCAAGGGAGACCCCGATCTTGACTAGACATTAAGGCTTTCCTGGCTCGGCCAGCAAAATGGCCAACAATGTTGAGAGCTGGAAGCCAAAGCATTTGACAGCTCAAGGCTCAGGAAAGCCAGCGCAACGTTGTTTGCCTCTGAATTCTGCTTTCAGAGGGAAAGGCAAGGGAAAGGTTTCCCTTGCTCGAAAGCCAGCCGTATCCGACTTTAGGGTGCAGTGCTCATCTGTTTCCAGCGCTGTCTGCTTCTGCAGACGTTTCCGTGGTCATGTGGCAGGCATGACTAGATACCGGAGCACACAGAACGCTGTTACCTTCCCACCGAAGTGGTCCCTATTGATGTACTTGCGGTTTCTTGCTTTCGAACTGCTAGGCTGGCAGGAGACGGGAGCTCATTCCGTCCTGCAGTACTCGGGAATCGAACTGCTGACCTTCTGCTTCCCAGTCAGCGTCTTAGCCACTTGAGCCACTGCAGTCCCTAAAGATAAATAAAATTAAATTAGTCTGGAAGCTGCCGTGGGTGTCGTTAGCCTCTCACAGAGCCACTCCTTCTAGATCTCCATTCTCACGCTCTTAATCCCACTGGCAATGTAATGCATATTGATCGCACTCCATGTCCCAACTGAAACCCAATTATTACCCGCCGCAGAAAGGCAAAGCTGAAAATGGCGCCAGCGCGCACAAATCAGGCACCGACTCCTCTGCAATCCCAGGTGACTCATGCTCATTTGTTTCCAACGCAGCTCATCAAAGGCAAACAAGTCTCGTGATACGGAACTTAAAAAGGATTTTTCCGCGGGTGGGAAAGGCTGCAGACAGAAAACCTCAGCCAACCGGGAGCCGCAACAGCCTGGGAACGTCCTGTACATGTCTGGTTACAAACAGGTACATGTCCCATGTGACTGGCAGTTCATCAGCTTAATTAGGATGGAATGAATCATTGTCTCCCCATATTGAGAATCCCAATACATCAGAGGATCCCAACCTTTTCCAAGCCAAGGGCCAGGTCACAGTAACCTATAAAGCACAGGTGTAGCTACCGTATCCGGAATGGGCTGCCGCACCCCTTGACCAAACCCCGTGACATTTGGCACACACGTTCCTTAAATTTAATTTAACTTTTGGATTTATACGCCGCGCACTCAGGCATGCCCGACTCAGATCCTTGAACGGCCATTGCTGCATCATCCACATAGACCAGGGATGGCCAACCTTTGGTGCCTTGACAACCTTGAGGACTAGCTAGAACATGCATGCCACTAGGGGACATGATTCAGCAGGCTACAACCGTTACAATGTTCCCATGTAAAAATCACATTACCCAATGACCAGTACGTGCTAGACAAAGTTCAGCTTTGGAATCAGGACACTCGATGTCATGTAAATCCCGCGTGTTATTGTTCCCAGTAGCGAAATCGTTGTGCTGCGTAAGCACTTTTCGGGCTGCGAGCCAGTCGCGTGGTTCAGCGGGCCGGTCACGTGGTTCAGCGGGCCGGTCAGGTGGGTCCTCCCTCTGGAAGCATCTTTAGGCTGCCGTTTTCTCCGCTTAAGCCAGGGGTGCCCAAACTATGGCCCGTGGGCCGGATCCGGCCCCCAACGCCAATTCATCCAGTCCACACCGCCCTCGTTTTACTTCCACTTCCGGAATGTGGGCCGGATGAACTGGTGCCGGGGGGCCGGATCCGGCCCACAGGCCATAGTGTGGCCACCCCTGGGGTGTAAGCAAATGAGCCAAGGGCTTGCAGAAAGGGGAGGCTGGAGGTTCATCAAGGGCTCCCTCTCCAGTCTCCACTATCTGCGGGGATGATGATGCTTAAGGCCTGGGAGGCCACCAGCACCCCCAGGGCTCCTCGCCCCCCAGCCTCTCCCCCCCCGCCCCAAAGACCCCCCCCCCCTTCTTTCTCCCCATTTCCCCTTACCCAGCTTGACCGCCGAGTCCGCCAGACACCGGTCCCATTTCCTCCCTAAGTCACTCTCCGCCGCCATCTTGGGGGTCCGCTTCCTCCTCCTTCAGCGCCCACCGCGCTGCCAATCCACTCCTCCGCCCGCCCCTACGTCTCGCGAGAGCGGCCGCTGGCTCCGCTGGAACAGCGCTTCTCTCGCGAGAGTTCGGAAGGGCGGGACCGGAAAGGGAAAGTAAGCTGCTTCCAGCGCCGGCCTCTTCTAGGAAACGGTTTCCAAGGGCAACCAAGGGGAGTCTTAGCAACCAGGGACCAGAGCCTTGACCTTGGAGGACTCTAGACTAGGCCTCAGAGGGAAGAAGTGGGGATTTTAAAAAAAAACATTATTTGTACACCGCTCAGAGTTGAAAATTATCCCACAGGGGTGGTACAAAACGTGTTAAATAAACAAACACATAAACAAAAACATAAATAAATAAGATAAAGGTCACCTTTGATCAAAGAGTCAGTTGTATCCAACTCTAGGGTTCAGTGCTCCCCTCCGTTGACAGCCCAAAAGCCAGTGCTGTGTCTGCGTCCGTTTCCGTGGTTGTGTGGCAGGCAAGACTAGACACTGACTGGAACAGCGTTACCTTCTCTGCCAAAGGAGTACCTGTTTATCCTACTTGCAATGTCTTGCTTTTGAACTGCTAGGTTGGCAGCAGCTGGGACAGAGGACGGGCGCTCAAACCGTCGTGCAGCACTTGGGTCTCGAACTGGGGACTTGCCGACCTTCCAGTCATCAAGTTCAGCATCTTAACCACTTGAGCCACCACAGTCCTTTAAATAAACGCACACATACACAACTGTCATGCAGCACTTGGGTCTCGAACTGCGACCTGCCGACCTTCCAGTCGTCAAGTTCAGCGTCTTAACCACTTAAGCCACCGCAGTCCCTTAAATAAACACACATATATAAACAAACACACACACACATACATCCCCCCCCCCAATCAGTGGACATGCTACTCTCCAAGCTGCCACATCCCCTCTTAACCCGTTTATTGGGATGGGTTGTCTTTTAAGGACTCAAAAGCTGCTCTTTCCAATCAACTGATCAACACCCTAATGACAATTGCATTTATTCACAACAGCCAACAATATGTGACAAGAATCCAAAACTAGCACATGCCAGAACTGATTGTTGATCCCCATGTCAGATCCTCAAGAACTGAGCAAAAGGATGGATAGTCACAAATACCAGTCTTCAAACGTGTCTCAATAGAGACAAGGGCCTCTTAACTTGTTATTTACATGTGTGTGTAGTACATGTGTGTATTAATAGATCAATTGCCACATTATACTGTTTTTCCCTTTTCTAATTGAGTTCAGCACAACTTGCTAATTGTTTTTCTAAGCAGAATTCTTTACCATGACTCAAACAAGGGGCTTCAGAAAAGCAATTTATAGGTCAGCAGTGTAGCAGATGTCTGTACAGATGTCTGTAGTTGTTTGTAGATGTTTATCATTAACTAAATGCTTGATTGTCTGAATGTTTATGCAAACTAACTCTATGAATCTGACTCATTTCTAACGAGCGTTGGCTTTTCCACAAGGAAATGGCTAGAAATTTCAGTGTAAACAACAGTCCTTTCGACGTCACTTATATATACAAAGCCTGCATTTATTGGAGAGAAAATTCTCACAGGACAGAACAATAGGTGTACTATGCAAAGTTGTGACAAGCCTTTGTGTGGTTTGTTGAAATGTGACTTGTGATGTGCAAACCCATCTCTGCTAAGATGCTGTGGCTGGTTAACCAGTAACAAACCACTAATCTAAATTCCTGGTTTATTCTTGGCTTATGTACTCTGGCTTGTTTATACCATGGCTTGCCATGATAGCCCAACCTATAACCATGGTTTATCGCTGGCTTTTCTCCACCGAAGCCCAGCCAGGAACAGATTCCAGCAAAAAGGAACAAGAGAAAATCAATTCAGAAATGGAGAAGACAAAACATGATTTGCATAGTAGTCTGCTCTATAACTGGTTTAACTGACAAAACATAGTTAATACAAATCACAGCTTATTGCGTTGTACAAATGCACCCAGAGAGATTTACTCAGGAAACTGGTTATTTAAATAAGTATTTTCCGGTTTTGCACTTCTCATCACGGAGAATATGTGAGGATCCAAAGTTCTCTATGTTAAAAAATGGTTGTCCTTTGAATTTCTCCAGCTCGAACTTTTTGGAAAGACAGGATGTTTGTCTGGTTTAGCCAGAGCTCCTGTGACATTTTTTGGAGCATAATGGCCATACTGTTTGGGGAAATTGTGGAAGTTACAATCCAAACAAGTAACTTTTGCAAGCAATAGCCCCCCACCGCCTTAGTTCCATGATAACTCATTTTCCCAAATGCATCTCATTATCTTCAATTTCTCTCCCTTATCTTTGACATGTGTGCATTAGGATTCCCTAGAGTGCAAGTTTCTGTTGGAAGAGACATGGAAAATATTCTGCTTAATTGTTTCCAAGATCATTTCACTTTCTTCTTTTCTTTTCTCTCTCTTTGTAAACTCCGCCTGCTTCTTTTTAAATTGGGAGTTACCAGGCAATCAAAGAGGAGCTCTGGAAGACGTTTCCCATTAGCAACCTTGAATTCATTTCCTACCTCCTGGGAAAAAGTTGGTGGAGGACCCAAATGTATACAAAGGTCAGACTGTTCAGTTGCTATAGAGACATGCTGGCAATTAAAACCATCCAGTGCAATAGTGGATGTTTATCATCGGATGACGCGATTTCCAAATCCTCTCCGTTGCGTTTCCAGTGTTTTACGAGCACTTTTCATAATATGTGCCTGGTAAATAAATAAGAGGAAGAGAAGAGAAAGGAAATGTTGAGGTGGAAAGGGGACACACTTTCAAAATGAGTACAAATGATTCTGAAATTATGATTTTGAAACTGGATGAGTTTGGGGTGGTACAGCAGTTATGGGGCTGCAGTGATTCGGTGGTTAAGAAGCTCGCCTTGTTAGCTGGAAGGCCGGCAAGTTGGCAGTTTGAGACCTGGGTACTGCATTACGGATTGAGCGCCCGGCTCTGTCCCAGTTCTTGGGGACATGAAAGGAGGCTCATTCGGGCGTCCTCTGAGCAGTTTCTCCCCCAGCAAAAATCCTTTCAATCCAGAATAATTTCTGACACAAAATTGTTATTAACAGTAAGTCTGCTGATTAGTCTCATTAAATCAGAACTGACTTATAATGACACTAAGATAAGTGAGATCACTAGGGAGTTTTACTAGTTCTGCTGCTCCAGTGAGATTCCGTGACTGAGTGAGGATATGAACCCACGGCTCCAAAATTCTATTCCATCACTTTAGCCGGTTAGCCACAGAAGTATCCAGTATATAGGATCATACAGTGACAATGAAAACCGGGCTCTGTTTGAAGGAATGCTTTCCAGCAATTGTGGAGAGAAACAGCATGAGGATGCATAGACGTTTTGGTTTGGTTTTGCTCTGCTTCCTTGCGTTGTTACGGCACTTAATGCAAGCATATGCCACCTTTTAAGATTAGCCGTGCAATCAGAAAATATTATTAAAGGCAGATGGATCTGGCTTTGAAAGGAGGTAGAATGGTCAAACAAATCCCTTTGTTTTGCGCTGTGTTTATGAATTGTGTGTGTGTGTCTGTTTTCGCTTGTGCAACGAGATCTTTCCTCTTTAACTATGCAGCACGTCTGACGCGGTATGTCTCCTTCGGAACATATGTTTGTCCCAATTTATGTACACAGGGGGAAAGGGCTTGTTTTTATGGAGCCTCCGCAGGGGCCGGGTTTCATTCGCCCATCTGCTCTGCAGATTTCCCCCTGTGCCGTCTGATCCCTCTAGAAAGAGCAGAGGGTAATTGCAGGGCAGCCACGTCGATTTGAGGCTCAGAGATCCAACTCAGGTAGATCCCTACAACTCAGCGATGGTGGGAAGCCTGTGCTCACCCGCCACAGACCAATCACAAAAACAAAGTGAGGCATAAAAAGTTCTTTCTGGGATTATCAGATGTTTTAAGTATTTAAGGAATTTCTTCTTTCAGTTATTGCGTTGTACAAATTACCATGAGCCACACAATCTCTCGCAGCCCGGTCTCTTTCAAGGAATACTGTTAAGACAAAAATGAAGAGTGGAGCCATCTACTCTGTCCTTGGAGGAAAAGTGATCTAATAATGATGATTGTTATGATCACAGATCAGTGATGGTGAACCTTGGCACTCCAGCTGTTCTTGGATTTCAATTCCCAGAAGCCCTGATCAGCAGGAATGCTGACTTGGGCTTCTGGGAATTGAAGTCCAAGAATACCTGGAGTGCCAAAATTCGCATCACTGTCATAGAGAAAGGGGGATAGTTGCCTTTCCAGATATTCTTGGACTGTAATGTCCATCATCCCTCGCCTTTTGGTTAGGCTGCCTCAGGCCGATGGGGGTTGTAGTGAGCCATATAGAAGCCTACATGTTCTCTCTACAGCTTTGCATTCGGTTTTCCATTAACTAAGAAGGGAGCATAAAATTGCATTTGTCAGGCTTTTTTTATTTGCAACAGCTTTGGCTCTTCAGCTAAGGTAGGGATTCTCAACCTGTGGCCTGTGGGCCAGATGTGGCCCACGGCACCATTTCATGTGGCCCCCGACCACTTCCACCACACCAGGAAGTGCCATGTGGTGGAGGAAGGACAAAATGGCCATCCGGCCCCTGAAGCCATCTGAGGGAGCGTGACTCAGCCCCTGGCTTTAAAAGGTTGAGAACATCTGAGCTAAGGGAAGGGGGGGAGGAATGCATGCATGTTCAAAATCTGTGAGTCCCACTACGGTTCTCTTTCCATAATTGTTACTTTACACACATCTTGAGTTCAAGGCTAGGATGTTTGCTTTCACAGAGCAGAGACAAGCGGTGTGGGGTGGGGGTATGCGCGGGAGAGGCTTAACATGCTCTTAAGAGGTATAAAGTAGGATCAAACAGCTGCTTTTGGACCCCCAGTTGAAATATTTGCCTTATGTTCTCCAGCCAAAAATCTCTACGGCTCGCTGCTTTCAGAAGAACATGGTCTGAAACGAGGCCCAGCTGCTTGGGACCAAAAAACGCTTATTGCGTTGGAAGGGAATAAACGTGTCTCCTCAGGAGGAAAGAAAGACAGAATGAAAGGCCTCAGTCACCGCATCGTATATTGCAAAGAGAACCTCTGAAAGTGGGAAATGAATTTTTGGGTTGGAGTCAAGCCAACTCTGTTGCAAATGAAAGCCCAACCGATAGCTAGCAAATCTTATTTTCCAATTACATAATTAATTTCATTTACTATGTTGAGAGTAGAAGCCCCAAATCTCCAGCTGATGAAAAGGTTTCCATTCTAATAGATTCTAGGACATATTATTCCCCCCCCCCCCAACTCAGGACAGTCTTCATGGCTGATTGCCATGAAAGGGGGCTGCGTTGGCTCCGTGGTTAAGAAGCTCACCTTGTTAGCTGGAAGGCTGGCAAGCTGGTAGTTCGAGACCCGAGTACTGCATGATGGATCGAATGCCGGTCTCTGTCCCACTGACTGCATCTGCAGACATTTCCATGGTCATGTAGCAGGTACGACAGAACATTGTTACCTTCCCTGCCGAAGCAAGACCTATTTATTTACTTGCAATCTCTTGCTTGGGGCTGCGGTGGCTACATGGTTAAGAAGCTCGCCATGTTAGCTGGAAAGCCGACAGTTCAAGACCCGAGAACTACAGGGCAGTTTGAGCTTCCGTCGCCTGCCAACCTAACAGCTCTAAAGCAAGAAATTGCAAGTAGATAAATAGGGACCACTTTGGTGGGAAAAGATCATGGGGACATGAAAGGAGCCTCATTCGGGCGTCCCCTGAGTGGGGTTTCTCCAGCAAAAAATCCTTTCAACCCAGAATAATTTCTCACACGAAATTATGTATTATTGCCACGATGATCGCCTAGATTCAGATCTATCGCAACAAAGACAAAAGAGAATATTATGGGATCCCAGAAAGCTAATGGTTTTCTCTGGCATCAGCTTTCTAGGACTGTAAACCACGTGTTCCGACGGCAAGTGAAACAGGAGGAAGGAAACTCCGGACCCTTTCCTTCTGTGCAACGGGCATTTTCGCTAGCGGCAGCATTTCTGTTGACAGCTGCAGAGTCAGAACACAAATCGCAGTGAGATCAAAGTGAGTCTTGCCCCCGTTCTGGGACCTGCAGTTCGATGTGACGTCTATGGAAAAAGTGAACCAATTCCCCCGGAGATACTCACTGTTCTTCTAGTCTAAACAGGGGGTAACTTCTTGCAGCTCATCGTCGCCGGTTCTTTGTGGGGAATTTTTCTTTTTCTTGTAAACACTGCATCTTCTGTTGAGGGGTTTGCACGCCGTTTGACGACTGCATGATTTCCACCTGATGCAGCAAAATAAAGAAAATTGTAAAAACTAGGGGGAAAGACGGAAAAACAAATTGAGTCAAAACAAAAATTAAAGCAGATGGTGTATGTCTCTCTCTAGAACAGAGACACGGTGAGATGTGATCTCGGGTTGCCAAAGGTTCAGGCAACATTTCTTTTGGCGCATCTTGCTATGAGAGGTCAGAAAAAAAGAAACTGACATTTCTAGGTCACAAGTTCCAAAAGCCACCAATCTTTAGAGCTATTAGTGGCTGGAGAATATCCAGATCTACCCTTGCTTGGTTTGCAGAGATTGACAGGGTTAAAATGTGTTGCATCAGCAAGTGAAATGCCTTACCCCATGTGCAGGGGTCTGCACAGAAAGGTTGTCGTTCATAGTTGTTGAGAGTGGCTGGAGTGGAAAGTTAGTCTTGGCTTTTCTGGAAACAAGTAGTTTGCAAACTGAATCCTCTGGTGTCCATTGAATATCCAGTAATTTAAACCACTAGTAAAGGTAAAGATCGCCCTTGATCGAAAGCCAGTTGTATGTATCCAATTCAGTGCTCATCTCTGTTTCAAAGCAAAGAGCCAACGCTGTCTGCATGACTCAACATGGAACGCTGTTTACCTTTCCCACCAAAGTGGTCCCTATTTATCTACTTGCAATTTCTTGCTTTCGAACTGCGAGGTTGGCAGGAACTGGGGCAAAGGCGGGAGCTCACCCCGTCGTGAAGTACTCGAGAACTGAACTCTGCCCTTCCAGTAAGGCATCATTTCAGCTTCTTAGCCACTTGAGCCACCCACCGCCCACCACAGTCTCATTTAAACCACTAGACATGTGTAATTGTGGTTTGGATGCTAGAATGGGATTAGGTATATTATTATTATTATTATTATTATTATTATTATTATTATTATTATTATTATTATTATTATTATTATTATTATTATTATTATTATTATTATTATTTGTTGCATTTATATGTTTATTGGATTTATACCCCGCTCTACTCAGGCAAAAAGGATGACTCAGAGCGGCCTACAGCACATTATTATAAATGCAATTACAGCGGAAAATTAATATACATAAAATTATAACAATACAATAATACAAATTATACCTTGCCCATCTGGGATATTCTCCCACTTTGACCTATATTTGCAATATTGATTTATATTTTCATTTTAGATTCCTATGAGACATGGGCTCCTATGCCAAATATTGGACCTCTGTGTCCAGAGAGTGATACAGAGGGAGGTCCTACCTCAGAGGGTTGTTGTAGGGAAGGAGTTCTCAACCTTTTAAAGCCGGGGGCCGGGCCACGCTCCCTCAGACAGCTTCGGGGGCCGGACGGCCATTTTGCCCTTCCTCCACCACATGGCACTTCCTGGTGTGGTGGAGGGGGTGGGCCACATGACATTACACTGTGGGCCACATCCGGCCCACGGGCCGCAGGTTGAGAATCCCTGTTGTAGGGGGAAAGGAGAGAGGAGTACACCACCTTGATCTTCCTGAAGAGAAGGCGGGTTAGAAATCTTATATATATATAATTTTATATATGATATAATATATAACTTATAATTATTATATATTTGAACATCTACGCATAAAGATGGAGTTATCTCTGTTTTGAAGGAATCCCCCCCCTGAAACTAACCAGTTGGTTCCTTCCTCATTTGTCATACACACCCCCTTTTCAAGCAATGGTTCGTCCCAACCGTCTCTCTTCCTCCCCGCCTCCTTTCAGCTTGGCTCTTTCCTTATTTCACCCTTTCTGCGGAAATGGTCTCGTCCACTATGAACGTTCTCTTCTTCCCACACTTCCCCCCCACCCTTTCGGCCTCGGCCCGAATGGTCTCTCCCGCCTCTTGTTGCCTCCCCGCTCCCTACTTGGCGATGGCCCGCAGGCCGCCCTCCTGATTGGCTGCCGCCGAGACCGGAAGCGCGAGGGCGGGCGCGGCGCCGCCCGGGCGGAGAGGCCGCTGACCCGGAAGCGCAAACGCTAGGCAACGGCGGAAGTGGCCGCAGGGGAGGAGGACGGAGGCGGCGGCGGCGAAGGAGGAAGGCGAACAAGAAGGCCGCGGCCTGGCTCGACGGACCGACTGAGGGAGCGAGAGCCGCCGCCGTTGTTGCCGCCCTAGAGCCCCCACCCCCCGAGACATCATGGTGAGAAAAGGGGGACCTCGTTTCTCCTCAGGGCCTGGACTGTGGGGGAGGGGAAGGAGCCCTATGGGGAAGGGGGACACTTGGGAGGGTGGGGGGCAGCAATGGCGGAGGGCCCCCCTTCCTCACAGGAAATTCCTTCCCCTCACTTGGGGGGGTGTTGGGGGGCAGCAGAGGAGTAAGACCCCCTTCCTGACAGGAAATCCCTTCCCCCTCACTTGGGGGGGGTGTTGGGGTGCAGCAGAGGAGTAAGACCCCCTTCCTGACAGGAAATCCCTTCCCCCTCACTTGGGGGGGTGTTGGGGTGCAGCAGAGGAGTAAGACCCCCTTCCTGACAGGAAATCCCTTCCCCCTCACTTAAGGGGGGTGTTGGGGGGGCAGCAGAGGAGGAGAGGTCCCCTTCCTGACAGGAAATTCCTTCCTCTTCACTTAGGGGGTGTTGGGGGGGCAGCAGAGGAGGGGGGTCCCCCCTTCCTGACAGGAAATCCCTTCCCCTCACTCCTTATTTTAGGTTTCTTTACTCCCTCCACATTCATTGCTAAAGTTGGGGGAGGGGATAGGTTATTTTTTTGGGGGGGGAAAGGGGGTGTTTTTTATGTCAGGGGCTGGGTCGTGGGGTAGGGGCCCATTGGGGGAAGGGGAAAGCAAGAAATTGCAAGTACATAAATAGGGACTCCTTCTGTGGGAAAGGTAAACAGCGTTCTGTGCACTCTGGTGCCTAGTCATGCCTGCCACATGGCCACGGAAACTTCTGCGGAAGCAGACAGCGCTGGCTTTTTGGCTTTGAAACAAATGAGCACTGAACCCTAGAGTCAGATATGACTGGCTTTCGAGCAAGGGAAACCTTTACTTTAGGAGGAGGTTCCCTTTATTCCCTGAGAGGAAACTCCTTCCCCTCACCCCTTATTTTGAGGTCTCTTTCCCTCCCCTCCGCCTTTATTGCTAAAGTTGTGGGGAGGGGATAGTTTGGGTGGGGGAGGAAGAGGAGGAAGAGACTGAGCATTTTTCCTCTCAGGGCCTGTGAGGGAGGGGCAGGGGTCCATGGGGGGGAATGCCTAGGGGATGTTTAGGGGGGGGAGAGGAGATTCCCCTTCTTTCTTGACAGGAAATTCCTCTCCCCTCTTCTAACTTTGGGTCTGCTTCCACCAAATTGGGGAGGAATTTTAGGGAGAGGAGGGGGGGGGTCTGTGTTTCTTGACAGGGCCTCCTCAGCCATTTGCCCTCCATCATCACAGCCTCCTCCACAGGTGAGAACTTCAATTCCTCACAAGCCTTATCCACACTATTCGGATTCACCAATATTCGGATTGGGAGATGGCAGAATAAGAACTGCAGTGATGGCGAACCTTGGCACTCCAGCTGTTCTTGAACTTCAGTTCCCAGAAGCCTTAATAAGCAAGTGTGCTGGTCATTGGAGTCCAACAACACCTGGAAAAGCCAAATATGAGGAACTCTGCAATAGGACATACCTTGTGGCGTTCATCTCAGGTAGCGCCGCTTTCAGAATGGACAATGGTGGCAGAAGCCGAGGGAATTGGAGATCTGCCATGCAGATATGCCGAGTGGGCGGTGTAGAAATTGAATAAATAAATAAAAATAAATAGATGGAGACAGAAGTTTACCCACATGTATCTATGAGTCACGGGGCAACCTGAGTGCCTAATCTCTCTTGGTGCCCACACTGAGTAAGCAATAAGCAATTATTTGCCCTGAGAAAAATCATCACAACTACATGGCTTCCTTGGTAGGGAATGAAGGGACTTTGGTTTTGGCTTCTGCTTCCTTCACTGCCTAGGATTTAGTGTTGTCTTTTCTGATTACAAAATGTTCTAAAAGGTTTTGGATTGAGAGTCTTTCCCAGGCCTGCTGCTTGAAGTGTTGTCTACTGGAGTCACAAGGGATTACATTTGGAGCTTCTGTCTATGAATTCTTTGGAATTAGTTGCATCAGTGCCAATAATAATACAGTAATAATAATAATAAATTTTAATTTATATCCCGCCCTACTCGGCACAGGCCAACTCAGGGCGGCTAACAGCATTTCAAATAAAGATACAATATAATTATACAGAAATACAATGGAGTAAAGCAATAAATACTGAATATAACAAGGTAACATAAAAATAAGATACAAAATTGACAAATGTATAAATTTTAAAGCATCAAATCCATCATACACAGCACCAGGAGGGGGAAAAAAATCAAACACACACAACAAGGTTCGCCATCCATGATGGAGCCCAAGGCTCAACGTCCACAATAGAGCAGGGGCTCATTTGTCCATGACAGACCCCAAGCTCAGCGTCCACAACGGAGCCGGGGTCAATGCCAATGGGAGGAGGGAACCAGATCTGCTCATATTTTGGTTAAGTTCCCAGTAACTCTTGCAACAAAGTTGTAATTACATCTTTTGATAAACTATTTCTATGTTGGCCTCCAAAGTTTTTTTAAAAAGTCTCACACCATCATGTCATTGCTGATTTCTGTCAAAGGTGTGTTGGAAAAGCCAAGCACGCTGCTGTCTCTTAAGTTGCAGGTTTAAGTACGGGTGCATGGACTCTGGTACTGAATGTGTGCATTATGTTCTGCCACATTGAACTGAATGAGGGACCATAATGGTTATGGCTTTTTCTATGGAACATAGCTGAAATTGGTCTAGTTTACTCTGATGATTGGAAAGCTTTATCTGTTCAGATCTGTCTGCCTCAGAAGCAACTTGAGAAATGTTCAGTATGAGTGAGAGAACTGGCGGCTAATTGTTTGACACTGGCACTTGGAACAACCTGAACATGGTATACGATTCAAGCCTATAATGCAAGTCCAGATTATTAGTCTGCTGCAGGTTCTGTTCTTCTTTAACAAATTGTATGGGCCTAGGGGGGGATCTTTGTACATTTTGTTCTGCTGGCAACGCAACCAAGATGGTATGTTTATGCTTGCAGAACTTGGTTAAGCACAAAGAACAAGAGTGTGCATTTGTTTAATTTCAGGGACGTGCCCAGTTTACTGTGGCTTCCGGCGTCTACACTTTTGCTGCTGATAAGCAGCCATATTGAAAGAAGGGTGTGATAACCAGAAAGTGTTTTATTTCACGCTACAAATGAGAATGGAATTTGTTCAAAGAAGCTGGAGGGCAAATGATGGGGGGAAATGTTGTGCATATTTCTAAAATTTCTGAGCATTAATTTCAGTGTGATTAATTCAGAATTTAAGGACGGGTGATTGATCGCTCTTGGAAGCAGAAACAGCTGCATAATGTGCATTTTTTATATATAAAAAGTTAAAACTTATCCGTGAGTTGTCTTCCTTATATCTTTAAATTCTGCGTTCATATTTTAAAACCTTTTCTGAGTATGGTAGAAAGGAAAGACGTCCGGAGCCTCTAATTCAAGCCTATTTCCTTATTACAGGCCTCTCCGTCTTAATTTCTCTTCTGCGCCTTCTAGTTACCTTTTTTGTTTTTGCAGAAGTGTTGACTTTACATTATCTCTTTAATTTCTTTATGTGCAAAAAAGGGTTAGCTCTCGAAGAATCCTCTCCCCATGCTATCATTACCAAAAGCTTAGGACAGGGATTTTCAACCTGCGGCCCACAGACTAGATGCGGCCTGCGGCAACATTTCATGTGGCCCCCCACCATCGCAACCACACCAGGGAAGTGCCATGTGGTGGAGGAAGGGCCAAATGGCTGTGCGGCCCCTGAAGCTGTCTGAGGGAGCACGACCCGGCTTAAAAAAGGGCAAGATTGTCTTATTTTTATTTTTCTTCCGGTGTGCTCCTTTAGTACAAGACGATGACTTGTGGTGGTTTCCCCTTGCTTATTTAATCTTGCAGGTTTCTCAGATACAGGGTGTGTTTCTAGTTTTGTACATGCATCTAGTAGCAGTAATATATGGCATTTGTCACCAGGCCATAAAAACATAAGAGTACACTGTAATACAGCACTGGGTTATTTTTAGCTTGCTTGGTACTGTACTAGCCCATAGCAATAGCTCCTTTTAGAGGAGGAGAGGACTTCTCTCTTTCCTTCCACATGGCTTAGCTGATTTAGCACAAGGGTGTGAAAGTGGACGGTGACACGCTCGAATGGTGCTGGTGTTTTGAGCTGCCTGTTTCTCCTCCTAGTTGTGCCATAACCTCATGGTGAGCAGCCATGAAGACTATCCTGAGAATATAATGCAGTGGCCTTTCATCTGCCTTCTGCATTTCGATACCTGAGAGCTGCACTTGGGTACATGAAACGAGCCTCATTCGGGCGTCCCCTAAAAAAACCTTTCAACTCAGAGTCATCTCTTCATGACGCAACATTATTATTATCGGAGCATGACCCCCCCCCCCCACCATACCACTGATCCAGATCTGTGAGTCACTTTCTGGTCCTGAGCCCTTTTGGCGCTCACAGTCCTCCAGGATGGATGAAACTGCTGCTCTCCATCAAGTGGGGTTTAATCCACTTGGGGACCATCACTTTTCCTTGTGGACTTCGACTCCATTAGTCCTCAGGGTTGTCAGGTTAGTTAAGTACCGCCTGACACTCGGTGTTGAGCCGCTGGCAGTAGGGTCTACTCTATGACCACAGCAGGATAACCTGGCCAGATTTCTAATTTCTCCTTACAAACTTGCATTTGTTCTCTCGCGTTTATATGTTTCTGTTCTGCTGTTTGTAAGGCAGCTGGTGAACATTTAGAAGGGCCTGCCCCTTAGGATTAAAACAATAACAAGGCCAACGTCAAATGCAAGGTGCTACCGTCGCTGCAGCGATGGGGACGGTTGCAAAAGGAGTCACCTGTGTCTGTCTGGACACTGTGGGTCACTTTATCGGGTGCCTGAGGGCAACATGACAGCTCAGCCCAGGGTTATGCATTAGAGGCAGATATCCTTGTGGTGGTTGCTGATGTCCAGGGCACATGAGGAGAGCATGGCCCCAGATTCATCCAAAAGCTCAGGCAACTCTGCTCTGCCCGTTTTCATCTTCCTCTTTTATTTTGGTGAAATAGATGGGTTTTTATTGCTCACTTGAAGCCCAAGCCATGGCCCAGATATTTGATATTACAACAGCAGAAAGCTCACCGTATCCTGGGTAAATCCATTTCCATCCGGCTAACTGTGAAGATTGAGGCTCAGAGCGGTCAAGGAAGATGAGTGGGGTGGATTAAGCGCTATACTTGACCCTGATCATTGAAAAGTGTTGGCATTTTAACCCTGTGATCTCTTGGCTTCGTGGCACTGCTGGGGGCAAGCTCAGGAGATAACGGGTTCTGCAGGGTGCCAGATAGGTGACTAAGGTGCAGCAAAGGGCGGAACCATTTCAGGAACTTCATTGCTTGAGGCACCATCAAACCACTCCGAGGGTTGCTACCCTGGCATTGTAATTTAACATAATGTATAGGAATGGTATAAGAATTGCGGTGGCTCAGTGGTTAAGGTGCTGAACTTGATGACTGGAAGGTCAGCAGGTCGAGACCCGAGTGCTGCGTGACGGAGTGAGTTTCCATCTCTGCCCCAGCTCCTGCCAACCTAGCAGTTCGTTTGCAAGAAATTAATAATGTCAAAAATCATTCTGGGTTGAAAGGATTTCTGCTGAAGAAACTCCACTCAGGGGATGCCTTGAATGAGGCTCCTTTCATGTCCCCAGGATCTTTCCCCACCGAAGTGGTCCCTATTTATCTACTTGCAATTTCTTGCTTTCGACCTGTTAGGTTGGCAGACGACGGGAGCTCAAACTGCCCTGCAGTTCTCGGGTCTTGAACTTCCGGCTAACACGGCGAGCTTCTTAACCGCTGAGCCACCGCAGCCCCAGGCAAGTAGATAAATAGGCCTTGCTTCGTCAGGGAAGGTAACAATGTTCTGTCATGCCTGCCACATGAAACCCTTGAGGGTTCACCAAAAACTGTAAGTAAAAACCCCAGGGCTTTTGTTTAGTAGACAAGCACCACTTGTGTCTGGTTGACAAAGGTAATTAATCGGTAGGTAAGCCTCAAAGTTCAGTCTTGATTGAGGCATGTCTGTCTCTTCCAAAATTGTTAGGAGAGGAAACTAGGGTGTGGGGAGAGAAACCTGATTTTAAAGTAGGCGGGCGGCACATCTAAACACCGGATCAGGACTCAAAGAGCAATAGATGCAGCCACTGTCTGTTCTTTGGGGGTGGTCTCCCTTCAAATTCCCCCCCAAGTCCAGCACTCAGAGAACTGACTCGTGGGTGCCAATTAAAAAGCCAGAGAGGCCGGGGCAAATTATACTTTTGGGGAGAAATTAGCCCGTGCCGGTCGGATTGCCTGCCTGCCACCCATGCGCACGATGCCTAGCTCTGACACAGCCCTCCGTAAAGTAAGGGGCGAGTTTCAGTTACGGAGAATAGACCAGTGGTGTCCAAAACCTTCCACCTTCAGGGGAGATGCATGTTTTCTAAAAAAGATGCTTCTGCTGAATGGGTAAGGGGGCATCTATGCTCTTTTCCTGAGGATTTCTGGATATGCCCTTTTAGCTGCAGAGAGAAGGAAGACAGAGAGACCAAACTATGAACCAGTTCATGTCTTTCTCTGTCATGAGTCCTGGAAGAAGGCACTGCCGGCTCTTAATCGGCAGCATAGTGAGGGAAACACTGATCTATTCATTCCTGCTTAAAATGGTCAACAGTATAATGTGAACGTGAAATGTGTGGGGTCCCCCCCCCCCCATTGTCATGTTCACAGTGGCGCATGTGTTACGTCCCATTGCGTGGATTCTAAATTATGATAACCCTTACAAGGTTTCCAAGCTATAAAGCAGGGGTGCCCAAACTGTGACCTGTGGGCCTGATCTGGCCCCCGATGCCAATTCATCTGGCCCACGCCACCCTCGGGCACGTTTTACTTCCACTTCCGGGAGCAATGAGGGTGATGTGGGCTGTATCTGGCCCATGGACCGTAGTTTGGGCACCCCTGCTTGAAGCAGAGAAAATGGCAGCTTAAAATCTGTCTCGTCCTGTTGCAAAAGAGATTGCAAGGCAGGTTTTACTTTTGCTTCCGGTGGGAGGAACCACATGTCCGGCCTGCGGCCTGAAAGGTTTGGACACCCCTGCTATAAAGGATACCCTTGCTCGAAAGCCAGTCATATCTGACTCTAGGGTTCAGTGCTCATGTCTGTTTATAGCCAAAGAGCCAAGCTGTAGGAAAAGGTAAACATTGTCCTTACTCGAAAGCCATTCGTATCCAACTATTAAGATTTAGTGTTCATCTCTGTTTACAGCGAAAGAGCCAGCACTGTCTGCATCTGCAGGTGTCTCCGTGGCCACGTGGCAGGCATAACTAAACACTGGAGCGCACGGAACGCTGTTTACCTTTCCCACTGAAGTGGCCTCTATTTATCTACTTGCAGTTTCTTGCTTTTGAACTGCTAGGTTGGCAGGAGGAGGGACAGAGACGGGAGCTCATCGGGTCTTGAACAGCACTCGGGTATTGAACGGCTGACCTGCCAACCTTCCAGACATCAAGTTCAGCATCTTAGCCACTTGAGCCACCGCAGTTCCAAGCTAATGCGGTGCTTAATGGGTGATTTTGATTTGATAAATCTTTATTGTCATTGTCCTGCACAGAACAACGAGATTTTGCCAGTGTTGCTGAGTGGATTTGGACCCAGATCTCCTCAGTCCCAGTCTGACACTTGATATTTTGGCACTATATTGGAAGGAGTGGAGGGAGGGGTTTTTTCGTGGTGTGTGGGGATGTCTGCTCTTGCAATCATACATGCATGGCCCAGAAGGGTGACTTGGGAATTGAAGTCACCCCTCTGTAACATGTTTCATGTACTAGAAATGGACCTGGACTCTCCGAAGCGTTTTTTTCTTGCCTGGTGTGGGAACCAGTCGAGGAACAGTGTAATGCCATCATTGAACCCATGGGAGTTGGAAACCCTTTGCCAATTGGGCAGCGATCAGTGCTTGGAAACCTGCCAGAAATAGGTGCCAGTTTAAATTTCATGCGCCACATGTTACAGATTGGGGCATTTGGAAATCCTCTTGTTTTAAGAGAGGAAAAACCCAACACTTCCTGTTTCTTAGCAAAGTTTCTAACCAGCCCTTGCCTGTGACTTCCTCGGTTTTTTTCCCCCAGTTCAGTGCCTGTGACTAACTTTTATAGTTACTGTAAATAAAACTTCCCCGGTATTTCTGTCTACGCCTCTCGCGCACCACTAAGAGCTGATGGCATTACTGAATTTGAAATTGATCTGCAGCTATACCTGCCTATCCCAGGCTTAATTACCACGCTGGAGCGTGCCAGAAATAGAAAGTCATTCGAGGGACGCCGCGTCTGCAGCTCTGTGCTCCAGTCTAGGCTGCGCCTCTGCGCTTTGGCTGTCAGAAATTTAACGCTGGACTTTAATGGAAGCTGAGAGACGCCAATGGAACTGCGGGAGCCATTTAGTCTTGAGGTAGTAATGAGATTTGACTGTACACAATTGTATTTATATGCATTTTTTTGTTTGTATGTAGCATATAAAATGGGGACTGAACTGGCTTAGAGGTGAAGACACTGAACTTGACGGCATGGTCAGCGGTTCGAGACCCGGGTGCTGCACGACAGAGTGAGCTCCCGTCATCTGTCCCAGCTCCTGCCAACCTAGCAGTTCAAAAGCAAGAAATTGCAAGTTGATAAATAGGGACCACTTCGGTGGGAAAAGTAACAGTGTTCCGTGCACTCCAGTGTTTAGTCACATGTTCACGGAAATGTCTGGAGATGCTCTAAACGGAGATTAGCACTGAACCTTAGATAGGACTGGCTTTCAAAGCAAGGGCGACCTTACCTTACCGTATAAAATGCATTGGGATTTTTCTCCAAATCAGACATCTTTGGGATTTAAGTTGTCTTCAGGGTTGAATGTAACACTGGCCTAAGGGCCTTTGTTTGCTTTAGGAAGGAGTTACAATCAATATCCTGGCTGTTACCCCAAGAACGAGCATGGTTTTCAGGGAGATTTCTGTCTTTCCATACCCTCTGTATCTTGGTTTTCTTGCATGTGTGGTGTTACACCAGGGACGGGGCGCTTTATGGCGCTTGAGAGGTTTATGAACTGCTAGATGTTTCATCCTTTACCATTGTCTGGCTATGTCGGAGAGCTTTCCTCTGTAGGAGAAAATGGCACCAGAGGTCTATCAAAGGTGAAGGAGGAAAGAGATTTAGCTACTTACTTCTGCACCATCTCACTTTTCTCATAAAGCTCTTAAAGACACAAAACTAAGGTTGCATAATATCCCTGTCACTTATGTATGTGTGCTGTCAAGTCAGTCCTGATTTGTGCCAACCCTTTCCATGGCTTTCTACATAAAAAAAATACATAAAAGTGCTTCATCTTCTTTCGTGTCCTGGTTAAACCCTGGACTGCCGAAACGAACGCACTTTCTTGGCTTTGCCATTGATCCAACTTAAGTCCACATCAATGAATGTTTCTGGTTCTTCTTCTTTCGTGTCCCGATCAAACTTTGAACTGCCAAAATGAAACCACTTTCTTGGTTTTGGCCAAACTTAAGTCCTTATTGGTGAATGTTTCTGGTTCTTCTTTCATGTCCCGATCAAACCCTGGACTGCTGAAACGAAGCCACTTTCTTGCCTTTGTCATTGGTCCAACTTAAGTCCACATCAATGAATGCTTCTGATTATTCTTCTTTCGTGTCCCGATCAAACTTTTAATTGCCAAAATGAAGCTACTTTCTTGGCATTGGCCAAACTTAAGTCCACGTCGGTGCAAGTCTCTGGCAGTAATCGGCAGACCAGCAAATGATCCAAATTCTGCATTACTCCACATCCATGTTGTTGTCCACCAGCAGCCCCCACTTGAGTGCGTTGGTCTTGCATGTAGGCACTCCAACCCTTTAATGCAACCCTTTCTTCAGGGGAGCTTTTGGGATACTGCAACTTGCCCAGGGCTACCAAGTTGGCTTTTCTTTAGAAGATATAGTCAGGAAGCTGATTCTCAAGCTCCGGCTCCGTCGCCAGATGTCTAAACCACTGAGCTATCCCGCCAGCAGTGATCTCTCTACTGGGCAATGAAAACGTCCACGCAAGATGAGTGCAAGTAAATATATATATTTAAAGCAGTCCCTTGGCCAAACATAATCCTCGGTCTTATCTGAGCTCCAGCCTTTGGGAAATCAGTTAACAGGAAATAGAAACAGATCCATTCTGGCTGTTGCGAAAAATGAAATATCATAGGTCACAAAGGACCGGGATACCTAATGTCAACTAGAGCGTGTTGATGGCCAGGTTATCATCATTAATCTGCCAAGAGCGTCTCATGGAAGCCAAACTCTAACCCACTGGAGGGAATATTAACTTCCTATTCCCCGAGAAGAAAGGAAACGGAGGAAGCATCCCATAATTTATCATTTTCGTAGCTGGGAATCAGGCTGAGTGGAAAATCTGTGCGGATGAATCACCGCTTCGTTGGCAGAGAGGTGGCCTGTAAATAATAGAATTAAGATTGTTTTGATCTCCAGGTCTTGAGTCTTGTCAGGGGAAAACCATCCTGGAAAATGATAAATTTCTTGTCACGGCCAGGAAAAAAAAATCACACACGTCCTGATAGTTTCATTTGCAGCGAGGACAGCCTGGCTTGATTGTTTATTTGCTGGAGGTAAAAAATAAATCCCCCCCCCTTTAAAGTAGCATGTGCTGAGATATAATTGTACCATAGGATTGTGGCAAGGTAAAAGCCGAGACAAAACCCTTTCTTAGGACAACCAGAATGGTATTAAGACGTGTCACATTCTTGGCAAAACAACGCCTTTTTGTTTCCGGACAGTATTTCTAACTGTCGATTGGAGTCGGACCAGTGCGATCGCCCTTGGGAAAGAATAGGGTGTTTCACCTGAAATAGTCTCGGGTTGACGGGGTTGGAGCATACCTGTCAACCATCCCGATTTGGCCGGGATTACCCCGTAATTCTGCGCCGATTTGCACCATTTCCCAACCCGCGCTGCCAAAACCCCGTAATTTGGCAGCGGGGGAAAGGAGGCACTGCACAGCCCATCTGCGCAGGTCGCGTTGCACGCATGCGTGGAAGGGCTCTACACTTCCGTAGCTCCCTTCCACGCATGCGCAGAAGGCTACGCCGCCTGCGTAGAAGGCTACGCAAGTGGCGTAGCCCTCCACGCGCATGCGTACAACGCGACCTGCGCAGACCCGGTTTGCGCAGGTCCCGGATGCGTCCCAGATTCGTCCATTTGGGTGGGCAGTGCAGCTGTCTTCCAGTATATTTGTATATTTCTTTGTGCAATTTGTATTGTTAACATGTCTGCTCCAGGCTCTCTCCCTTTAGCCTCCAAAAGCTGAAATTTCAACAGAGCAATTACAACAGAAAAGAAGATGTTGGGAGTCTTGCAGCGATGTTGATCTGGGAGTTGAGGTTTTAATCGCCACAGAACTCGCGAAAGATCTTTCTTCCCTGGCCTGCCAACTTTTAATGGGTTTTATAGCTAGCCCACATGACGTAATCGAACCTGAGTTTATTTTTTTAAGCAAAAAAATGCATCTTCAGTTGTTTTAGAGCGGCTCTGAAAGGCACGGTAATTGGGAAGACCCATTTTTTTTTGCCGTCGGAAAGGTCATTTCTAATGCAGGCGAGAGATCCCTTCAAGACGGCCGTTCCGTCTCCTTGATAAAGATGATAGTTATTGGCTGGCTGATGATGTCCAGCTTGGCCATGGTGCCAAGAACGCCATCGTCATCTGCTTGGCTTCTTTACGGATAGCTTGCAGGCTTTCTCAACTGCGCCATTTCGGCTTTGCTAGGCCAGGCAAGACAGGCGAGAGACCCCCGTTAGACCTGAAAACTTTGGCAAAGATCTTGATTGTTATTCCTTGCTGTCTTTGAGTCTCATCTCAACATTTACTATAAGGAACAGACACTTGATCCGCGATGGCACGCCAGGTGTTCTTCAACTTCAATTCCCAGAAGCCCAAGTCAACAGAGCTGGCTCTTCGGCTTTGAAACAGATGAGCACTGAACCCCAGAGTCGGATACGACTGGCTTTTGAGCAAAACGTTTACCTTTACTAACAGCTGGATTGCCAAGGGTCGCCATCACTGGACTTTATGATGTGACCTTCTTATATTTTTAAAGAAAGCTGAGATTCTCAGTAAGTAAGTTGCTGCTTCTTTCGTGTCTGGATCAAACTTTGGACTGACAATATGAAATCACTTGATCGTTGGCCAAACTTCAGTCCTCACCGGCACATGTTTCTGGCAGTAATCTGCACATTTTATATTTTATATAGTATATATTAGGTGAGAGACCTTGTCGGGGGGGCTTGAGTGGTCTAACTAGGCTGCGTTGCCCATCACTTGTCAATGATGTTAGGCCAGGACTCAGACTCACCAAAGCATCCTCTATCTCGGATTCCTTGGGCAAGGTGAAAGCAGAGGGCACACATCATGTTCGGCTTAGCCAGTGGGTGCCGTGATACCCTAATGGCTAAAAAAATTTTTGCATGAAGATGGACTTGATTTCATGTCCATTTGCATGTGCGAAATGTCAACGTGGAGACGTCTACCATGGCGTGGACTCTTTGCTGAATAACGACGCCAAGATACGGTAGATATTTTATACCAGGGGTTCTCAACCTTTTAAAGCTGCGGGCCAGGTCATGCTCTCTCAGACAGCTGAGCGGGCTGCAAAACACATCCATGGCAGGTCATAAACATGTTTACGACGGCCGTAAATGCAGATGGGGCTGTTTCTGGCACTGGCAGGGAGGGGAGGCGGGCCATGTGAAATGGCACCATGGGCCGGATCCAGCTTATGGGCCATAGATTGAGAACCTCCTGTTTAATGCAGTCTGTGACAGCCCAGTTGCCTGCCTTGATATAAACCCAAACCGGCTGCCATGTTTCCCTCCTTTGCTTTTCAAATCTTGCACAAACGGTGCAGCGAAGCAAAAAAGTGTTTGCAAAATGCACTCCCACGTAACAATGCAAGTGTTCCCAACCTCTGGATTGCACGCAGACAAAAGGAAATCGTTTGCGGAAAGCGGCGATACCCGAGTTTTGTGTGCAACGCCGAAAGGTGACTCAGTGTTCCCAAATGCCTCGATAGGGACTAGAACGGTGTTTCCTAACCTTTGGTTTTTGGACTTCTCTTCCCAGTAGCCTAGGTCAATTCTCCAAAATACTGATCAGCCAGTCTACTGTCTATTGAAGTCCCCTGTGGGGGTGAGGGCCCCACATTGGGAAACTCTGGACTAGAAGAAGAGAAAGCAAAAGGCCGCCGCATTTGTCCGAGAACAGATGCCAAAGTGGAACTTCTGCAAAGCTGAACATCTTTGCGGGAGGGGGGTTGAAGAAGTTGAATTTTAATAGGGGAAAAAAAGTTCACTACAACTCCCCACTGTGCTGCTTGCCTCTTTGCGGGGAGCGCGGAAGTCTGCCGCATGCTCTGAAAATCCCGAGGACCCCGCACTGTTTTTGGTATTTGATGCTCCCCCCCCCTGTTGTTGCTTTTCTCTGGACCAAAAGGAACTGTCTGCCTGATAGGTGGGAGGTCAGCAGTTCGATTCCCCGAGTACTGCAGGACCAAATGAGTTCCCGTCTTTGTCTCAGCTCCTACCAACCTAGCAGTTCGAAAGCAAGAAATTGCAGGTAGATAGATAGGTACCACATTGGTTCTGCGCACTCCGGTCTCGAGGCATGCCTGCCACGTCTCTGCCGAAACCTCTGCGGAAACCTCTGCAAATGCTCACAGCGCTGGCTCCTTGGCTGTAAGCGGAGATGAGCACCGTACCCTAGAGTCGGATACGAGTGGCTTTTGAGCAAGTAGATGAAGAGGTACTATTTTGATAGCAAGAAAGGGACTCGTGTCTAGTTAGATTTCCTTGGGAGAAGCGGAGAGGTTGGTTGTGTTGAGCTTTGAAAGAGCGCTCGCGATAGAAGTTGGGATTTTGTCTCAAAAGGTGACCCAGGGCCAAAAATAATCAGTTTGAAGGACGTAGAAGTCGGAAGATAATTGTTTGTGTTCTGTGAGGCCCTTGTGATGCCACAAAACGGTCACAGAGGTAGCCGTGAGAGCTGGTAACTTAGGCGACTTGCTTGCTAGACCAAGCTCATCCAAATCTCGGGACTGGGGCGACGCAGCGGTTAAGAAGCTCACCTTGTTACCTGGAAGGCTTGGAAGTCGGTAGTTCAAGGTGTGCTATTAAGCGCACCTTGAATAGTAGAATATCTGTAAATGGACGGGGTGGTGGCGCTGACGGTGGCTGCCCGGATGTAATGCTTGCTTAAGAATTACATGCCACATAAAATAGCAAAAAGGAGAGAGGGAAATAGCTCTGTCCATTTGGGCCAGCCTGACGTTTACTCACCTGTGAATCCAGCCCCGAACAGCTGAAACGAAAATCTGAGGGTGCAAAGCATCTCTGGTGTGGTAATCCAAAACCACACAGGAAAATGCGGAAGGAAGCACCTGGTGCGCTTTAGTGTCTCTCTCTCTCTCTCCCCTTTCCATTCCTATTTAAAATAATTATCCCAGCTGGCCCTGCTGTGCCGAGCCCTTCTCCCACCGTTCCCACGATCCTGTGATCGAGAGACCCTGGCCCCCGCGACTGTAAGGCAGCGGGCAGCTGTGTCAGCGTGTGGTCGGAAGGACCCCCTTTCTGGAGTTAGCCGCTGGAGTTGCGTCTTCACAAGCCAACCTAAACAAGCGTTTCCCATAAAATGGCTTTTGGCCTCTGTGCTGTACAGAAGAACCAGACTTCTCTTGCTTCTCCTGGTCACCTCTGTCTCAGCTGGTTTTTTTTTAAGTGGTGGTGGTGGTGGGGCTCTCAACTGGTCCCGGGCTCAATTATGGTCAAGTTGCAGAAGGGAAAAGTGTGTTTCATTGTAAAATGGCTTCCTGTTGGCCTAGATCAATCATGGCGAACCTATGGCACAAGTGTGTGGGCACATATGCTTTTCTCCCCCCAGCACAGAGTTCACCCCACCTGTCTGCCCAGCAGCCCAATGGAAGCGCTTCTTCCCTCCCCCCAGCACAGAGTTTGCCCCGCCCCTCTGCCCAGCAACCCAATGGGAGCGCTTCTTTTCTCTCCCAGCACATAGTTCACCCCCATTCCTTTGTTTGGGCACTCGGTCTCTAAAAGGTTCACTGTCGCAAGCCTAGATCCAGCTGTTGGTATAGGGCACCCATTGAATCAATGCAAACTAAGTATAGCTCAACACCTTTATAGAATGACCATTGACTCCGTTGGAGCTAACAATTGGATCTCTGCCTGTGTTCCTGTTCAGATCAGCTCTTTGTAAAGAAAGGCACAAGAGTAGGAGAGTCTATAATTGGAGGCAGAGGGTAGGAGAGTCTTTAATTGTAGGGAAAGGACAATCTCTTGGGGGATCTGAGCTGGGCACTTACTCAGCTTTGTAGATGGCGATGCGGTTTTCTGCGTTGCTTACGAGTAACCCAGTCCTTTTATGTGTTTCTCGTTTTTCTTTTTCCAGAGCGACCAGCAGCTGGATTGTGCCTTGGATTTGATGAGGCGTCTGCCTCCCCAGCAGATTGAGAAAAACCTCAGCGACTTGATTGATTTGGTGAGTATCCAAAACCCATTCATTGCGAAGCTGCGTCAGGTGGTGCAAACGTCTCGGTGGGTGGTTAGCTGAGTTTTGTGGCCCCTCAAGAGAGGGGACTGTCGTGGCTTAGTGGTTAAGACTCTCCCAGCACAGAGTTGGCCCCGCCTCTCTGCCCTGCAGCCCAATGGGAGCACTTCCTCCCTCCCCCAGCACAGAATTCACCCCGCCCCTATACTGTGCCCCGTATAAGCGCTTAATTAGTGCTCTCTCTGGGCGGTTCACAAGTTAATTAGCAATCCCTCCCCAACATGCTGGGGACTCATTTCACTGACCTCGAAAGGATGGAAGGCTTAGTCAGTCTTGAGCCCTGGTCAGGATCGAACTCACAACGCTTTGGTTGCAGAGCAGCAGTTTAACCAGCGTAAACTGGGGCTGAACCTGTTGACCTGAAGGTGGGAGTAATTAACAACAACAACAAAAAAGGGATTGTGCCCTTTAAATACCTCCCAATTCCTTCATGCGCTGCTGTTTGTCAGACGAGATGTGCTGGCCTGGTAGGTTTCTGCTGATGGGGAAGAGAAACGTCCAACATGAACGAGACATCAAAAAGATCTCATCGGAGGATGGTTGGGTGGATGGGAGCCCAGGGGCTATTTCAGGGTCACTGCCACTCATCACCCCCCCCCTTTCCTGAAATGCTTCCTCGTTCATTAGCGGAACGGAGCGCCGCCCAGCCCTCTCCCAACCCACATCTGCTGTGGCTTCCCTGGGCCTGTAATTAGAGTTCATTAGAGCCCTTGTCAGTCACTGGGTCGCCTCAAAGGGCCAGCTTGGAATAAACAGTAGGGGTGGAGGTGGGGGGGCTATACAGATGCCGCTTAATTTGCCCTGGCGTGGAGCACCCAGCTTCAAGAGCCTAATTACTAATTACTGGGGAAATGGGCCATTTGGAGTCCTTTCCGTGGCACGGGAGAATTTTGGAAAGGGCTATGGGAAGACCCGCGTCGGGCACGGAGGCGGCAAGTTTTAAACCAGGGAGATAATTAGATAAATATGGATGTTTCCTAATGTTTACAACAGGGATGCTCAACCTTTTCAGTTTGGTGGCTGGGTCACGCTCCCTCAAACAGTTGAGGGGGGCTAGATAGGTTGTCTCCCCCCTCCGCGCAGTTTGCGAAGGACGCGGACTCATTTACGGCTGTCGTAAACGCGTTTGCGAAGGGCATGGACTCCTTTACCGCTGTCGTAAACGCATTTACGTTTGCCGTAAATGAGCCCATGGTCGATTCCAGCGGCGGCAGCTGGAGCGAGGACAAGGGCTGGATTATTTGGCACCATGGGCCGGATCTGGCCCATAGATTGAGAACCCCTGGTTTATAAGAATAAGTTACTCAGAGTGGCGCTCTGAAGCCCGGCTGAGGAGGCCCATTGTTGCCATTTATTTACCCTCATATTCTTTCCCTCGGCATTCAAACGCAAGCGATGCCACTCTGGATTCAATCCAGATTCACTCTGGAGTGAAATCTGCCTTCCGGAGCATCGGGACCGCCACAAAGAGAGAGTCACCTCCCTGCAAAATGTTTATTATGTGTAATGGGACAAGAGACATGGGAGAACAAGACACATTCTCTCCCGCCCCCCCCCCCAAGAAGACTTCCATGCTCCGGTGAGTGCAAGTGACAGAAGCCAGATGTGAGCAAAACATCTGCTCACACCCTCTCACGTGAGCCGAGCTGGCTAGCGCCACTCCCTAGGCGCCGGGCTCCGTCAGATTAAATCTTCAACCACCTCTCCCAACTCAAAGAAATCGGACTTTTCTTTCCAGGATTGGTGCAGAAATATCCATTCTGGCTTAAAGCCCGGGCGGGTGGTTTTGCGAGGGAAACCGTTCCCCTGAAAGATGTACCTGGCATTCGAGGTGTTCAGGTGTCCCCCCCATCTCATGGGCCCCATAATCATCACATAATCCCATGTACGCTGTACGCCATGATCATCACAATTATGACAAATTAAGGCATGACATCTCTCGCTTTGCATGGAGTGAGTCTACCTCATATGTTTGTTTCACCTTTCAAGTGAAAAATGAATGAACATTTACACGATATTTTAATTTTCCGAGTTTCACCTGTAGGTTGGCAGGAGTTGGGGCGGAGACGGGAGCTCACTCCGCCGTGCAGCACTCGGGGCTTGAACTGCTGACCTGCCGACCTTCCAGTCGTCAGGTTCGGTGTCTTAACCACTAAGCCGCCACAGCCCCTAAGCCATACTAGACCACACCAAAAATGCACACAAGGCCATTATGTTCCTCCGTTGTCTTTTCCCCATCAGACCATAAATCTTTCCTAAAGCGTGTGTGTGTTTTGCTTCTCGGCTATTCACCCTTGAAGACAGAGCCATCAATCTCATGCTATTTATCTTATTTTATGTGCTGGGGTCAAGTTGGAACCAACTTACAGCAGTTCTTAGCGGGCGTTAAGTGAGACGGTTCCTGGTGGCTTCGTGGTTAAGATGCTGAGCATGGAGACTGGAAGGCCGGGTTTCGATACCCCGTGAGCTGCACTTGGGGACGTGAAAGGAGCCTCATTCGGGAATCCCTTGAGCGGAGTTTCTCCAGCAAAAACCCTTTCAACCCAGAGTCATCTCTGACACAAAATTGCTATTTACCAGGTTGACAGCCCCAGGGAGTTTCCATGGCTGAACGTCACTCTATCCACTACACTGGGTGCCATGGATCTCTCTTAGCGTCCTAATATTTAAACCAGCGCATGTTGAATTTGGGACCCAGGAAGTGGGGGGGGGGGGATAAAGTATCTCCACACCTCAGATTTATCCCATTCTCCAACCACACTTTATTTGTGAAATAAAGGCATCTGCAGTTGAATTCAAAGCAAGCACACTTACACATTCCTGCCCCATATAAGCTCTGAGTGCGCTCTATGCGCGATTCACAAGTTAATTAGCATTTCCCCCCCATTAACACGCTGGGGACTAATTTGGCCAACCTTGGATGGATGAGTCAACTTTGAGCCCTGGTCAGGATCAAACTTTAATCACTGCGCCACCGGGGCGCCTAATGCAACGATGTTTGCCCCGTGGCCTGAAGCATGCCTCACCTTGAAGTAGCGGCTTCATTTTTAGGGATCTTTAAACATTGCCCCTCTGTCTCTGCCGAATCTTCGGCGCAGGAAATGGAGGTCTGCCCAGCTGTTCAGGAAGGTTTCGGGTTTCTACCCGGGCACAGGTGGCTCCTCAGTTTTGATAGCCGGCTTTATTATTATTTTTAATTAAATAAACCATTGTCCTCCTACCTGGTTCACTAAGCCGGAACAGATTTGCATTTCAAAAGGACAAGGAGAGGTTTGTTCAACCTCCTCTGTTTAACACAACATCTTTGTGCTTTCAATTTGTGGTCTTTTCCCTTCCTCCTAGACCAGGGGTGCTCAAACTACGGCCCGGAGGCCAGATCTGGCCCCCAACACCAATTCATCTGGCCCACGAAGCCCTCGTCGCTCCTGGAAGCGGAAGTAAAACGCGCCCGTATGGGCGCGTTTTACTTCCGCTTCCAGGAGCGACGAGGGCTTCGTGGCCTTAATGAATTGGCGTTGGGGGCTGGATCCGGCCTCTGGGTTGTAGTTTGGGCACCCCTGAACCACGTGACCGGCCCGTGGCCTGTAAAGTTTGGGCACCCCTCCTCAGCAGGGGCCACAATGATAGCTCTCTTGGTTGTCAGGCAGAAATATTTTTTTAACAAATTCCTTAACTGGAAACAACACTGATATTTAGTTACTTTATTTATATCCCGTTTCTTTAAAAACGTAGCAAAGTTTGTGTAGCTAACAAATTTCATTAAAAACAAAAGAAATCAACTTAGATACAAGTATCTATGAAGAGATGAATCTTTTCCCTTCCTGTTTTGCCAGTCGGATGAGTAGAGAACAGACGAATAGAGAAACGGTTTGAAAGTGTTGCTATATATGTTACTAGCAGGGGTACCCGGCGTTGCCTGGGTGGGGGACCCAACCAGGGGTGCTGAGAGTTGTAGTTTTTTTCTTTTCCCCCAGCTGGTGGGGTGGCCAGCTCCCCCTCAGCTCTGCCCCCCTTTTGGATTAGGGATGGCCACGGTAAGTGCGTGGCCAAGCTCAGGGGGCTTGGTTGCGGGGTTGTAGGAACACATTAGAGACATACTAACGTACGTTTCTGCTTTATAGATAGAGATTTTTAATTAAAACAAAAGGATCCTCCCCCAAAAAATGACTTATGCCATTTTAAAGACAACAGTTAGTGCAGCGTAAGATTTTGTGGTTTGTAGTCTGCATTGCGAGCTTGCTTTTCTTGTGGACTAGTAACTTGAGGGCTTAATCGCCAAAGACTGACCACAATGGGACGTCTTCTGATCTTTCTCTTGTTAAAGCTCCAAACTTGTACATCTCTCTCTCTCTTTTTAAAATAAAAATATGACATGTGTCAGGTAAATACACATTTTTGCTTAACGTTAACCAGCATAGTAATGTTTGGCGCAATGCCTGGAAAATGCATTAAACTCCGTCCAGAGCATGAGCTAGTGGAAAAAAAGTTAAAGCCGCCCGTTCACGGGCAGCTTATTCTCTTAGCGGCTCTTGGGTTTCCACTTTGTTATAAATGTTTACCACGTTTTAAAAACTTCTGCCTGCGGCAGTTGCTTTATAGCCCTCGATTTGGCAAGCGGCAGGCCGGGTGACACACGGACACACCGTGCACACAATGCATTTGGCTTTACGAGACCTCACTGGTGGCTGTGACGATTGAGCAGAGTTTTAGACCGTGGGGACGCGTGGCTGCGTGTATATGTCTATATACACATGCTCCGGTGCATGGAAGAGAGAGCTAATCTATTAAAGAACAATTTAGACATCCATGAAATTCCCATGGAACTCTAAGATTGTGTTTTGGGATGCTGACCGGCTCTACTTTGGTTTGTCGATGCCCTGCCTTGGCCAACAAACCACGATCGGTTCACCATAAACCACAATCAAACCATGGTTTGTTTGGTCTTTTGGCTCACAGACTTTGGTTCGATGATGATTTGTTATGACACCTGGACCCGTAACTGAGGTTAATCTCGGTTCTCCACTTGCCTGCCCTAAAACAGGTGGGAGATGAGTGTTAAAATTGAAAGCAACGAATCACAGTTTGTCACTTAAAACAGCAAACCAAGGTTAACACCGATGGTGGTTTAGCTTGTTGCATGGTCTTTCTGGTGATCTCTAGGATTTCCCCCCTGGCTGATTTGGGTTGATAGGTGGGTGTCACCTTGCAGACATTTCCGCGGTCATCTGGCAGGCACGACTAAACTGTGGAATGCTGTTACCTTTCCCGTCAAAATGGTACCTCTTTATCTACTTGCAATTTTTTTGTTTTCAGGCTGCTAGGTTTTTAAGATAGGACTCCCCTTATTTAATGAGATAACTTCAGTTTGGTAACGAACTTAGGATCTTGGCAGGCTGAAATTTTCACCAGGGCAGGGAATATCGATTTCTGCATGACTCATGCTTGGGGATGATGGTGATTGTAGTTGGCGTCAAGATCTTCTAGGGCGCTCCATGGCTCAACGACAGCTGAGATTCAAGATCACCAGCAGTAGAAGACGGCAGTGGCTTATCAGTTAAGACGCTGAACTTGACGGCTGGAAGGTCAGCGGTTCGAGACCCGAGTGCTGTGCGACAGAGTGAGCTCCTGCCAACCTAAGCAGCTCGAAAGCCAGAAATTGCAAGTAGATGCATAGGTAACCTTTTTTGGCAGGAAAGGTAACTGCGTCCCATTACAGAAGCATATCTGTCCTCACTTTGCTTTTCGCTCCCTTTCCTGTCAGGTCCCAAGCCTCTGCGAAGATCTCCTGTCCTCCGTCGACCAGCCTTTGAAGATCGCTCGCGACAAAGTGGTGGGGAAGGATTACCTACTCTGTGACTACAACAGGGACGGAGACTCATACAGGTGACGGCGGCGCTCCTCTTGTCCTTTGGTTCCCTTACCCCATCTCTTTCTGTGTGTGTGTGTGTGTGTGTATGGGGGAGAGGCACGCTTTCAAACGCTTGAACCAAGGGTACAAGAAATTGGGCTGGAAATTATCATTAGGGGCTCATGGGTTGAATGGATGTGTCTCATTAAGCGTACTTCGGCTAGTAAACTTACTAAGATTAGTTTGCACCTGGGGGAGTCTTCCACAGTTCGTTCTGCCTTTGGGGTAGTTTTCCTCGAATGCCCTTGGAGGGGTAGGGGTGAGCCGCATGAAATGGCACCGTGGGCTCCCCCTCCGGGAACCATAGCACACACCCCTCAGTTTCCCCCCCCCCAGCCTTACAGCACATACCGGCTCGTGGTTTCGGCGCACCGGAAGTCTTGCCCAATTGGCTTTGGAATTCGGAAGATCTCTTTCATGGAAATCTTGTCCGATTTCGTGGATCGAGGAGTGAACAAGCGACCGTAAGCTTCGCGAGGCTTTCTAAGGGCTGAGGTTCAGCCCAATGGGGGTGTGTGTGTGGGTAATGAGCTTGCTTTCCGCCATTTGCCCCTGCAGCTGGTGGAGAAGGTCAATTAACATCCACATCTGGGAGAAGTCGACAGCTGAGACATCTGGATTGCACAAACCCAAGCCTTTAAAAGCCCCATCTGTGTGTCTTAAAAAGCTCTGAACTCCTCCTATAACTTTCTTTACAGGCTCCTAACCTTGATCCCTTTCCTCAAAAGCAACCTTTATGAGAGGGTGGGGGGACAACAACAAAATTGGCCAAACGGTTCAGAACCAGAAAGATAAACAACAACAACAACAACAAAAACGAGAGTCCGTAGATACTCGTTTATTTCTTATCGTAGTATCTCAAATGTCCAACAATTTTCCAATCAGGATCGATTGATAACTTCTCATAAATGTCAAGATTGTCTTTAGAATATCAACTTAGATAAACAATTCTTAACTCAGGATTGATAAGAATTTTTTATCGAGAAAAAGGTTCTTTTTCCCTAAGAATCATCAGTCCTGAGTTTACATTTTGAATATTAAGAATACACTGCATCACTAAATAAATAAATAAATATGGTCTGCTACTTGGTCTAATCCATGTGTCCTACACTAAATCAAGTGCGCTGAATCCAAATCTGAAGTCCCGATTCTGCCTAGAAGGTCAGGATCTTAAGTTAGCAAATCTTACCCTCTTGGGTTAGGTTCTTGCGTTGATCACGTGGGGATATATTTGCCACAACGGCAGCAAAAATTGTCTGGTTTATTAACACAGCTGCGCCCACTCATGTTTAGCTCAAAACAGACTCACTATGGCTTAGCTGTGCTATCCAATAAGATGGTTTTGCACTAGAGCCAAGCCCTTGGTCCATCTCACCTGATATTCCTATTTCTGACGCCAGCTCACAGACATGCTGCTGGAACGTGCATGCCACCAGGGGACGTGATTCAGCTGAGGTTAACACCTGGTAGCTGTAACTGCTATAATGTTATACATATATATATATAGTAAATGCATATGTGTCTGTTTCTGTGTGTATATGTATGTCTCTCCTTTGTCTGTTTTTGGAGGAGACGTTTATGTTATAAGTGTTTCTCAATCCTTGGTTTTTGGATGTCAATTCCCAGAAGCCTCAGTCAATTCCCAAAAGCACTGATAAACCACCAAATGGACTGACTGAGGCTTCTGGGAATTGGAGTCCCGCTGTGGGTCCTGGCCCCCACATTGGGAACCACTGATCTAAAGCTATGAAATTCCTTTCTTTTTCCTTCCCTAACTGCTGCAGCAGCTGTTTTAATGTGGTCTTATCATGCCACGAACCATTGTACCCTTCTCTTTTTCGCGACTTAACGCCTTTGACCAACGTCTTTCTCTTCCGCAGGTCACCGTGGAGTAACAAATACGACCCGCCGCTAGAAGATGGCGCCATGCCGTCGGCGCGTCTGCGGAAGCTGGAGGTGGAGGCAAACAACGCCTTTGACCAGTACAGAGACTTGTACGTGCGGGTCTGTCGGGGTTTGGTGGGGGACTATCTTTAGCCCAGATCAGTGTCTTTAAGAAGGGGGCTTAGAGAAGTCTCCTGTCCTCGTTAGTCTCATCTCTCCAGTTACTAATGTCTGTCCAGTTACTAATGTGCTGCATGATGGAGTGAGCGCCCGTCATCTGCCCCAGCTCCTGCCAACCTAGCAGTTCGAAAGCAAGACATTGCAAGTAGATAAATAGGGACCACTTTGGTGGGAAAGGTAAACAGCACTCAGTGCGCTCCGATATCGAGTCGTGCCTGCCACATGGGAAACGTCTGCAGAATGCAGACAGCGCCGGCTCTTCGGCTTTGAAACAGAGATGAGCACTGAACCCTAGAGTCGGATACGCCTGGCTTTCGAGCAAGGGATCCCTTTACCAACTCATTTCTGAGTTACAGTGATCTCCGAACGGTCTGGTCATTCACAGTTCTCGCAGTCTGCTGGCTGGTTGTAGTTTACCTTTATTAGAGTCGCTCCATCCCCTGTTTTTGGTCATCTTCTTTCCCTACTGCCTCGGAACTGTCTACATGGGGTGGGCTCAGCCTTGTAAACGGGAAAGGGTTAATGCCTTCTTGCAACAGACCCAAGCTGTACAGAAAAAACAACCACAAACACTGAGAGATCCAGGGCTGCGTAGAAGAACAGGAATGCACACGGCCGTCTCGTGTTAGTGCGCACAAGGAACTAATAAAAGACACCCCCCAAAACACGAGCCCTTGGAACGAAACGCATTGGGTCCCCGATGATGGAAACTTGAGTTCTGCCACGTTGCCCGTCGCGCGTCACGGCTCCTGGCCACAGATTTGCTTTGGAAACGCTGACAGCACGACGGGTCTTTCCGCCAGGAAAGTTGTCTTGGTTCACTTCTCCAAAACCCTCCCTTCGAAACAATTGGAGGATGATTCGAATCCTGCCCCCGGGTCCACCGGGTTATGGGCTTGGCAGTTGAGACTCTTAAGACGGAGGGTCAGCAGTTTGAGACCTCCGTGCGGCGCGACAGAGTTGAGTGCCCGTCGCCTGCCAACTTTAGCCGTTCGGATGCAAGAAATTCGCAAGTAGATAAATAGGGACTGCTTCGGCGAGAAAGGTAACGGCGTCCTATGTGTTCTAGTCACGCCTGCCACATGTCCCACGGAAATGTCTGCAAGCACAGACAGCTCTGGCTCTTTGGCTGTAAACCAGGAGTTTCCCAAACTTTTCAAGCCGGGGGCTGCCGGGGTCATGCTCTCTCTCCATCAACTTCGGGGCCGGATGTCCATTTTGCACTTCCTGCACGATGGGGATGGCCATTTTGTCCCAACAGCTTCAAAGGGGGTGGTCATTTCTTGAATGCCCTTCAGAGGGGTGGGGGCCCCCACATGAAACAGCACTGCAGGCCTGATCCGGCCCGTGGGCCTTAGGTTGGGAACCCCTGCTGTAAACAGAGATGCGCACTGAATCCTAGTTGGATACGCCTGGCCTTTTGAACACGGATGACTCTTACCTTTACCGTCTGAACCTGCCCTTTGTTGTCCCACAACCCACAGCTCTCGTGTGCCCCAGTTCTGGCCCGTCCAGCTGCTAGCCAGATGTGCGTCCTTTTGGAAGCGGGACCCGCCAGGAAGGGGGACGAGAGATGCATACCAAACCGGCTTGGTATGTTTGCTCAGGGCCTGCCTGCACCTGCATGTGTGTATGAACATGGGGATTGGGGCAGAGAGAATTTAGCAAAGCCTGGCTCTCTTAGGACAGGTTTAGTTATGCTGTGGTCTAAGCACAGCTGGGTCATAGAGGAGCATGCTACCCTTTCCGGTGGGGTCGCCGGTGGGTCTCCCGGGCGCCCTCGACGCTGGAAAGTCCGTCCTGAAATAATTAGAGTCCGTCTCGCGTGTCCAGACCAAACTTTGAAATGCCGAAACAAAGCCACAAATGTCGTTGGCCAAACTCAAGGCTGCAACCTTCACGGTGGCGTCAAGTCCATAGTGAGGGGCTTTCCAGTCACAAAGTAAAGTTGAACAAGGTGTACCCGCTGGCTTTTTTTCGATACCAGCTCTCCCGATGACCGACGGCGGTTTCGTTTGCCACGAGACCGTCGGGCGTTTGGGTTCCAGTCCGGCATTAGAAAGGAAACCGGATCTGTGCGCTTCGTAGCCGAAACGGCGTTCCAGATTTGCAAACCGTGCTCTGTGTGTGTGTGAGAAAGAGAGAGAGAGACTGACACACCGTCTGCTCAGATTGGTTTGGAACCGGAGTGCCCATCAGCCCCAGCCAGTGGGTGGATGGGTGGGCAAAGTAGATGGGACTTGCTGTACAACAGAAATTAGGCAGCCGAGGCCTGTCACAATTCAACCGTGTTTGGGATTTTTCTTTCTTTCTGCAGATTGGTATTAGATTCTAGAAGAGATGTTGCTTTCATTGGTTGTTTCGGCTTCCTCCAATGTATTGACCACCATTCATTCATTCATTCATTCATTCATTCATTCATTCATTCATTCATTCATTCATTCATATTTCCATCCATATTCAAATTCTATCTAACCTCTCTGCACATCCATCTTTCTTTCTAGTTATCTATTTATCTTGCTTTCTCTCTCTCTCTCTCCTTCCTTCCTTCTCTCCTCTTTCTCTTTCACTCTCTTTCTTTCCTTCTCTCTTTCTCTCTTCCCTTCTTTCCTTCCATCTCTATTTCCTTCCTTTTCTCTCTCTCCTCTCTTTCACTCTCTTTCCTTCCTTCTCTTTCTTTCCTTCCCTCTCTTTCCTTCTTTTCTCTCTTCCCTTCCTTCCTTCCTTCCCTCTTTCTTTCCTTCCCTCTCTTTTCTCTCTCTTCCCCCTCTCCTTCCCTCCCTTTCTTCCTTCTCTCCTACCTTTCTCTCTCTCTCTCCTTCCTTCCCTCTCTTTCTTTCTTTCCTTCCTTCTCTCTTTCCTTCCCTCCCTTCCTTTCTTACCCCTCTCTCTCTCCTTCCTTCCTTCTCTCTTTCTCTCTCTCTTTCCTTCCCTCTCTTCCTTCCTTCCCTCTCTTTCTCTCTTTCCTTCTTTTCCTCCCTCCCTCTTTCTCTCCCTCTCTCTTCATCTTTTCCACTCATCCAAGCTCTCTGTGCCTGCAATAGAGTCTCTCTCCGACCTCCGACAGAGAACGGGGAGTCCGCAGACGCCTCACTCGCACCCGGACCCCCACCGTGGCCAAGAGCCCCACTCAGTGGCAGTGTGTGGCTTATAATTTCCCCTGATCAAGCCCCCCCACCCCACCCCACCCATTCCCCACCCATTCCCCCCCCTTCACTCCTCAAGCCCAAGGCCTGGTGCCAGCGATAGCATATTAGCGTTTAAAACAATATTAATCTTAGATTTGATTCATGATTAAAGGTACTATGAAGGGGCGCCCCGAGTGCGTCTCTATGTGTAGCTTTGCTTTTCCTGGCCTCGGTTTCCCTCCCTCGGCTTGATGTGGTCTCGGGACAACATTTTTGGAACATTCCTTAAAATAATAATAATAATACCCACAAAAGCCTTTATGTGAAATCTCATAAATTTGAAGTGGGTAAAAATTAGAGATTTCCCTCCCTTCCTTCCCCCCCTGCCCTGTTTCATGTGAAGGGAAGGAAGTGTTTTCCGAGTTAATTGTTATTTTTTTTTAAAAAAAAAAATCTAAATGTTGCATTTTTTAAAAAAACTTACTATATGTGTTTTATATGTTAAAAGCAGGGGCTTCCCAACCTTTTCGAGCCGGGGGCCAGATCACGCTCTCTCAGTCAGCTTTGAGGGCCAGACAGCCATTTTTGCCCTGTCTACTTGATAGGGATGGCCATTTTGTCCCAACAGCTTCAAAGGGGGTGGCCATTTTTCCTTGAATGACCTTGGAGGGGTGGGGGAGTGGGGTCATGAAACGATGCCATGGGTCAGATCCGGCCTGTGCGCCATAGGCTGGGAACCTCTGGTTAAAAGGGGACAATGGTTTGTAATCTTTAGTGACTCAAATATCTGAATTGTTGCATTTTAAAAAAAAACTTATACATTAGTACCTCGAGTTATGAACGCCTCGAGTAACATAATTTTCGAGCTACGGAAGGAAATCCATTGCAAACAATGCCTCAGGTAACGGATTTAAATTGCGAAAAATTTGTAACCCAAAATGCGGTTTCCCATAGGAATGCATTGAAAACCAATTAATCTGTTCTGGAGGTCAGGAAAAAAAAGGTTTTCAATGCATTCCTATGGGAAACCACGTTTTGAGTTACACATTTTACGTAATACAAAACGTCCCAAAGAACGCATTCATTTCATAACTCATGGTACAGGTTACGACTTGCTCGAAAGCAAGCTGTATCCAACTCCAGGGCTCAGTGCTCTTCTCTGTTTCAAAGCCGAAGAGCCAGCGTTGTCTGTGTTTGCAGACATTTCCGTGGACATGCCTAGACACCGAAGTGCATGGAATGCTGCTTACCGTTCCCACCGATGTGGTCCCTATTTATCTACTTGCAATTTCTTGCTTTCGAACTTCTAGGTTGGCAGGAGCTGGGACAGACGATGGGCGCTCGCTCCGTCATGCAGTACTCAGGTCTTGAACTGCTGACCTTCCGCCTTCCAGTCAGCATCTTAACCATTTGAGCCACTCTGTAATAAAAGTTATGTTATTTTTTTAAAAAATGAGTTAATTGGGCATGGCAAAGGCTAATTACCCACCTTCCCTTCCTCTTCGTTGCTTCCTCCTTTTCTGGTTCTGATCCAGTGGCTGGACTTTCTCCTTTTTTTGTCCACAGGTATTTTGAAGGGGGCGTTTCCTCCGTCTACCTCTGGGACCTCGACCACGGCTTTGCCGGCGTGATCCTCATTAAGAAAGCTGGCGACGGATCAAAGAAGATTAAAGGGTGCTGGGACTCCATCCACGTGGTGGAAGTTCAGGTACAGCCTGGTCTCTTTCTCTCCGCGGGGAAGCCTTTAGTTCAGGGATTCTCAGCCTGCGGCCTGTGAGCCAGATGTGGCCCGCAGGCGCATTTCATAGGGGCCCCCCACTGCCTCCACCACACCCAGAAGGGCCATGTGGCGGAGGAAGGGCAAAATGACCGTCCGGCCCCCGATGCTGTCTGAGGGAGCGTGACCCGGCCCCCCGGCTCAAGAAGGTTGAGAAGTCCGGCTTTAGTTCCTAAAGTGGAAAGAAATGAAAACCTACCGCTCGTTAAATTCCAGGCAGCTAATGAGCACAGGTGCTTGAGCGAACAATGCACTATTATGCGCAAGACTAGTAAACCTGACTCTCTCTCTCCGGCCCCCAATTTCCCTCTTAACTCTCTCCAACACCAACGTCCTCATGTTAATTTGGGAACGTTTCCCTGTTTGAGCAGTTTGGAAAAGAGATGCATTGGGCACCAAATAGGATTTCTTTCCAAGCGGGTAGATCTTTCTCACTAGCGCACCAGGGAAAGGATGATGGCGGGGACATGAAAGGATCCTCATTCGGGCGTCCCTTGCAAAAAATCCTTTCACCCCAGAGTAATCTCCGACACGAAAACACACGCCAGAGAAAGGCATGTGTATGTTGTCTTCTTACTCTGAACCTTGCTTGGCTCAGTATCTAGAGGCCCAAGGGTGTTTTTTGGGACCGCAGTGGCTTAGTGGTTAAGACGCTGAATGTGACGACTGGAAGGCCGGCAGTTCGAGACCAGAGTCCTGCCAACCTAGCGGTTTGGAAGCAAAGAGATTTGCAAGTAGGTGAATACGGAAAGGTAACACCATTCCATGTCCTTTGGCGTCTAGTCCTGCCTGCCACATGACCACGGAGGCACCTGATGTCGCAAACAGCGCTGGCTCTTTGGCTGTAAACTGAGATGAGTACCGAACCCTAGAGTCGGATACGGCTGGCTTTTCAGCAAGGGAGACCCCTTGACCTAAGTGTGTTTTGCTGTCTGTCCTCAAAAAAACATTGAGTGAAGAAAACCTCCAGGCCATTGGGGACTGTTTGTGTCTGCAGATGTTTCCATGGACATGTGGCAGGCATGACTAAGTTACCTTCCCTGCCGAAGTGGTACCTATTTATCTACTTGTAATTCCTTGCTTTTGAAATGCTTATGTTGGCAGGAGCCGAGACAAAGACTGCCGTGCAGCACCCAGGTCTCGAACTGCTGACCTTCCAGTTGTCAAGTTCAGCATCTTAACCACTAAGCCACCACATTCTCTTAGTAACGGGAAAGGCGGCCTTTTAAACATCCACCCGTGACTCTTCCCCTCCTTCCTTCCTTCCTTCCTTCCAGGAGAAATCCAGCGGCCGTACCGCCCATTACAAGCTGACTTCGACGGTGATGCTGTGGTTGCAGACGAACAAAACCGGTTCCGGCACGATGAACCTCGGAGGCAGCCTCACCCGACAGGTAAAAGCGACAGGCGTCCTTCCGTTCACTTAATGTATTTAAAGGACAGCCAAGAGACACCCCCAGCCCCCTTTCCAAAAGGTTTGTAGAACAGATCGTAAGTCAATGTATTTTCTTTCAAACCTTGACACGGTAATCCTAGCTTCAAGTTCCAAGAAAGTGTAATAAAAATCTCAAGTCTGGCCAGGTTATCTTGCTATGGTCATATGGTCACTACTGCTTGCGACTCATCCATCTTGATGGAGCGCAGCAGCTTCATCCATCCCTGGCCTGGGGATGATGATGATGAGGAGGACTTTGCGTGCCCAAAGGACAAGAAAGTGACTCATGGAATGGGATCGGGGGGGTACTGTGGGTGTCACGCTGCGATGCGGAAGTCAAACGGAAGGCCACGGCATTATCTTGTCCCTAGAATAACCTTCGCGGCTTGATTGCCGCGAGGAGAGCCAATCTTCGGATACCCCAGAAAAAAAGATAATAAAAACCTGCTTCATTCTCCCCTCCGGAAGCTGTCTCGGTTTTAAGACGGGGTTTGGTTCTGACGACGCTCAAAACGGAGTGAAAGGGCGGCTCTCTGGCCCGACGCCGGCCAAGGGGACAAACTGACCTCCGCCTTTCTTCTCCAATGCCTGTACAGCCCTGGGGGGGGGGGGAGAGCCCCCATAATGTAAAACAAGAGCCTTAATCTCTTTCCCACCCTCCTCACCTCCGCCTTTTTCATGTCAGAAGCCCACTAATTGGATCTGGCACTTTGCCTCCTCCGGTCCGACTGAATCACACACGCCCCGTCGGGTTTGCCTGACACAGACAGCCGTCTGGGGGCTGCCTGGGAGCTTTGTTCCCATTGGTCTGCCTGCGGGCAGCTAGTCTCCCTCTCCTCCTTTTGTTGCCTTCTCCCTTCCTTTCTTCCTTCTATTTTCTTCTCTTGTCTTTTGTCTTCTGTTCTCTCCTTTCTTTCTAGTCTCCTATTCCCCTCTTCTCCTTCCTTCTTCTCTTCTCTCCTTCCTCCCCTTGTCTTGTATTTCTTTTCCTTTTCTCCTTCCTTCTCTTTTTCACTCTTCTCCCCTTCCTTCTCGTCTCTCCTTTCTTGTCTTTTATTCCTTCTATTATCTCCTTCCTTCTTCAATATTTTCTTCTTCCTTGTCTTGCCTTCTATTATCCTTCTGCCTCTTTCATTTGCTCCCTTCTGTTCTTCTCTTGCCTTCTATTCCTTCTATTCTCTCCTTCCTTCCCTTGTCTTCTATTCCCTTTTCTTCTATTCTCTCCTTTCTTCTCTTTTCTCCTTTCTTCTCTTGTCTTCTATTCTCTCTTTTCTTCCTTCTCTTCCTCTCCTTCATTCCTTCCACTTCTCTCCTCTTGTCTCCTATCCTCCTTTCTTTCCTCCCTTCCTCAGCTGTGTCAGCTTCACCGTCTAAGACAAGGATTCTCAGCCTGTGGCCCGTGGGCCAGATGTGGCCCATGGCACCATTTCATGTGCCCCCCTCTCTCTGCCTCCACCACACCTGGAAGTGCCATGTGGTGGAGGAAGGGCAAACTGGCTGTCCGGCCCCCGAAGCTCTCTGCGGGAGTATGACCCAATGGCCCCCGGCTTAATAAGGTTGAGAACTCCTGGTCTAAGACCTTTCACAATATACTTCCTGGTTTTCCTTCAAGGCCCTCCAGAAACGGCTGCCTTATGAAGACCAGCTTCATAAATAATCTCAATGGTCATATAAACAGACATGAACTTGGCCTCGCGGGTCTTGCTAGCCGCTGGTTTGGGCAGGACTGAGTCAACTGGGCCCATGAAGTCTGTTACCCATTGGCGTTTCCCGGTCAGGATCGGCGTGAAGCCAACCGTTGGCATTATAGAGCTGGGCGAACCGTTGTCCTTGAACGCCAGAGTCTTGGGTCCCTCTTTAAAGCATCCCTCGGACTCCCGGTCATGAATCTTAAGTCCACTTGGGGGGGGGGGGAGGCTTTGTCTCACCCCTGCGGCAGAAGGAGCTTTGCTTAGAGAAAGTGTCAGGATTAGACCTCCCCGCCTTGAGCTGTAGAAGCATTTGCTGGCCAGTGCTGGGTCACTTGAGGACCTCCAGGTATGCGTGGCCTGCAAGCCCACCCAGTGTGGCCAGTGGGATTTGCAGAGTTGTGGCCCCACACGGGGTCTTTCTGTTTCTCTGCGGAAGTGTCCGTCCTCTGTGATGCTTCCGTGCCAATCATATACCTCTTTTTTGCTTCTCCTCTTCCCAATTCCAGATGGAGAAAGACGAAACCGTGAGCGACTCCTCTCCCCACATAGCCAACATTGGCCGCTTGGTAGAGGTAGGTCCTGTTTGATTCGGCCGGGTGGGCCGATTTGGGTCACAGCTGTTTGATCTGTTGCCCGCCTGCCCCCCTAGAATGGTTACATCGCTAGTCCGCAACCAGAAACCTTTGGGGCTCAATCAGTCCTTCAGGACCGTTCCTCTCTTGGCCCATTTGTGGTTAGGCTGGTGGGGAAACGCTATGGCCCAAACGATGCTTCCTTACGGCTTTCTTTGAGATAAATGGATGGGGTTAAGTGTAGAACACAACACAACTTTCCTTACTAGCTATTGGATTTTATGAGGAAAGGCAGGGTAAATAAATCATTCATTCATCTCTCTAAATCTATCATAGAATAACTGAGGTGGAAGGGGCATTTTAGGGCATGGATCCAACTCTCCGCTCAATGCAGGAATCCAAATCAAAGTTTATCTGACAGATGGTTGTCTGTCCGTCCGTCTGTCCGCCCATCATCCACTCATGCATCACTTCTTTCTTTCTCTTTCTCTCTCTCGCTTTCTCTGTCTATCAGTCAGTCAGTCAATTTATTAGTACAGTCAAAGACCTGCATATAGACAAAACATTCAGAACACGATTGAACATACAGTGGTACCTCGGATAAAGTCCGATTCGGATAAAATCCAATTCGGATAAAGTCGCGGTTTTCATGCACACGCATAAAGTCCAAAACCACTTAAAAATGGACGTTATCCGGGGTATTTGGTATAGGAACCTCGGATAAAGTCCATTTTTTTTGGACGTTATCCGATGCATCGCCCATTTGATTCGGATAAAGTCCAAAATCGGATAAAGTCCAAACTTGTGGGACGGAGTTTGGACTTTATCCGAGGTTCTACTGTACTGTGGTGGGGCTACCAAAGAGATTATAGAATACTCTGGTTGCTCTTCAGATCGGATAAATCTTTCGCATTCTCTCTTTCTCTCTCCCCCCTTTTCTCAGTTTAAGAATCTAAAGCTTTGCATCTCCTTAAATTTAAAAATGGGCCCATAGAATTAAAAGGGCTGCATGACACTAAATCCGGCCCGCCTCGGGACCCTGTGGGTAGTTTCCTATTCACGCCCAAAGGCTGTTCCATGTGGGTGTTTGCTGCCATCTGCTGGGCCAAACTGAGACCGTCTGCGTCTTTGCTTTGTGTCCTGAAACGTTGGGCAAATTTCTTCTTCTGGCCCGTCTTTTGATTTTGCTAGTCAGTGATACCCACAAAGCAACTGGTGGATAAAATGTCAGAAAAAGCAGCTAGGAACCATGATGGCGAACCTTGGCACTCTAGATGTTCCTGGACTTCAATTCCCAGAAGCCCAAGCCCCCGTGAGTCTGCACGAATGAGTTTACTGCGATTCATCCGGCCCGCGCCACCCTAATCGCTCCTGGAAGCGGAAGTAAAATGCGCCTGGACGGTTAAGGCTCTTCCGGGTTAACCCTTCCTCCATACGGGCGTGTTTTACTTCTGCTTCCGGGAGCAACGAGGGCAGCGTGGGCCGGATGAATCGCAGTAAACCTATTCGTGTAGATTCACGGGGGCTTCTGGGAATTGAAGCCCAAGAACATCTGGAGTGCCAAGGTTCGCCATCACGGAGCTAGGACTTCGGGCCCGTTTGAAGTTGTGATCCCCCCCCCCCTCCATGAAGCACATTTTGAACAAGCTGCTGATCTTCTTTCTCTCTCATCTTCTAGGACATGGAGAATAAAATCAGAAGTACGCTGAACGAGATTTATTTTGGGAAAACGAAGGACATCGTCAACGGTCTTAGGTAACGTCCGAATCTGCCGTGGCGTTCTGTCTCCCTTCTCTCTCTTTCTCCCTCCTCCTGTATCTGTGACGAATAACCTTGCGCTGTTTCCTGGGACGCTTCTTATTTGACCATTGTCTCCGCAATGGCCTTCCAATTTCTGCTTCTCTCCCCTTCCTCTCTTTTGCTCCGGGTTGCAATACGGATGCGACGGAGGCCGACGTTTCAGCTGTCGGCCAAGCTTCAGAGTTGCACAGGAGCATTCTTCGCTCTGTTTGTCTCTGCGGCTTGACGCCGCCGTCGCTGCTGCTTTCTTTTTCCGATTCGGCTGTGTCCATGTGTTCCGCATGCGCAGATGTTTTGTGGCGTCGCTCTTGTCTACAACGTCCTGTCTTCTCCAATGGCTGTTTCTCCACCTGCTCAGGTGTCTGCTATGACCAGCCTCCTCTATCCTGTCGTTTCCCTGCCTCTACCTCTCATCCCTTTTTCCGTTTCCGCCCCCCCACTCTCTCTCTCTCTCTAGATCTATTGACGCTATTCCTGACAACCAAAAGTTTAAGCAGTTGCAGAGGGAACTGTCCCAGGTGTTAACGCAACGCCAGATGTACATACAGCCGGATGACTAAAAGCCGGCCCAGGTATCCCCCAAACCAGGTTTGGAGTGTGTGAGCTGCTTGCCATTAAAACAAAACTTAACCTTGGCCGAGAGAAACCGGATTTACTTGAGCATTTTTGACACACACACACCCCTTCGCCACGGACTAACCTGTTAACGTACAGAACCATTTTAAAAAAAAAAGCACATTTTCGTCTTCCGAGCCTTTATTTCTTCCTTGCCTGTTTTGATTTTTAAGGACTGCGTGTGCATTTGTGCGTGTGAATATTTCCACTGTCAGAACAATTAACACCCACCCTCGGTATGCAAGTCTCAGCCACAGCAAAAACAGCTTTGATATATCTGACTGGAGATTTAATTTTAATTTAATTGATTTATATACCGCCCTATCCAATGGACTCTGGGCTGTGTGTGCAAGTTAAAACCAATATAAAACAATTAAAAACCCTTAAAAATAGCAATATTACCCCCGCTGTGCCATTTACTATGTAAAAACATATATAAAATCTACAAAATCTGAACATTAAAAAATTAATTACAGGAGGGGAAAACCTTCAGACGAGCCAAATAGATTGATCCTACTATTTCCCCAAAAACTTGGGAGCGATCGCAACCGGTCCCATGGATAGCCGGCAAACTGGAATTGATCATTTATGTTTTATCCGGTCTTCTCTTAATTACATTCTTCCGTCTCCTCTTCTTCTCTCCCTCGATCTCTTCAGGTCTGTACAGACGTTTGCGGACAAATCGAAACAAGAAGCCCTTAAGAACGACCTGGTGGAGGCTTTGAAGCGGAAACAACAGAGCTAAATTAAAAGCAAAACGATCCTTCCATTGACGATGCTAATGAGAAAAAAAATAAATACCACGCCATGCATTCATTAGATTTCCTTCGTTTCCCCCCTTAGAAGACATTTTTTTGTTCTTTCATTGTCTTTCTTTCTACCCTCTCCGTTCCCCCCCGTTCCACCTGCCTCGTCACAATATTTTTTTCTTCTTCGGCAACACGTCCAATATTCTTCCGCTCACAAATGCCGCCTGAGTTCCTTCCGCCCCCCCTGGCTCCCTCCGCCCCCCCGATGAATAAAGCTGTATAAACTTTTCTGCCGTCTCGGGTTAATTTGGTACCGTCATCCGTGCAAAGCATTTCTCTAAAGCAGGGGTGCCCCAACTTTTCGGGCCGCGAGCCGGTCACGGGGTTCACCGGGCCCGGTCACAGGGTTCCTCCCACCGGAAGCGGAAGTAAAACGCGACTCGCAATCTTTTTTTTTTTGCAACAGGGGGAGATAGGTTTTAGGCTGCCATTTTCTCTGCTGAAACCAGGGGCGCCCAAACTATGGCCCGTGGGCTGGATCCGGCCCCTGACGCCAGTCCATCAGGCCCCGCGCTGCCCTCGTCGCTCCCGGAAGCGGAAATAAAACTTGCCCAGATGGGAGCGACGAGGCTGAATGATGCCAATTCTTCCGGCATGCGCCGCCCTTGTCGCTCCCGGAAGCAAAACGCGCTGCGTTTTGCTTCCGGGAGCGACAAGGGCGGCGCGTGCCGGAAGAATTAGCGTCAGGGGCTGGATCCAGCCCGCAAGCCATAGTTTGGCCACCCCTGCTCTAAAGGGGGGAAAATGTTTTATTATTTTTAAACCTTCCCTTTGTCGTCCCCCCCCCCCAAAAAAAAACCATTACATTTAAATATGCGCATATAAGACCACCAGTCATTCTATTAATCTCTACCTCCCAAACCTTTTGCTTTTCCCCCTCTTTCCGTCTTTCGCGACGTTGGTGTAAAAAGTGTAAAAGCAAACAAGCAAAAAAAAGAGACTTTTCTTAAATACTGCGGTGTATGAAAGACGTGGTGGCGGGGAGAAAGCTCTTCTGGAATACATTTTCTGTGTATGCTCGTAGGGAGTGTTTGGTATGTAAAAGGAATGATCTACGCGAATTTTCCCCGGTCGGAAAGAGCTTAAAAAAAAAACTTCTTTGTTTGGAAACTGGGATAGTTAAAAATACTTCTTTTTATTTCTATGCAATGCAAAAGATCGGTTAATTTGGGGTGTGTGTGTGTAATTTTTCCCCCCTTGTAATGCTTCGATGTGAATCTACACCTCCTGCTTGAGCTCTCCGCGCTTCGAGGAGAAAAATGTAATAAACCGCACGCCAAATGAAAACCAAATTTGGGACAATCCGGTGTTTGCCTTTCGTCTCCTGCCTGCTGAGTCTTCTGGGCGGCCGAGAACGTGGTAAGTTCGGCGAGCTGTTAAAAAAAGTCGCCAGAAACGTGGAAATGCCACAAAATTGTGTGTGTTATGTGTGGATTCCAGACCCTCTGGATATTTTGGAATTGCAGCCCCGTACCATGACACATGATTTGCTTGCACCGGTTGGGGACACATGGCAGGCATGACTAGACGCCGAGGTGCACGGAGTGCTGTTTACTTTCCCACCCAAGTGGCAACACGTTTCTAGACACTGTTTACCTCCCCACTGAAGCGGGTCACTATTTATCTATTTGCAGTTCCTTGCTTTCGAACTGCTAGGTTGGCAGGAGCTGGGGACAGACAACGGCTGCTCGCTCCATCGTGTAGCACTCGGGTCTCGGACTGCTGACCTGCTGCCCTTCCAGTCGTCAAGTTCAGCGTCTTAACCACTAAGCCAACCCAGTCCCTAACTGCAGTAATAATTTCGTGTCAGAAAAGAGACTCTGCTCAGGGGACGCCCAAATGAGGCTATTTTCATGTCCCGAAGAGCTGGGACAGAGATGGGTGCTCAATCCATCATGCAGTCCCCGGGTCTCGAACTGCTGATTTGCCAGCCTTCCAGCTACCAAGGTGAGATTCTTAACCACCGAGTTACCACAGCAGTAAAGCTATATAAAAGATCCTGCCTTGGTTCCCCTAGATCTGTGATGGTGAACCTTGGCACTCCAGTTGTTCTTGACCCTCAACTTCCAGAAACCCCTGATCAGCAGGTGTGTCAGCTTGGGCTTCTGGGAATTGAAGTCCAAGAACATCTGGAGTGCCCCAGGATGGCCAGCCATGCAAGGAATAAAGTCAACCTCGCTTGGAAACCAGTCGTATCTGACTCTAGGGTTCAGTGCTCTTTGCTGTTTAGAGCCAATACTGTGTCTTCAGACGTTTCCGTGGTCATCTGGCAGGCATGACTAGACGTTGGCATTTTCAGAATGCTGTAACCTTTCCTGCCAAAGCGGTACCTCTTTATCTGACTTGAAATTTCTTGGTTCTGAACTGTTAGGTTGGAAGGAACTGGGATGGACAACATATGCTCACTCTGCTGTGCAGCACTTGGGTCTTGAACTGCTGATGACCTGCCAACCTTCCAGTCAAGTTCAGCATCTTAACCACTAAGCCACTGCAGTAAAACTATAGTAAAGGTCAACATCTTTGCTCAAAATCCAGTCGTATCCGACTCTAGGGTTCAGTGCTCATCTCTGTTTCATAGCCAAAGAGCCAGCGCTGTTTGCCTCTGCAGACGTTTCCGTGGTCATGTGGCAGGCATGCCTAGACAACCGGAGTGCACGGAACACAGTTTACCTTCCTGCCGAAGCAGTCCCTATTTACTTGCAATGTCTTGCTTTCGAACTGCTAGGTTGGCAGGAGCTGGGAACAGACGACGGGAGCTCACACCGTCCTGCAGTGCTCAGGTCTCGGAATTGTTTCCTTCCCAGCTCCTGCCAACCTAACCGTTCAAAACCAAGAAATTGCAAGTAGCTAAAGAAGAGGTACCGCTTTGGCGGGGAAGGTTACAGCATTCCAGACACTCCAATGTCTACTCATGCCTTCCAGTCAAATTATTCCCTCCAAAAGAGCCAACTCCATGCCAAACACATCAAGCAGTTCCTTTTATTTTTAGGCTTATTTTCCCAATCTCCCTTTCCATTTGTGTCTCACACACACGCATGCACATGCGCGCGCGCACACACATACAAATAAATGCCTGTTTTTATATCCCACAAAGACAGAAGAACTGGAGTTTTGTGTCGATCTCCTGCTAAGAAAGAAAATCATCTAAAAAGAAGATATCACAAAGAGGTAGCTAAATCCAACAGCCGAATCTGGCGAATCCCGCTTGCGTTCCTCGGACGTGGCGTTCCTACCCGGCACGTTTTTGAGCGGAAGTACCGTCCGTCTCGGAGGTCAGCGGGCTGTCCCCAAAGGTGTTAGATAGGCTGTCTGGGAAAAGACCGGGTAAATGGGGAATATTGTACGTGGATTCCCCCCCCCCCCCCTAAAATCCTCAGCGTTCAAAGATCCTATCTAGGGAATAATCCGGCAGAAGGATGCGACCGTTTCCCTTTCGCCAGCGACTCCGGCGCCCGCGGTGGAAATCACGTCTGTCCGCTTTCCGGAGGCTCGTCCGGGTGATTCAAGAGGGATTCTCGCTCCTCAACCAGAATCGGTTTCTTCTGCCGGTAAGCGAGGAACTGCAAGGAAATCTAGAGCGAGTTAAGGTTCCCGTCAAGCATTAAGTGGAAATCATGAGCTGGATGTTGGGAAACGGAACATTTCAGCGCAGGGGTTCCCAAGCTTTGCAAGCCGGGGGACGCCGGCTGAGGCAGCTTCGAGGGCCAGACGGCCATTTTGCCCTGCCTGCACGATGGGGGCAGCCATTGTGTCCCAACAATTTCAAAAGGGGTGGCCGTTTTGTTTCTGGAATGCCCTTGGAAGGATGGGGAGGCACATCAAGTGGTGCCATGGGCCGGATGTGCCCCGCATGCCTTGGGTTGGGAACCCAAGTGCTTTCTATCTTTTTGTCTTTAAAGGAATAAGTCACATTCTTTGAGACGAGCTTGGTCTGTTCTATTAGGTAAAGGTCTACTCCAGGGATTCTCAACCTGCGGCCCACGGTGCCGTTCCATGTGCCCCACCGCCTGGTCTACTCTGTTAGGTAAAGGTCACCCATGCACTTTCTAGAGAGCGGCTAACAGGATAGAGTGGGATTGCGGTGGCTTAGTGGTTAAGACTCTCAGCTTAATGGCTGAAAGGTCAGCGGCTCGAGACACGAGCACTGCACAACGGAGTGAACTCCCATCGTCTGTCCCAGCTCCTGCCAACCTCGCAGTTCGAAAGCAAGAAAGGTGCAAGCAGATAAAGAGGTACCACTTTGACAGACAAGGCAACGGCGTTCCAGTTTCTAGTCATGCCTTCCACATGCCCACGGAAACGTCTGCAAAAATGCGGACAGCACAGGCTCTGGCTATAAATGGGGGTGAGCGCCAACTCCTAGAGTCGGATCTGACTGGGTTTTGAGCAAAGGTTGACCTTTACCTAATAGAGTAGACCAGGAGTTCTCAACCTTTTGATGCCAGGGGGACATTGGGTCACGCTCCCTCAGACAGCTTCGGGGGCCGGACAGCCATTTTGCCCTTCCTCCACCACATGGCGCTTCCTGGTGTAGTGGAGGCGGTGTGCAGCGGGCCACATGAAATGGCACCGTGGGCCGCAGGTTGAGAATCCCTGGAGTAGACCTATTGTGACCATAAAGGTCTGTTCAATTCCATCTTTCCGTGTAAGATAGATCACAGCCTTGGGTTCATTGTCACAAGAAAGGATACCACGAAGTCTAGCGACAAGACTCCTAAACTGCCGACCAGCCACGGGAGGTGGTGGACGATGTAGCTGCCTTCGGCTTGCCCCGGTTCGGGGTTTTTGGTTAAGATGCTGAACCCGTAAAGTGTGTTTCCCAACATCACCAGGGCGAAGAGTGAGTAGGAAATACCGGTTGTTGATTTCCGCTTGAACTGCAAGGATGGAAGCAAGACAAAGCAAGTTGATTCAGCTTGCAATGCAAACACTTCTGTTTAGAAACACAAACATATACATTTGGGTTTCTCACTCACTGGTTGAAGGTCTTACAACCTCACAGGATGGGGGACGGAAGTCCCCAACATCTGGCAGCCCCCCCCCCCCAAATTGTGGCTAATGTTGGCAAGATGGCTAGTCACACAAACAAGCAATTGTTTTATGTAAGGAGTCAAACGGTTTCTCTACCCCAGGGTTCCTCAAAGGTGGCTCTCCAGACTTCAGTTCCCAGAAGCCCTGGTCCACAGGTGTGCTGACTTGGGCTTCTGGGAATTGAAGTCCGAGAACACCTGGAGAGCTAAGTTTGATGACCCCAGTCTAGATTATAGGTCCTCAAACGTGGCTCTCCAGCTGTTCTTGGACTTCAGTTCCCAGAAGCCCCGATCCACAGGTGTGCTGACTTGGGCTTCTGGGGATTGAAGTCCAAGAACAGCTGGAGAGCCACGTTTGAGGAACCCCGATCCTTGACCAAAGGAAGTTCACATCGAGAGAACTACATGTTACTCTTCCCTGCTTTGGCTTTATTCATGCTCTCAAGAGCAGCTTCAGGACAGAGCGGTGTCTCCATCCCATAATAAGACCCCTTCCTGACTTGGCTTGGGAAAGACCCCACTGCCCAAATAAATGAACCCACCCCCCAATCCTATTTCTTCAACCGCCTTACATTGGTGTAGATCTGAGGAGCCCGGGAAAGCAGGTACATCACCGATGAGACTGACCCGACCACAAAGCCGATAATCTCTTTCCGGGTGAAAGGCTGTGGAAGATAATCACTGGTTAAGATACTCGGTGGAACATGGTTTAGGTGGTGGAGTGGCCGTTCCCATTCTCCACTCACCGCTAACCCTACTTTGGTGTTGCGGTCAACAAAACATCTGTAAGGCCAAGGCCAGCCAACCTTGTGATAGGTAAATCTCCAAAATACTTGGGTCACATCTGCTCTAAATAGGACTGAGAACGATACATAGGGGAATATCTTCCATTCGTTAATTAGAGCCGTAACGAATCTACATACTGATGATGCGTTAATGAGTTCCCTTTGCCAACTGATGACCATCATTGGCCATCACTTAGGACAGGGGTTCCCAACCTAAGGACTGAGGGGCCAGATCCCGCCTACGCCACCATGTCATGCGGCCCCCACCCCCTCCAAGGGCATTTGAGAAACAATATGGCTGCCCCCTTTGAAGTGTTGGGACAAAATGGCCACCCTCATCGTGCAGGCAGGGTTAAAGCTAATTCTATCAAAGACTGCAATTTCCCACTTTTTAAGGAAACACAACTTGCCTCCCATCGAACGTGGTCATCATCAGGTAAAGAGAGAAGGATCCTGCCTTTGAACCCAGACAGAGAACCATCGCCGAGATGAGAGGTGGTAGAAGCCACAAAAGATGTTCCCGAAACGGTTCCCACCACAATGAAGGCCACAACAGCATTGATTGAAGCCGAAACTGCAGAGAGAAACGAGGAGTGAATCCACACGAATGGGTTTGCTGCAATTCATCCAGCCCACACTGCCCTCGTCGCTCCTAGAAGCGGAAGTAAAATGCAACCGTATGGTTAAGGCTCTTCCGGGTTAACCTTTCCTCCGTACGGGCGTGTTTTACTTCCGCTTCCGGGAGCGATGATGGCGGCGTGGGCTGGATTTATCACAGTAAACCCCTTTGTGTGGATTCATGGGGTGCTTGGGCTTCTGGGAATTGAAGTCCAAGAACATCTGGAGTGCCACGGCTCGCCATCACGGGCATAGACCTTTGGCAGGAAGTGGTTTAGCGCAATGTTGCCGGTTTAAGTTTGGGTTTTATTTGATTAAACCACAAAATAAACCAGGCAATCAAAGAACGCCACGCTGAAAAATAACAGAAATGACACTGCATTTAAGCTTGAAAATTAAAAAGGCCGGAGTTCGATTCCCAAGTACCGCATGGACAGAGTGAGCTCCTGTCGTCTGTCCCAGCTCCTGCCAAACCTAGCCATTTGAAAGCAAGACATTGCAAGTAGATAAATAGGGACCCTTTAGTTTTTACCAATACATAGTTAATAAACTCTCCCCGTCCCGCTATAAAATCATTTTTCTTTATCCATCCGTGCTTTAATTCGTACGTCAATTTTATTATTTCTCGCTTTATTCCACCATTCTTTATACCAATCAAATGCAAATTCAAGTATGCTTTCCAATTTTGAGCCACTAATGGCCACGTCGCCGTTACCATTATGATAATCGTCTCTTTCCTTCTTTCCGTCACGCTTTATATTTCCAAAACCCATTAACAATTGCTATTCCAGGACACGCCTCTGGTTTTAAAGACAATATTTGATTTATTTCTTCAAACACTTTTAACCCCAAAGCCTTTTATAGGATCTGAAGAGAAACCAGAGGATTTTTTTAATTAGAAAAAAATCCATCTTTTGATGCGGACGAGAGATCGCAAAACTTACCCAACCTATTCTGGTTCTTGATCTTGTAGTAAACATAGAGGGAGATCATGACCAGATCCGCCAAGACGTAATAGATGGCTGTGTAAACCTTTGGAAGGGGTGAAAAAGAGAAGTTGCGGCCGAAGGATTGGGTTCGAACCCTGCTTGTGGGGAAAGTCCCGCGCCTAAATTTGACTACAAGAAATGCAATTTTTCTGCAACTAAGGGAGAGGTAAAAAATGCTATTGTCGACGCCGGACTCGAATCGTGCGCCGGTTTTATATACAGTAGACCCTCGAATAACGACACTACTTGGTTCTCCGAGTAGCGTTGCTAAAGGGGAAACGTCGTCGTGCGGTTTTCAATGGCAGCTGCGCCATCTAGCGGCAAAAGGCTGTCATTATCCGCACAACGACGTTAAAAAAACCTTAATCCGCACGATGGTTTTTCGTCATTGTGCCGATAATCACGTGGCGAGTGACGACATGTTGTTATGTGGAAAAGATGCTATTTGAACACGTCGTTAATCGAGGGTCCACTGTATATATATTTTAATTTATTTAAGGGGGCTGCAGTGGCCGAGTGGTTAAGACGCTGAACTTGATGGCGGGAAGGTCCCGCAGGTCAACAGTTCGAGACCCGAGTCTGTCCTCTGTCCCAAGCTCCTGCCAACCTAGCCATTCGAAAGCAAGAACTTTGCAAGTAGATAAACCGGTGCCACTTTGGTAGGAAAGGTCACAACGTTCTGTCATCTAGTCACGCCTGGCGTATGACCACGGAAACATCTGCAGATGCAGACAACGCCTTGGCTGTAAACAGAGGTGAGCACCGGACCCTAGAATCGGATACGACTGGCTCTCAAGCAAAGAGGACCTTTTTACTATTAATTTATGTACTTTCCTTACCTGCAGCGGGAGCTGGTCAGCCAAAAATGACCCGAGGAGGTTTAAAGAGTCTCCTCCCAGCCATCCTAAAAGGAAGTAGAAGGAGAGGGCCTGGTCCATAATCCCCGTTTTGCAGGCCAGGTAGAATTGCCTACGGGACAAAAATAGCAAAAAAAACCCCGAAAACGGTTAAAAATAGCAGCTCCAACTCTCCAGGCATGCTTGATCGCCTATGGTGAGTAAACGTTATTTCCAGGCGAGTAGAAACTAAGTCCTGTTTTTGTTTGCTTTTAATTTATTTATTTTTTCATTTCTTTGTTTGTTGCATGTTATTGCGGATGTTTTATTTAATTTGTTTGTACGCTGCTCAGAGCGGGGAAATATTCCCCAGGCGGGCAGTAGAACATTTGCGGAGTTTTCAAAGGTTTTGGAGGTCGTTCTAAAGACGATGGATTTGTATCCTATAAGACAGGGTGGCGAACCTTTTAGAGACCGGCTGCCCAAACAGAGTGGGCGAGGTGAACTCTGTGCTGGGGGGAGGGAGGAAGCGCTCCCATTGGGCTGCAGGGCAGAGGGGCGGGGCGAACTCTGTGCTGGGGGGGAAGGAGGAAGTGTTCCCATTGGGCTGCTGGGCAGAGGGGCGGGGCGAACTCTGTGCTGGGGGGAAGGAGGAAGCGTTCCTATTGGGCTGCTGGGCAGAGGGGCGGGGCAAACTCTGTGCTGGGGGAAGGAGGAAGCATTCCTATTGGGCTGCTGGGAAGAGAGGCAGGGTGAATTTTGTGCTGGGGGAAGGAGGAAGCATTCCCATTGGGCTGCTGGGCAGAGCGAACTCTGTGCTGGGGGAAGGAGGGAGCGCTCCCATTGGGCTGCTGGGCAGAGGGGCGGGGCGAACTCTGTGCTGGGGTAACATCACGTTTGCCAACAGGGAGGGCTCTGAGTGTCACCACTGCTATAGGCTCTGTGCCTCATCTTAATTCAGATTATCCTGTTTGGAACTTGGAAAATTTACCCCCCCCCCCCAATTTTGGAATATACCCCCCCTGCTTATAGGGGGAAAAATTGTAGTTTCAAAAAACATAGAAATATAATTAAATGTCGGGCTCTATTCTTGGCGGGCCCTGAACCTGTGACTTACGGGAAAGAAGCCCCAGCAAAGCAGAGGATGGAGAGCAGGCCTAGGACCACGCTGGCTAAGTCCCAGCCGTCTTGGGCGCATTCGTGGAAAACGTCCATCACCCACTTGGAGCCGTTGGGGCAGTTGGAGGCGTTCCCGGGTGTGTGGCTCGTCGCCTCCCAAAGCGCTTCCATCGTGCGCAGGTTCGGGACCGGATCCGGGGTCGGGGAGATGGGGGCCAAGATGCAAAAAGAGTCCGTCCGTTGCTGAATTGCAAAGCTAGCGGAATGGAAAGGTGAAAGGAATATAAGGGGGTGGTTTTAACAAATTAAGCAGGGCAGAAAATATTGGCAATTATTAATTTGATTTATCTCCCCCTTCCCCTCCCCAGAAATTGGGAATGAAGGCAGATTGCAAGAAGATTTAAAGGATGGATGGATGGATGGATAGATTGGATGGATGGATTTGATTTGATTTGATTTGATTTAATTTTCGCACTTGTATGACTTTGGGTAAAAGTGTTTGAAGAAATAAATCAATATTAATAAATAAACATGGATGGATAGATGGATGGATAGATAGATAGATAGATAGATAGATAGATAGATAGATAGATAGATAGATAGATAGATAGATGGATGGATAGATAGATGGATGGATGGATGGATGGATAGATAGATGGATGGATGAATAGATAGATAGATAGATGGATGAATAGATAGATGGATGAAAGATAGATGGATGAATAGATAGATGGATAGATGGATAGATAGATAGATAGATAGATAGATAGATAGATAGATAGATAGATAGATAGATAGATAGATAGATAGATGGATGGATGAATAGATAGATGGATGAATAGATAGATGGATGAATAGATAGATGGATGAATAGATAGATGGATGAAAAGATAGATGGATGAATAGATAGATGGATGAATAGATAGATAGATGGATGAATAGATAGATGGATGAATAGAAAGATAGATGGATGAATAGAAAGATAGATAGATAGATAGATAAATAGATAGATAAATAGATAAACAGACAGACAGAGCCATGATGGATAGACAGACACAGATAGAAGTGAATTTGAAAATACAGTATAACCAACAAAGAATATGCATAAATATTTGCAAAATGTATTAACAGTAGTAACAAAGTATAAATGAAAACAATAATCATCTAACAAGGTTGCAAAATAAATCACAAAATTTAAATGAATACATTAAGGGAGTTTAAAAGTATATCCCACAAAGAAAATGCATAAATATTTACAATTTTTTTTTAAAAAAATCCCCCAATAATAACAAAGTATAAGTGAAAACTAAGTGTTTAACAAGGCAACAGAATAAATTACAACTCCCATCCTCCTGCATCGTTGTCCTGGCAGCTACCGTAGCTGGGGCTCATGGGAAGGGGTGTCCCGTGCATTTGAAGTACCCACAAACTCCTGGGTACAGACTAAGGATCCGGGGCCGATTCGACAGGTCCAGCCTCAACTATCCGGCTGTAGGGTGAGCCGGTTTGTTTGCGAACCTTAGTCGCCGGGTAGGATTCAACGGAGCCTCCATGTGCCCAGGTAGTCTACCTGCAGTCTCCAGCCGGCAGACCTGGGACACGGAAAGTGATTCTCATGTGACTGGTCAGGGTTGTCCGAGGTCAGCAAAACCTCGTCAGCAATTTAGCAAGAGTGACTCACAAGGAGTCCCATAAAGGCGCAGGGGAACTTTGACACCCCCCCCCCCGGGGGGGGAGAATTTCGCCCAGCCGGCAGATTTTTTGTTTGTTTGTTGAGGAAGTCGTGGTGTCTCAGCACAAAAACCACGACACGACAAAACCCAAGAACCGAACCGGTTTCACCTCCTTCTGTGTAAACCAATCTATTAATAATTGTCTAATAAGAGTGGTGGTCCAAACTTATTTTGGGGGAAATAATCCCATTTTCTAAACCCTTGGGGGGGGGGGAATAAAGCTCGTAAATATCAGATGTCCTAATCCGTGTAAATCTGTGTTGTTTCATTCTTTTTAAATTCAGATTAAATCCAGATTCCATTACCTAGCCCAAATCTAGCACCGATTTTAAGAACCGGTTTTATTTCCAACTCTATGTTTTGGGGTGGTACATTTTGATCGCATCCCGCGTACTTTAAACCCTTTTTACCGCGCTGGCCGATGACCGCCACAAAGTGATTCGATTAGATGTAGAGCCGTCCGTTTGAATCCTTTTTGGCCACTGGAGGATAAAACCTGGATTTGAACTCGGCGCCTGGGCTAAGGAAATGATTTTTTAAACAAAAGGCAATTTCTCCCTCCCAAGGAAATCTGAAAAAAGGTTTCTGGTCGGGGAAGAAGTCGTGGTTTCCTTAATGGGCTTGATCCATCGCACATGGAGGCGGGGACTGCTCCTCTTTCCCTACTGCCGGATTTTAAAAATTGAGTTAATTAAAGCGCTGTTTTCCCATGCCTGGAAAGGGAAAAGAAAGAGGCCACCCAACCCGAATTGCGAATTTTGCAAATCTTTGCCATTGCTCCACGATAAACCCCCAGGGGTCGAAATTCGGTGTCACTTACTTCGGAATAAGACCAACAGAGCTCAAAGCAAGGAATTACTTTGTTGTCCCTGGAGGGAAAGGCCGAGGAAAGGATGATGGGATTGGAGTCATTCCCAGGCCTTCTCGCAACCCGGATTTCCCACCTCCAATGCGTCCACACCTTGCGATCCCGGCGCTGTTACTCCGGCGCTGAACCCGGCTCCGTTTCCTGCCGGTCGGCGTCGCTCCGGATTCATTGATACGTTGTATACTCCTTATGGCTTTTTTCCCCTCCTTCCTTTCTCTCCCCTCCTCCCTTCCGAGGAGGATGATGATGATGATGATGCCACTGGATCATCAGCTGACTTGTCCGGAGTCCGCCCCGCCGGAGGAGGGATCGAGTCCCGGCGCCCCACCTTGGTCTCCGCCCCAGAGGAGGAGGGAGATCGATGCGACAATGCACAATGCACAATGCAACATTATGCACCGCGTGCATCCTTGCGAACGTTGCTCGAAAGCCGGCCGTATCCGACTCTAGGCTTCAGTGCTCATCTCTGTTTCCAAGCCGAAGAGTCAGCGCTGTTGGCTTCTCATCTGCAGACGTTTCCGTGGTCCTGTGGCAGGCATTGACTACACACCCGGAGCGCACGGAAACGCTGTTACCTTCCCCACCGAAGTGGTCCCTATTGATTGCAGTGCAATTAAATTAAAGCCCAGAGTGAACTCGATGCGACTCTGGGGTCGCTTTCCCACCCTTGGATGCAAATAGCCAACTATTACGAAACTAGGAAAGTTAGGAAACGGGCAAGCTTCCAGGCTACACAGGACTCTTCGTCACATTTATGGGCGTTGCAACATAATAATAATTATTTTAGGGCAGGAGTTTCTCAAACTTTTTAAGCCGCGGGCCGAGTCGCGCTCCCTCAGACAGCTTTGGGGGCCGGACGGTCATTTTGTCCTTCCTCCACCACATGGCACTTCTGGGTGTGGCGGAGGCGGTGGAGGGCACATGAAATGGTACTGTGGGCCGCATCAGGCCCACGGGCCGCAGATTGAGAATCCCTATTTTAGGGTCCGGTGTAGGGTGGTTTGTGTGTGTGATTGGATTGCGTGCAAAGGTCCCACACCTACGCCCCTTCCTTCACCTCTTAAGGATGGCTCTTGACCCCACCAATAAATCCCGAAATTGTGAGTCTGGCCTAGCCGAGAAAGCACGGCCAACGTAGGCAGCTTGTGAGTAATGCAGAATTCTTCGTCAGGCAGCGAAAGTCCACCCCCCCCACACACATGATGCTTTTTGCACATTGAAATGTTATGACTTGGGATGCTTTTTGGGGGCGCCACATCTGTGTCTTGCCTTCCTTGCGCCCCTGCTTGGGACACACACACACACACACACCGCGCATCTATTAAATTCTTCGTCTTCTTTCGTGTCCCCATCAAAAGGAAGCCACTTTCTTGGCGTTGGCCAAACTGAAGTCCTCATCGGTGCATGATAACTATTAAATTAGAGGGTCGGTATTGTGGACAATGATGATATCTGTATCCGTCCGTCTGTCCATACTGTCTGTCTATCTTGAATAATTGATTGCTAGTCTGTCTATCTTGATTGCTAGGCTATCTGTTAATCCGTCAATATTGATTGATTGCCGGATTGCCTGTCTGTCTATCTATTCTATCTAGATTGATTGATCACACACGCACTATCTTGATTGATTGCCTATCTATCTACCTTGATTGATTGATTGCCAGTCTATCTATCAGTGTATCTTGATTGTTAGGATATTAATCTTTCTATATTGATTGACTTTCTATCTAGATTGATTGTCTTAACACACACTATCTTCATTGATTGACAGTCAATATCTATCTACCTTGATTGATTGCAAGTTTATCAATGTATCTATCTTGATTGCTAGGCTATCTATCAATCTGTCTATATTGATTATCTATCTATCTGTCTTGATTGTCTTAACACGCACTCTCTATCTTCATTGATTGACAGTCAATATCTTTCTTGATTGCAAGTTTATCTATCTATCTTGAATGCTAGGCTACCTATCAATCTGTCTATATTGATTGATTATCTATCTATCTATCTTGTCTCAACATGCACCCAATCTTCTTTGATTGACAGTCAATAGCTATCTTGATTAATTGCAATTTTATTTATGTATCTATCTATCTTGAATGCTAGGTTATCTATCAATCTGTCTGTATTGATATCTATCTATCTATCTTCATTAATTGACAATATCGATCTTGATTGCAAGTTTATCTATCTAGAATGCTAGGCTATCTATCAATCTGTCTATATTGATTATCTATCTATCTATCTATCTTGCCTCAACATGCACCCAATCTTCATTGATTGACAGTCAATACCTATCTTGATTGATTGCAATTTTATTTATGTATCTATCTATCTTGAATGTTAGGTTATCTATCAATCTGTCTATATTGATATCTATCTATTTATCTTCATTGATTGACAGTCAATATCTATCTTGATTGCAAGTTTATCTATCTATCTTGAATGCTAGGCTATCTATCAATGTGTCTATATTGATTATCTATCTATCTACCTATCTACCTATCTATCTATCTTGCCTCAACATGCACCCAATCTTCATTGATTGACAGTCAATACCTATCTTGATTGATTGCAATTTTATCTATCTATCTATCTGGAATACTAGGTTATCTATCAATCTGTCTATATTGATTGATTATCTATCTATCTATCTATCTATCTATCTATCTATCTATCTATCTATCTATCTATCTATCTATCTATCTATCTATCTTGCCTCAACATGCACCCAATCTTCATTGATTGACAGTCAATACCTATCTTGATTGATTGCAATTTTATTTATGTATCTATCTATCTTGAATGCTAGGTTATCTATCAATCTGTCTATATTGATATCTATCTATTTATCTTCATTGATTGACAGTCAATATCTATCTTGATTGCAAGTTTATCTATCTATCTTGAATGCTAGGCTATCTATCAATGTGTCTATATTGATTATCTATCTATCTATCTACCTATCTATCTACTTATCTATCTATCTATCTATCTTGCCTCAACATGCACCCAATCTTCATTGATTGACAGTCAATACCTATCTTGATTGATTGCAATTTTATCTATCTATCTATCTATCTATCTATCTATCTATCTATCTATCTATCTATCTATCTGGAATGCTAGGTTATCTATCAATCTGTCTATATTGATTGATTATCTATCTATCTATCTATCTATCTATCTATCTATCTATCTATCTATCATTGATTGACAGTCAATAGCTATCTCGATTGATTGCAAGTTTATCTATGTATCTAGCTATCTTGAATGCTAGGCTATCTATCTATCTGTCTATATTGATTGATTGATTGATTATCAATCTATCTATAGTCCAACACACACACACACACACACTCTCTCTCTAGATTGATTGACAGTCTATCTATATCTATTTCGATTGATTGATTGATTGCCAAGTCTATCTGTCCATCGATTGACTGCCAAGCCTGTCTCTCCATCCATCCATGGCGTTAAGCCAGGGCAGCTTTTGAGTGATCTAGGGGGAAAGAGAGAGCAGGCACTCTGCACATGCTCCGTTGCCTGGTGGGGCTCCTCCTCCTCCTCCTCCAGCCGGCCTGCGAATTCGGCGGCGCTTCCTGGTCGGGCGGCGCATGCGCAGAGAGGGCGTCCAAGACCTTGGCCGGGGCGCGGCGCTGGCAGTTCGATCCCCGGGCGCGGCGGCACTCCTTCGGGCGGCGTAGCTGGGTGGGCGGCTGAGGCTCTCCTCCTCCTCCTCCTCCGGGATGGCGTCGCGGGTGGGTTCGGTGCTGGGCGTCATGGAGTTCGGCCGCCGGGCCGACCGGGAGGCCAGCGGGGCCATGCTGCGCGCCTTCCTGGACCGCGGCCACGGCGACCAGGTGGACACGGCGCATTTCTACGCCGACGGCGAGTCCGAGCGCATCCTGGGCGAACTGATCCTCCGGCGGCAGCAGCAGCAGGGCGGCGGCAGAGGTCGGTAGAGCGTGTGCAGAGTGCAGGACTTCAGTGCGCGGAGTACCCGGCTAGCCCCTGGGCATATGCAGAGGGCTCTCCTCTTCCTCCCCTTGAACCCACCCGAGGGCTGTGAGCTAAACTCTTCTGGGGCAGAGCAGGAGGAGCGCAGTTGCTTTTGGAAACCCAAAACTCTGTCTGTCTGTCTGTCTGTCCTCCCTCTCTGTGCCAATCTACCTAGCTGGGCATGAATCTGTCTGTCTATGCATGAATCCATCCATCTATGTGTATGAATCTATTTGTCTGTCTGTACATGAATCCATCCGTCTGTCTGTCTATGCATAAATCCATTCATCCATCTATGCATGAATCTATTCGTCTGTCTGTCTATGCATGAATCCATCCGTCTGTCTGTGCATGAATCCATCCGTCTCTGTCTATGCATAAATCCATCCATCCATCTATGCATGAATCTATTCGTCTGTCTGTCTATGCATGAATCCATCCGTCTGTCTGTGCATGAATCCATCCATCTGTCTGTCTATGCATGAATCCATCCATCCATCTATGCATGAATCTATTCATCTGTCTGTCTATGCATGAATCCATCCGTCTGTCTGTGCATGAATCCATCCATCTGTCTGTCTATGCATGAATCCATCCATCCATCTATGCATGAATCCATCCGTCTGTCTGTGCATGAATCCATCCGTCTGTCTGTGCATGAATCCATCCATCTGTCTGTCTATGCATGAATCCATCCATCCATCTATGCATGAATCTATTCGTCTGTCTGTCTATGCATGATTCTATCTGTCTGTGCATGAATCCATCCATCTGTCTGCCTATGCATGAATCTTTGTCTGTCTGTGCATGAATCTATCCATCTGTCTATGTATGAATCTATTCGTCTGTCTGTCTATGCATGAATCCATATATCTGTCTATGCATGAATCTATTCATCTGTCTGTCTATGCATGAATCTATTTGTCTATGCATGAATCCATCTATCTGTCTATGCATGAATCCATCTGTCTGTCTATGAATGATCCATCTATCTGCGCATGAATATGTGTTTAAAAGTAACTGGATAGTGTTTTTATATCTGTCTGCCTGCCCATCTACCTACCTACCTACCTAATCGTAATATGTAATCAAAAAGTGTTTTTATATCTATATTTCTAAACACTGTTGGAAGTAAAGTAAGCATTAAAAGCACATTAGCTGTTTAAACTTTCCTGCTTTTTAAAAAAATAATAAGGACCAAAATAAAAATAAAAATCAATTGTCGGGAAGACTGGATGGCTTTGTTTTTCCGGCCAGTTTCCATGGATCTCCGTTTCGGTGTTCCTTTAAAAAACCGAAAGCCTTAGGAGACCCCTTTGGGCTCCAGCCAAGATGTTGGCCTAATTGTGCCAGTCTAAAGTTTAATCCGGGCACACAGGAATACGGTGCGCTTGGCTTGGCTTGGCTGGGAACAAACATTCTTCATTAAGCAATATTCCTCCTATGATAAGATAAAATTGGAGGTCAACCCAGGGGTTTTGCATAAGAATAAGTTCCCATTCACGCTTTCCCCACCTGCCCTGCATCCTGGAAACCTTGAAACTGTAAAGGTGGGGTGACTTTTCCTCCCTAAAATCTCTGCCAATCCCCCGCCTTGTCTCATTTTTATCTTATTAAAGGCAATACATACTTTAGAACTCATTGTTTATTTTCTCTCCCCCCCCCGGGAGATTTGGCCAAGGACGAAAAACACACAAGATTTACCCTTCACCCAGTTCGGACCCAACCCAAGGGTTAGAATAGATGTTTATGAAGTTGTATTAGAAAGAAAAGAAGAAGCCGGGATGGGGGGGAAACCACCATAAGAGGCAAAACAGGGGAGTAAAAAGTTGCAAGGTTCCCCCCCCCAATATATATATATATATATATATATATATATATATATATATATATATATATATATATATATATATATATATATATATATATAGATATATATATAGATATAGATATAGATATAGATATAGATATAGATATAGATATATAGATATATAGATATAGATATATGGGTGGCAAATACACATCAAAGCAAAAAGCAAAGCAGTCACACTTACCGTGTATACTCGAGTATAAGCCAACCCGAATATAAGCCTAAGTACCTAATTTTGACCTGAAAACCCAGGAAAATAGATTGACCTGAGTATAAGCCGAGGGTGGGAAATGCAGCGGCTGCTAGTGAATTTCAGTAATCAAAATACATGAAAACATGGTAAAATTAATTAAATTGTTGGCACGTCTCAATCTAGAGTGGTCATTGACCCGAGTAGAAGCCATCCCCCCTTTTGGGGCTAAAAAACTAGGCTTATACTTGAGTATATATGGTATATACCCATACCACTTAGCGCACTTTCTGGGCAGTCTACAAGTTACTTAGCATTTTGCCACTATTAACTTGCTGGGGACTCATTGTCCTTGGAAGGGTGGAAGGCTGAGTCAACCTTGTGCCCTGGTCAAGATCGAACTCACAACCTAAGCACATAAGGAAATAAAATCTATTTCCTAGTATCTAGGCTTACAATCCTATAAGCCCCATAGATTTGTAGGAAGAATAGAAGGAGGGCCCCCCACCTCTTGCGTTTCGAAATAATATCTGCCAAGCTCGTTTCCCTCCCCAGCGGTCAAAGTGGCCACGAAGGCCAACCCGTTGGACGGGAAGACGTTGAAGCCGGAGAGCATCCGTTCCCAAATCGAAACATCCCTCCAGAGGCTGCAGATGAAGAGCGTCGATCTCTTTTACCTTCACATGCCGGACCACAAAACGCCTGTGGAGGACTCCCTGCGGGCTTGTAACGAGCTCTACAAAGAGGTATTTGTGGGAGGAAAGCCTGGGGGTGGGGGTGGGTGGGATGCCTTCGACCGAACGACTGTGATAGCGCTCGGAGAAAGTTTGCGAATTAGGAAATTGGGGTTCTAGCCATGTTTGAGCGACACATCCTTGGGGTCGCTTTGGCAATTAACACAGCGATTAAGAACAGTCCCCAAAAGATCGCCACTGGATCCAACTTTGTAACTTACAGCTGTTTCTGACCGCGAAAGTAGCTTTTCGCGGCGAGCTAACCTTTCGCCGTAATTCGCCCACTGGAAATTCTTGTGCCCGGCTCTCCGAACAAACCTTGGCCTCCGCCTAAGTGCCGCACCAAATGAGGATGGGATTAGCGAGCCAGGGATGTAAAAATCAACTCTGGCCTCACTCCCCAAATGAGTGGAAAGAAACCAACTGTGCCAGTGCGAAACCTACACAGGACGTTTCTCCGGGCCTTTTAAAATAGGGTGGTGTCTTAATTTCATTTTCTCTCTTTGCAGGGGAAGTTTAAGGAGCTTGGTCTTTCCAACTACGCTGCTTGGCAGGTGGCGGAGATTTACACCTTGTGTAAAGCCAATAACTGGGTGCTTCCGACGGTTTACCAGGTAAGAGTCCTAGGCCGGATTCAGTGGTAACTTTTTTTTAAATTGACCTTGGTTTCAACTGGAAATGTCTGGGGGCCTTGGGTGTGCATAGAAATCCACCTTATCCAGTCGCCTTTCCCTGTTGGTTTCCGGTGGCTGAGAAAGGCGCAGAAGAGCCCCCCCCCCCGGTCAGTTGGCAACCTGGCCCCAAGGTCAATTTTCTCACCCTGAACATCTTTTCTCTTTCCGTTTGTGCAAAAAAAACCCCGAAGGGAATGTATAACGCGACCACCCGCCAAGTGGAAACCGAACTCCTGCCCTGCCTCCGACATTATGGGATGCGTTTCTATGCCTACAACCCCCTGGCAGGTATGGGGCGGGGGGACTTTTATCTGTTTTTTCTGTTGGGATTTTAGCTTGGCTTGGCTTCCTCGATCCCGGGAGGTGGAAAAGCTGGTGTTATGTGCCTAAAAAGCTCAGCTCCGACCTCTTTGCTTGACGAAACGACCCAACGGCTAAGGTCTGGGTTGGTTGATTTCCAAGTTTTTTGTCCCTAACGGCGGCCTCTTGACTTAAACCCCCACACAGGAGGGCTTCTGACTGGGAGATACAAATACGAAGCCATAGAAGACGTCAACCACCAACCGGCCAGCAGGTTTTTCGGCAACGACTGGGCAGAGCTTTACCGAAAGAGGTGGGCGTTTCGCTTCCTTGATCGTTTTTATTTTATCCAGTTGGTCTACGTCTTTTTTTTAAGATGCCGAACTTGACGACTAGAAGGTTGGCAGGTCGAGAGACCCGAGTGCTGCACGACGGAGCGAGCTCCCGTTTTGCCTGTCCTGCCAACCTAGCAGTTCAAAAGCAAAAAAATAAAATAAAAAATTGCAAGTAGATAAAGAGGTATCACTGTTATCTGTTTCCACCTTTGTAGGTATTGGAAGCCGCTCTACTTCCAAGGTTTAGCCCTGGTAGAAACGGCCCTCCGTGAAGCCTATGGGCCGGATCCGCCCAGCCTGACTTCGGCCGCCCTGCGCTGGATGTATCATCACTCCAAACTGCAGGTAAAGTACCCGGGGCATTGGCGGAGGCGAAGCGTCATGGCTGGGACGTCCCAAGAGGGCCGGCCTCAAGTTTCCCACCCTCCTTTCCAGCTTTCTGGGATTGAACTACCACTCCCATTTGCCCCAGATTGGGTGGGGGAGAATGGGAATTGTGACCTAGCAAAATCCTAGAGTTCTTGGCCTTTTTAAGCCAGGGGGCCATTGGGTCACGCTCCCTCAGGCAGCTTCAGGGGGCGGACGGCCATTTTGCCCTTCCTCCACCACATGCCATTTCCAGGTGTGGCGGAGGCAGTGGGGGGGGGGCACATGAAATGGCACCGCGGGCCGGAGGGTTCAGAATCCTTATCCTAGAGCTTGCCTGTTTATCCCTGGAGAGGGATAAAGGCCAAGGTCTCCCATGCTCGAAAGCGAGTCGTATCCGACTCAAGGGTTCGGTGCTCACCTGTTTACAGCCAGAGCGCCAGCAAACATTTTTGCGGTCATGTGGCAGGCATGACTAGGCACCGGGACACTTGTTACCTTTTCCACCGAAGCAGTAGCTGTTTATCTCTTTGCAAAGTTCTTTCTTTTGAGCTAGGTTGGCTGGAGTTGGGACGGAGGACAGACGCCCACTCCGTCGCACTGCAGTCGTGTCTCGAACGGCTAACCTGCCAACCTTCCAGTCGTTGAGTTCAGCGCCTTGACCACTAAGCCACAGCAGGAGAGAGACAGGGAGACCTTTTCCAAGGTCAGGTCGAGGAAGCCCGCCTGCGTCTCGTTGGCCGGATCCGGCCACTTGAGACGGATCCGTTTCCTTTTCCAGGCTGAGCACGGAGACGCTGTGATCATCGGGATGTCGAACATGAAACAACTCGAAGAAAACCTTCGGGGTACCGAGGAAGGCCCGCTTCAGCCTGGCGTGGTGGAAGCGTTCGAGAAAGCCTGGCATTTGGTCGCTCACGACTGCCCAAACTACTTCCGTTGAAGGCTCCCCCCCCCAATCTGGAGCCGGTTCGATTCCCGCCAGCACCCCACGAAGATTGCCCCAACTCAGCCCACTGTTGACGAACGGACCAAGCCTGCGATCGCTCCGTTTCCTTGAATAAAAAATCCCACGAGCGCCGTCAGATTGCATAGCCCATCGCTCCGGCTGATGGGTGTTGTAGTCCCTTTCCATGTCCAATAATAATAATAATAATAATCCACATTTGCTGTTTGAAAATTGAAACTAAGGTCTACTTAAGCGCAGTTTTATGATTTTCTTTCTTCGTAAAAAAATGGTCTATGCAAATTTAATCATCATTCCCTTGAGAAATTAAAACCTATTTTTCAGCCTATGATTTCTCTCTCTCTCTCGTTTGCTCTCTCTGGGAAAAGAATCAGAATCCGGCTGCGTCTCTACACGAAATGATGCTGTTTAAATCCGGGAAAAATAAGCACTAAAACCAACTGTTAAGCAAACATTTCTTTCCAACGCGGTTCGTCTCTCAATAAGAAAAGGGCCAGAATAAAAATCATAAAGTAGATTTATTTCTACAGACGTCAGATGGGAATGGATTCCCCTGCATTGCTTCCTCCGACGTTGGAACATAATAATGTGCAATTTTGAGGTTACGCCGTCTTAATGCGAGTGGAGGGCAAAATCCCCACTTAAAAAAAAAGATTAATCTTGGGCCAAACTTAGACTCCATATGAAACACAGACTTTAAAAGTTTTTGATTTAAACCCGGCGCCTTTTTCCGTGGGAAATTTTGAGTTCTATATCAGAGCCTGATTTCCCCAGATAAACTGGAATTTTAAATCTCAACTGAAGGGGAGGAAAAAAGAAAGGTTTTATTGCAATTATTGAGGCTTTTTATGTACAATAGGTGAAGCCCTGTTCGGTCCTGTGGTCAAGTTTTCTAGATCAGGGGTTCCCAACCCAAAGGCCTGTGGGCCGGATCCGCCCCACAGCGCCATGTCATGTGGCCCACCCCACACCCCTTCAAGGGCATTTGAGAATCAACATGGTAGCCTCTTTGAAGCTGTTGGGACAAAATGGCCACCACTACCACCGTTGCGCAGGCAGGGCAAAATGGTTGTCCGGCCCTTGGGGGGTTTACAACAGTCTTTATCATCTCTCTGGCTAGATCTCCTGCTCTTCCTCCTCATCATCATCCATGCCTTCTGTGACACCTTCCTCGCCGTCTTTCTCCAGCACTTCAAATTCTCCCGTTCCGGCCGTCCACATGCTCTTGATCGTCACCTTGAACTCGGCCATTGTGTAGCCAAAGAGTTTCTGGAAACGGAAGAGGGGGAAAATTAAAAATCGTACCCTGGTTCCTCAAACCCTAGAAGAAGATAGAAAGCAGGTGGAACGCAGGGCCGGCATCAGAAATTTCTGGGCCTGGTAACCCCCCCCCCCCAAATTCGGCCACACTCCCTTTGGTTTCCTGCGCACGTGTCGTTTGTTTGTGCATGCCTCTTACCAGGATCCGAGCCTGTTCGGGGCTCAGGACGTCGCCCTCCTTGCAGACCTCGTAGTCGGAGATCAGCGTCACGACCCCTGCAGAGGAGGAAGGAGAAGGGTTGGTTGACTCAGCAAATGGGAAAATTAAAGTAAATTAAACCAGGCAGGTGGAAGGCGGAGGGCATTTTCTGCACACCATCATTGTCAAAATCAGGGGTTCTCAACCTTTATAAGACGAGGGCTGGGTCACGCACACTCGGACAGCTTTGGAAGCCGGACGGTCATTTTGCCCTTCCTCCACCCCATGGCACTTCTGTGAAACGGTGCTGTGAGCCGCATCCAGCCCACCCAAGCCAGCGGTTGAGAACCCCTGGTCAAAGGCCAACCTTTCTTCAGTGCCGTCGGGAGTCCGAGCTGCCGCAGCTGTGGCTCCATGGAGTGGGGGAACTGTTCCAGCGGGCCCAAGTCCAGGCTGACAGAGAAGGTGGCTCTGTTCCCCGACCGGGCGAAGTCGGTCTCTTTGAACCGGGAGAACCAGCTAAGGAAGGAAGGAAAATGTTGCTTTTGTGATCCTCAGTGAAGGCGAAGGCTTCCAGTGGCTTCAGCTCTCCTCCTCCCCCACCCCCACGGCCTGCGTATGATGGGAATTGTAATCCACGGGAAGCAAAAGCCAACACGCTTCTATACCCTGCCCCACAGAAGCACTTATTGTTTATGGGCAGTTCACAAGTAACCGGAAGACTTACTCTACGACTTCATCTTTGGTGCGGTTGGTGAACAAGAGGCCGACTTCTCCCTGCAGATGTTTGCTGACCTGGAAAACCCAAGAAAAAGCTGTATTGATAGGCATGCTTAACTATCATTCTGCTTGATTACTCTTTACCTTGTAACCACTTTACCTCGTCACCTCTTTACCTTGTATCAGCTTTACCTCGTCACCTCTTTACCTCGTAACCACTTTACCTCATTACCTCGTAATCCCTTTACCTCATAACCATTTTACCTCATTACCTCCTTACCTTATCACTCCTTTACCTTGTAACCTTTACCTTGTAACCTTTACTTTTACCTATCTATCTATCTAATCTATCTATCTAACAGAAGTGTTGTTTGTATGTGGTCCATAGGCTCCCACAGCCCTGATGAAATTTGGCACATACATAGCTTGGGCTTGGGAGATCAGCACTACTGGGGTCTCAAAACCCATGGGGGGCATACACCCCCCCAAAAAAAATTGGGACGCAATTGATCTATAAAATGTGTGTGTTTCCCAGTGATGTAAATTTAGCTGATGTCATAGTCTCAGGTAGGTTGAGATTGTGACATCATCTGACTAGCTCAGCTGTAGTTTTCACACTAGGAGTGACCCACATACACCCCACGAGGTTTCCAAGAGGGGAAGGCTGGCTTATGCTAAAGAAAAGAAAAACCCGAGCAAAGCCGGGTAATCAGCTAGTAAATAAATACATAAAAATATATCGTAGTTAGTCTTTAAAGTGCTGCAGTGTTTCTAATTTTATTTTGTTCTTGTTTTGTTTTCTGATATGCAAAAACAAAACATGGAATTAAGGCACGAAGCACCTTTTCCACCAGCCCAGAGAAATTCTAGAAATTCAGATACCGGTGGTGAGCAAAGCAAAAGGCTGGAACGGAACACACACACCCCCCACAGCTTATTTGCCTTTAAAGCTCTTACTAAGCCGTGGATGGGGGAAAAGATGCATCTCAACATAAATTGAGAGGAGGCACTGAACTTGAAGAATGTAAGGTTGGAGTTCGATTCCCGAGTACTGTGGGACAGCATGAGCTCCCATCGTCTGCCCCAGCTCCTGCCACTCGAGCAAGTTTGAAAGCAAGAGATTGCAAGTAGATAAATAGGTACCACTTTGGTGGTCAGGGTAATGGCGTTCCGCGCACTCCGGTGTCGAGGCATGCTTGCCGCATGTCCACAGAAACATATGCAGACACACACAGCTCTGGCTCTTTGCTCGGCGTATGCTAAGTGGGCGGCATACAAATCGAATCGATCAATGAACCTTTCGCTGGAAACAGATGAGCAATGAACCCTAGAGTCAGATACGACTGGCTTTCAAGCAAGGGCAGCCTTGCCTTTAGAAACCACTGCATTCTGGTGCCACAGGGGACTGCATGAGCAGTCGAAGGAAGCCAATGATGGCTGGATCAGGCCCAACCGTTGAAGGATTCCCTCCATCCTCGCAGTCACTGCATGTATCGTTTTCCTTTCTTTACATCCACAGAGGAGGATCAGCAGTGTACAGGTAACTCACCTGGTGCAAGTTATCCCTGTACTCATCGGTCGGATTCCGTCCCAGGGCTACCATCATCACCTTGTTCTTCCCAAAGAACATTCTAGCAAGAAGGAGGGGGAAGAATTAGAGATCGCGAAAACGGGAGGCCTTTCCGATCTCTGCTCAAAGGCATCTTCCCCAATTCCAGAAGCTAAAATTGCACCGACGAACAGATCAGTGAAATTCAGTCCGAGAAGCATCCCATAGAACCCCAGCTTAGACAAGTGTTTCCCAATGTGGGGCCCAGGCCCCACAGGGGGGCTTCCAATTCCCAGAAGCCTAAGTCGATCCACTGGCTTTGGGGGAATCGACTCAGGCTTCTGGGAATTGAAGACCAAAGGTTGGCAAACACTGACCTTAGATGGTTGTTGGGGTTAGATCAGTGTTTCCCAAGGTGGGGCCCAGGCCCCACAGGGAGGGGGCTCGATTCCCAGCAGCCTAAGCCAGAATACTGGCTGATCAGTGCTTGGGGAATTGACTCAGGCTTATAGGAATTGAAGTCCAAAAAATCCCCCAAAGGTTGGGGATAATCCAATTTTGCTAGCCGGGTTTTCAGTCTGGTCCCCCCCCAATAAGAAAGGCAGGCTAGAAAGGACAACAAAACCCAGTCTCCTCACCTGCTGTGCTTCCAGGCATTGCGGATGTCTTTCAGCTTGTTGTTCCTCATGTTGGCGACCGAAAAGATGAAGAGGTATTTGTAGGTGTCCACGCATTTCCGTAGCTAAAAAGGGGAAGAATGTTTGAGATTGGAAAGCAGGGAAGAAAGGCATATACAGCAGGGATTAAAGGCAAAGGTTCCCCCCACGTGAAAGCCAGTCGTATCCGATTCTAGGGTTCAGTGCTCATCTGTTTCAAAGAGCCAGCGTTGCCTGCTTCTGCAGATGTTTCCGTGGTCACGTGGCAGGCATGACTTTAGACACGGAACGCTGTTTATCGTTAAATTTGTGATAAAATCTATGCTAACCTTTGCACTTGGTATAAAACATTTTTGCCCACAACCACGTTACTTCCCACTAAGAAAACATGGAGACCTTCTGCTTATGCGCAAGGCTGCTTTGCAACAAGCGAATTTACACATAAATGATGCCCGTGTCGCTCCCCGAGGTTACTTACCTCTTCTATCAATTTCTGCTTCGCTTCTAAGCCTTTCTTGCTAGTTTTGGTTAAAGAAACTGAGAAAGAAGGAGAGAGAAAGATTTGGGTTTTTTATACAATGCTTATTCAACCCCCATTAGCACCTCAAATGCACAATTAGGATTTTTGAAATGGCATACTGTATTTAATTTATTACTAGCATAGTTTGCCCTGCCTTTTTTGTGTGTGGTTAGGGGCGGCTTGGGTAGTGGTGTTTTGAATTTGTGGTTTTTGACTTTATTTCATTTATTTTATTTGTCATTTTGGTTTGTTTTTTTTTACATATTTTTTGACTGTTTTTACTCTTCCGGCCTCTAGGTGGGGCTGTTATTAATATTACTGCAATTGGCTGAGGGGCGGTGCGGCGCACGTTGGGAATTGAAGTTGTTTTGTTTGCGTTTGTGGGGCTGTTGCCCCACTGACGACTGCGGGACCCTTGCGGCGCTCTGCGGGCCAGGTAAAGGCGAGTGTAGGCAGCTCGGTACGGGATACTATGGACGGGCGCGGGCGTGTATGCCGGAGTCCATCGGTTAACGTCCCTCATTATAGGTAAAGATACTTATACCGCTCACATCTAGATTTTCCTACTATGGGCGGCTAACAACACAAAGCTCATACGCTAATAACAGTCCCCCTTTGAGGCATGTTTTGTGCTTGATTGATTGATTTATTAATTGATTTATTATTAAAATTGATATATTGCTGCCCAATTCGAACAAGCGACTATGAGCGGCATTATAACAATAATATAAAAACATACCATCTTTAAAACAATTTAAAACCCTTAAAAGCACCCTTAATCAACACTAAAATTACCTCCCCACCCCATCAATTATTAAATCCCCAATTAAAAATTCCCATCTGTAGGGAAGATGGAGGAGTGGTTTCCAAGTCATTCCTGGGCAGCCTTGCCCATCATCCTTGCTAATGGACAGTGTTGTCGAGGACTGCTGGAGACTGTAGTCCCTCAAACCGGAGTCGAGCTAGGGCCGTGATGGCGAACCTTGGCATTCCAGATGTTCTTGGACTTCAATTCCCAGAAGCCCCCTGTGAATCCACACTAATGGGTTTTGCTGCGGTTCATCTGGCCCGCGCTGCCCTTGTCACTCCTGGAAGCAAAACACCCGTATGGAGGAAGGGTTAACCCGGAAGAACCTTAACCGCACGGGCGCGTTTCACTTCCGCTCCCGGGAGCGACGAGGGCAGCGCGGGCCGGATGAACCTCAGTAAACCCATTCGTGTGGATTCACAGGGCTTGGGGCTTCTGGGAATTGGAGTCCAAGGACATCTGGAGTGCCAAGGTTTGCCGTCACGGAGCTAGGGTGATCTTGGGTTTGAATTCTTGCTGTGCCATAGAACTGAATGGGTGATCAGCCTGGCCCTACCTGATGGGGGGGGGGTTGTTGTAAGAAGAAAAATCACTTCTTTCCCCTTTGGGGGCAATAACTGGAACCAAAAAGCAAGCCAGAAGATTAAAAGTAGGCTGCAATAACCACAACATCCCAGAATCCCCATTGACTGGGGATATTTGGGTACTCTGGGACTTGTAGTGGTCATTTACAGAGCTTTCCCACGTGCTGGAAAGACACGTGTCTGCCTGGCTGGCTCTTCTGGCACCAGCCAGGCTTCCCAAGAGGCGGCGGGGGTCTATTCTGGGACCCCCCAGGACAGGCTCTTCTTGAGGACTAGCGCCTTGACTTACCCTTCTTATCCCGCTTGGATTTGGGCATCTCAGCGGTCCACGCGGCTCAGTCCCTGCTTCTCCTGCCCGTCGCCGCGGGGGCCGACGGGAAAGATCCAGGAGGCTACTTCAGCGCCTGACTCGGAGGCGAGGGGCGAAAGAGGCCACCGGGGCTCGCGAAAGCCACCAAAACCGTCCCTAAGACCTTACATTCTCATGTTTTCAATTAAAAATAATAATTAGAGGCGGGAAGAAAGGTCTCTAAGTTTCCTTTTCACACAGGCGATATGAGTAGACAGCTTCCAAGCGGTGCAGGGGTCCTCGCGCGGCTGGGAAAGACCCCTGCCATCTCCCGCGCGGTGCCTGACGGGACAATACCTGCCTTGTGCACATAGACTTTTTTTAGAGGTGTACTCGAGCGTCGATTTTGGAACATTTTTAAAAAAAATAACCATGGCAACGGCGAATCGATGGCGTCCATTTGTAATCCTACTGTCATAAGGGGTCATAGAGGGCACGGCGTCCTTTCCGTGGCGCTTTTTAGCTCAATAACTGCCTCAAAAGGCAAAAAGGCTCTTATTCAACCCCAGGCAGCCAGAAATCCTTAATTATTATCATAAATTAATTTCTCGCAAGAAGCCTTCCTTGTTTCGTTCTCCAATGTCCTGCCCGTTAAAAAGAAAAGGAAGTAGCGCTTCCCGACCTCCAAAAGTACGGAGATGTCTATTTTTTTCTTATCTCTATGGAGTCACAAAGGTCTATCTGGGCACTTCTGTCGCCCTGGAGCTCTAATGGTGGCGCGGGGGCTGATGGGATATAGCCGAGTCCTCCCACGTGATCAGACCTCCCCCCCCCCTTTTCAGGCGGCGATTTTGGGCTGTCATGGCGGCGCCCAGGCTTGCCCTCCCGGCCCAGCTTTTGGGAGCCTTCCTCCTCCTCCTCCTCTCGCCTTGGGCTGCCAACGCTGTCTACGAGGACCAAGTGGGCAAGTTCGACTGGTAGGTCGGTGGCCCCACAAGAAATTGCAAGCAGATAAATAGGGACCACTTCGGCTGGGAAGGTAACAGCGTTCCGTGCGCTCCTCCTGTGTCTAGTCATGCCTGCCACATGACCACACGGAAACGTCTGCAGAAGCAGACAACACTGGCTCTTTGGCTTTGAAACAGAGATGAGCACTGAACCCTAGAGTCGGCTACGGCTGTCTTTCGAGCAAGGGAGACCTTTACCTTTCTATTGGTGTAAACACCACTCAGGGTGGCTTACAAAGGAAATCCCATGTACAGTAGACCCTCACATAACGACGTGGCTTGGTTCCCCAGGTAGTGTCGCCATAGGGGAAACGTCGTTGTGTGGTTTTCAATGGCAGCTGTACCATCTAGCGGCAAAAAACTCATCATCCGCACAACGATGTTAAAAAAAACGTTGTTAATCTGCACAACCACGGTTTTTCGTCATTGTGCAGATAGTCACGTGGCGAGTGACGACACGTCGGTAAGCGGAAATGAAGCTATTTGAATGTGTTGTTAATCGAGGGTCCACTGAATGTGGTTTGTTTGTTTTTAAATAACTAGGAGGCAGCAATATGTGGGGAAGCTCAAGTTTGCGTCCTTGGAAGCCTCCAAAAAGCTGATCGTGGCCACGGAGAAGAACGTGGTAGCTGCTCTGAACTCTAGGACGGGAGACATCTGTGAGTATCTGCAGCATAATAGACTTTTGGGCTCCTGGTTGCGGAGGGAAGGAGATGTACTAAGCAGAGGAGAGGCGGCTGCAGTGGTTAAGATGCTGAACGGGGCGACCAGAAGGTCAGCTGTTTGTGACCCGAGTGCTGCGCAGCAGAGTGAGCTCCCATCATCTGCCCCAGCTCTTGCTGACCTAGCAGTTCGGAAGCAAGGAAATTGCAGGTAGATGAATAGGTACCACTTTGGTGGAATGGTAAACAGCGTTCCGTGCACTCCGGTGTCTAAGCATGCCTGCCACACGACCACAGAAATGTCTGCAGATGTGGAGGCCAGGGTGGAGAGACTGTTTATAGGATTATAGGATTTATTTTACATTGTGGTGTATTATTATACACTGTTTTGGTAGATTGAATTTTGTATATTGTATTACTTTGTATATTGTTTATTTACCATGTAAGCCGCCCTGAGTCGGGTTCCCTGATTGGGCGGCGTACAAGTGCAAAAATTTAAATTAAATTAAATTAAATTAAATTAAATTAAATTAAATTAAATTAAATTAAATTAAATTAAATTAAATTAAATTAAATTAAATTAAATTAAATTAAATTAAATTAAATTAAATTAAATTAAATTAAATTAAATTAAATTAAATTAAATTAAATTAAATTAAATTGTATATTAGGGAGATCTTTACTCAAGAAACAGGCTGCATTTGGGTTATTCTGGTTGCTCTTTTTAAAGTGTGGCGCCACGTGGACAAAGGGACTACAGAAGGCGTGATCGATGCCATGCTGATCAATGGGCAAGGTAAGCGAAAAAGGTTTCCCTTCCTTATGGCTTTTCTGCGTCAGTCATGATTACTGTGTTTGCTTGCTTAAAATACCCTGGAAAAACGGAGTGTGTCTTGTACTGTATATAGTAGCCTGTAGTGGGGCATTTTGGCGATAACGGGGTGCGTTTTATACTCCGATGTTTCTTATATGCCAGCAGATACGGTATTTCTTTTGAAAGGGACCAAGAAGGAACCCCTTTCATGCCGCAAAAGGCGGCACAATCTTTTCCCGATGTCGTTATTCTCCGCAAGAAATTCAGAGGCTGGCTTTTGTCCCTTTTGAGCTGCGGTTGTTGATGTTGCAAACTTGAAGGCTGTCCCCGTTCCTCCCTTCTCTAGACGCCGTCACTGTTTCCAACGGGGGTCGCATCCTGCGCTCTTGGGAGACCAACATCGGCGGCTTGAACTGGGAGATTCTGATGGATGCCGGAAGGTGGGCTTGTTTGGCACATTGGGTGTGTGTGTGTGAGATTTCATTGGTCACCTTCCAGGTAAAATCCACTGATTTGAAAAAAAAATAACAGAAAGTAAACAAAACACAAATGCTGTTTCCCAGTGATGTAATTGGCTGATGTCATAGTCCCAGGTAGGTTGAGATTGTGACATCATCTGACTAGCTCAGTTGTAGCCCTCTGAGCTCAGCTGTAGTTTTCACAGTAGGTGGAAGGCAGATGGGCATGTGAGATCAGCACTTTTGAGAGTCATAAGTCTCATGTGGGGGCCCCTCCGAGCTCTGGAGGCGGCGGAGGCGGCGGCCACAGTGGGTGAAGCAGACACATTTATGGGAAGGATAAGGGCGGTAACTGACCGTCGACGGGGAAGCGGGACGGCTGAGGGAAGAGAGAGACGGAGGAAGGGAGGCAGGAGTGACCCACATACACCCCATGAGGTTTCCAAGAGGGAAAGGCTGGCCTACGTTAAAGGAAAGAAAAACCCGGGCAAGGCCGGGCAACCAGCTAGTTTTAAATAAAGGTGTCTTGGTCTTTTAATGGCAGTTTTCAGATGGCGAGTTTGGTCGGGATACACGAGAGCGTGAAGTATGTGTCCGTTTTGAAGAAAGGGTCCCTGGCTCTTCACTACCTCTCCAACAGCCACCAGAAGTGGATCGAGCCTTTGCCGGAAAGGTAGGAGATCAGAAAGGTGGAGAATCACTTTTTTTAAAAAAAGAAAATAAATATGATTGGCATCTGCTTACAGCTGTCTTGTAAGGCTTTTGATAGAGGAATGCATCAATATGTCTACGTTTCTGTTTTTAATCACCGTATTTGCTGCCGTATAAGACGCATTGGAGTATAAGATGCACTCCTTTATTACCAAAATAACCCTATAGGCTGCTATATACAGTACAAGACACACTCCAGTGTATTTTAAGGGGGCGGGGAGTGGGGGTTATATGCCAGCAAATACGGTATTGTAAATATTTTCTGGTTTTATTGTGCACTTCCCAGAGGGTGAACTATCCCAGATGGGGTGGTATAGGCAGTTTTAATGGTTTTTTAATTGGTTTTTAAAATGTGATTGGTTTTATTTTCTGTGAGCCGCCCAGAGTCTTTGGAGTTGGGCGGCAATATAAATCAGAAAAATAAATAAATAGAAATCTAATAATACAATAAATATAACGTCTACTTGTCTGGCCAGCTGTCTTGGTATAAATGGGCTGGCTGTTTTGAGAATGCCTGTGTCCAAATTGAAACTGGTTCATCAGTAGAAAATGCTTATAATTTTCTCACCGTTGCCGATGATTATTTTAACCCTAGCAACCGACTTATTTCCCCTGCCAGTGAGACCGTTCAGTACCAGTTAGTATACTCGCACGGAACAGGGGTTGTTTATGCCCTCGGGATAATTCCTCGCCTCCGCGTCAACGTCATCGCCTTCAGCGTGGAAGACGGAGAAATTATAAAACAGGTAAGCCGCGTTTCTGGCTCGGAACAGAACTTCTTGTGCAAAGCCAGCCTGGGTGTAAAACGTTGAAATGTCGTTATATTTATTGTACAATTGAGAGGAAGGGAAAAGAATCTGAGCTTTCCCAATCTTTAAGCTGCATTTCTGTCTTGGTTGGCATAAGAATACGATCGTTTCTGTTGGAAAATAAGATTATTATTATTATTATTATTATTATTATTATTATTATTATTATTATTATTATTATTATTATTATTATTATTATTATTATTATTATTTGGAAAGAAGTGGTTTAAAGTGAAATTTAAGGTATATTTTTAAGGGAAATAATAAACCACTTCTGTGTATTCTCTGCCAAGATAACCCCGTAAAGAATCACTATTCATACCTGTCAAGAATCCCGGATTGGCCAGGATTTCCCGTATTTCCGCGCCGCTTCAGCCACTTGCCCGCCGCCAGCCACCGCCATCCCTTAATTTGACCGACAGGGGGAAGTAGTTACTGCGCATGCCCTTCTGCGCAGAACCCTTCTGCGCATGTGTAGAGCCCCTCTGCATGCGCAGAAGGGTTCTGTGCAGAAGGCTTCTGCGCAGGTCCCGTATTTTCCGGAGCCGCGCTTGACAGGTATGAATATTAACTTGGTGGCGCACAATTGTCATGCTTGTTATTTTTGATTGGACGTAGGAGCAAAACTACACTGGAATTGTGGTCACGATCCGGTGCCTCCCAAGTTTTCTTTTCTCTGCTCTCTACAGGTTCAAGTGCCCACTCCCTGGCTGAGCCGCCTAAGTGGGGCGTGCAGCGTGGTCAGAGATGCGGTGCTGATCTGCGCAGATGGGCCCACACAGTCGCTTTACGCCGGGCCTCTGGAGTCCAAGGAAGAGATGAAGCAGATTCCTCTGCAGGTGGGGGCAATTGGAAGGCAGCTGCTGCTGCTTCTTCTTCCGTGTCCTGATCAAACCCTGGACTGCCAAAATGAAGCCACTTTCTTGGCCTTTGGTGTTGGCCAAACCCAAGTCCTCATCGGTATAGGTTTCTGGCAGTCATGGTCAGTCCAGGAAATGAGACGGATTTTGTGTCTCTCCACATTCACACCCTGTGTTGTTGCCTGCCAGCAGGCCCCACTTCAGCCTGTTGGTCTTGCATAGAGGGACTCCGACCCTCGGCCTATTCAGAGTCCTCCAAGTGACTTGGGGGAGGTTGCGCTCCTCAGCCATATCTTCCTTCAATGATGTTCCTTCCTCCACCTTCTAATTTGGTTTTGCTCTTGCGTCCCCTCAAGGGTGTTTTCTCTTGCCATAAAGCTCTTCCTGGATCTGAGTCGGCGGACTCCGTCCAGAGGGTGTCGAGGGTCCTTCTCTTGCTTAGTTCTCTCGGCGTCCGCTTCTACTTATCTTAGGTAGAGCGATACCAGTGGGGATATATTTTCTCGGTTTGAGGCGTCCTGTCGCTCTACGCATGGCTTCATTCACAGCCATCTCAACTTGCTTTGCATGTGGGGGATGCACTCCCTACAGGCAGCTGTAGGAGAAACGAACGAAGGAATGAAGAAAGGATTGGAGGAATGGAGAACGGACTGATGGATGTGATTTTTCAACTTGATTTCAGCCCAGAGCTGGGAAGAACCGCTTAAAATTTGATAATCGTTCGCTAAAAAAAGTGCCTCTGTTTCTATCTTTCCTCAGCTCACTTCTGTTTCTTCCTCTTCCTCTCCACAGCCCTTTGGCTTGGAATTTGCAGACGGCTTCCAGCCCCAGATACTGACTAGCCAGCCCAATCCCGCGGCTGCTTCCAGAGCCCAGTTCTTCCTGCGTCTCTCCCCGACGCACTTTGTCCTGCTTCAGTATCGGAACGGGGTGTTGAGCCTCCTTCGGGATTTCCCTCAGGTGAGGAAAGGAATAAATGATTGCACAATGGGTTGGGGGTGGCCATTTTGTCCCAACAGCTTCAAAGGGCCGGCCATTTTGTTTCTTGAGTGCCCTTGGAGGGGTAGGGGTGGGGCACATGAAATGGCCTGCCGGCCTCAGGTTGGGAACCCCTGGTTTAGACGCTGAAAAAATTGGAAGGTCGGCAGGTCAGCAGTTCGAGACCCGAGTGCTGCATGAGTGAGCGCCCGTCATCTGTGCAACCTAGCAGTTCGAAAGCAAGACATTTGCAAGTAGATGAATAGGTACCACTTCGGCGGTACTTCCGTGCATTTAGTCATGCCTGCCACATGGTCACAGAATTGGCCGAGGTCAAGGGAGACCTTGACCTTATGAGTGTAATCCAATATACTGTGCTCTTGTTCATGGATGCTCCATTTCTACAACAGATGAACACAGTTACCCTTTTAAAAATAATAATAATAATAACATGTGGCAAATTGCCATGGTTGAATCTTCTCTGTCCTCAGGCATGCGAGGTTTTATTCGAGTTCAGTTCGTCATACCAACTTAGTCTGTTTGGGTTTTCTATGTAGTTCCCCCCACACCCCTTATTCGGTTTCTCTCTCCCCCCCCCCCCTGCTGTGTTTTTCAGGCTGGACTTGTGACGTTTGCAACTACCAACGATAAGACGGTTGCCGCCGTCCTCACCTGTAAGGGAGACCTAGTAAGTAGAACAGTTAATTAATTAACAAATTAACTCTCCCTGATGTTTGTAGCTTAGATTCATCTTGAAACATATCTAATTTTGGCAGGAGTTTGCTGGTTCAAGTAATCCCCACCACTGTCAGCTGTTCAGTCACGATAAACCATGGTTTGCATTCATCATGGTTTATATCTTAAAAAACGGATTATCTAGCCAACAGAACAACAGGCCACGTTTCTTCTCCTCTCTGTTCTCCCCCCCCCCATTCTTTTCATTCTCTCCCGTTTCGGCACAAACCATAACTGCAAACTCAAATATCACAACAAGCCATGGTTTAAGTAAGCCAGGGCTTTGTAAGCCGACATTAAACTGGGATTGCTATCATGGTTTATTAGCACAGAGGGATTTACATATCGCAACAAGCTGGATTTCATCGAACCGCATAGCGGTGAGCCAGGAAGTTGTGCCGGGTCTATTCAGACGACTGAAATCTCCACATTTTCCAACTCCACAATCCCAGTTTCTTTGTCATGTCCTTTGCAGAAAGCTGGACAGTTTCCTGACCCCATGCCTGGTGGTCCGTCCGGACAGATCTCTAAGCAGGTACAGAAAAAAAGACAGCTTCCCTTCTTGGCTTGAACATGTGGTCAACGTTAAAAGAGGAAATGGAGAATATGAGACTGTAAAATGAGGCAGAATCTCACCTAAAATACCTTTTCAGACCCGCCCTCTGAATGATTCCTTGCAGGAGGATTTGGGCTGCCACAACCAGTCCTTTGCAGTCAACTTATACCTGGCCGAAACAGGGCAGAGGCTGTTGGATACGGCGATCGGGTTCACTTTGGAAAAAAGCAGCATCCGGCCTGAACAGGTGAGTTGGGGGGGGGGTGCGATTGGAGGACTCACAGCGGTTCTGTAGGCCAGGCTGTGTGAGGCAGTGAGTAGAGCAGGGGAGCAGAAAGGAAACCCTCAAGGGTAATGGGTAGGAAATCCCATCAAGTTGGGTCTTTGTTGGTTGTTACTGGATGTTTTTATTCCGATCTTTTTATGTATGTATATACAGTAAAACCCCGGTTAACGTTTGCACCGCACAACGTTAAAACTGGATAACGAAGGGAAATCTGGGAAAAAATTTGTACCACACAACGTTAAGTTAACTGGAAGGGATCGGGTTGAGTGCTCGGCCCCCTCCCTTCCGTCCAGGATGGGCAGCGGGTATGCGCACACTCACTCACAGCCCATCTTGGAAGGGTGGTGGCCGAGCGCTCCAGCCCATCATGGAAGGGAGGGGGCAGACGGATCGATCCCCGGTTCCCTTTCCTCTTCAGAAAGGCAACCAGGCTTTTAAAAAAAAAACCAACGTTGCGCGATAAATGTATCGCATAACGTTAAAAACCGGATAACGCTAAGAGTTGTGGAACCAAGTTTTAGCATTATCCGGGGTATTACTGTATATAAAAGCTCTGCCTGACTGCTTTTCCACTCTTTTCTCATTTTGGTCAGCTTTACATTCAGGTCTTTCTGAAGAAAGATGACTCCGTGGGCTACCGGGCTCTGGTTCAAACGGCCGACCACTTGCTTCTGTTCCTTCAGCAGCCAGGTGAGTGTGGTGAGAAAATCCTTGTGTGTTTACACACGCTCGCACGCCGCGGTTACTGTGATAGGAGTCAAAATGTCGCAAGGCAGTGTGGAAGGTTTCTGGTTCCTTAGAGCTGTTTTTCAGGCTGGTAGGTTCACGAAGTATAGCTGGGAACAGGATACTGGAGAATACCAAGCGTAAAAAGGATATGTATAAACAAGGAAGGAATGGAGAAAGGATTGAAGGAATGGAGAAAGGAATGAAGGAATGGAGAAATGATTGAAGGAATGGAGAAAGGAATGAAGGAATGGAGAAAGGATTGAAAGAATGGAGAAAGGATTGAAAGACTAGAGAAAGGATTGAAAGAATAGAGAAAGGATTGAAGGAATGGAGAAAGGAATGAAGGAATGGAGAAAGGATTGAAGGAATGGAGAAAGGATTGAAGGAATGGAGAAAGGATTGAAGGAATGGAGAAAGGAATGGAGAAAGGATTGAAGGAATGGAGAAAGGATTGAAGGAATGGAGAAAGGAATGAAGGAATGAAGCAGAAGACACAGTCATTTGGAATTAGTGGCAGAGGCAAAATTCCTTCTAGCTATAGCAAGATTCCCATCTAGAGTTTTTAAACCTTTTGCTCGGACATGTTTGTTTTGAAAAGCCCAACGTTAGCAGAGAAGGAAGTTTTAAATCTTTTCTGGCTTCCTTGGGGTCTCTTGTTTCCTGCAGGGAAAACCTTATGGAGCAGGGAAGAATCTTTAGCCGAAGTGGTCAGTTTGCAGATGGTGGACCTGCCACTGACCGGGGCCCAGGCCGAACTGGAGGGCGAGTTTGGGAAGAAAGCAGGTAATGGATGGGGGGGAAAAGTGTAAAAATTTAAAAGCTTAGCGTTTGATGCTGGGGGGAAACACCTGCCATTCTCTTGTGAGTCAAAAATATTCAAGAAAAACAGACAAAAATCTTAAGAAAATTACATATATTTGTTTGTTTGATTTAACGTATCTTTGTTACGATGCTTTTCTTTGTTTATTTTAAAAAATTAAGAATCTTTTAAAATTTTCAAGAAAAAAGGCATAGATTTCAGCAGAGAATTTAAGCTTTAAGAAGTTCCCTTTTTTGCCATCCTTCCCATCTAGCGTGGCCCTTGTTAACAGGCTATTAGCAGCTTTCAAAGTACCATATTTGCTGGTGTATAAGACGCACAAAAATATAAGACACACCCCGTTATTACCAAAATGGCCCGCTAGAGACTTATATACAGCGAATACCATATTTGCCGGCACACAAGACACACTCCCATTTTCCCAGTGTATTTTAACGGGGGGAAGTGCGTGTTATATGCCGGGAAATACGGTAATCGCTTGATCTTCGGAGGGCAATGTGATAATTTGATACTTCAGCCTTCCCGCAATGGGGCATGAAGGGAAGATGTTGAAGCATCAGAACAGAGCCTGTTCTTTATAGCGAGTGGCACTTGGCCTGCGTCGTTTTCTCGACCCTCTGCCGTTGGGGATTGACCTAAACGAGTAAATTTGAATTTTGTTGTTTTCTTTCCTCTTAATTGCTGCTTGGAAAACCCAGCAATTCAAGGTAATTCTAGAAAGTCTTTTTTGCTTGCTTCTGTTCACCAAGCGACCTTGGCGCGGACGCGTTACGTGCATGGAAGAAACACAACCTGTAGTAGCATGCTGTGAAAATCGAAATCAAACAGAAACAAAAGTTTATTTTCATCAGAAAGTAAACAAAACAAAAAGACAAAAATTATTGTGGCAACTTGAAGACTAACTGTTGTGTTACAGCAGTCTTGTAAGTTTCCACAACAATTTTGGTCTTTTTTGTTTTGTTTACTCTGATCGGCTTGCATAACAGACTGTGGTTAAGATGCAAAGCTTGACGACTGGAAGGTCATCAGCTTAGCAGTTCGCGACCCGAGCGCTGCACGGCGGGATGAGCTCCCGTCTCGGTTCCAGCTCCTGCCAACCTAGCAGTTTGAAATTGCAAGTAGATAAACAGGGGCTGCTTCAGCAGGGAAGGTAAACAGCATTCTGTGTGCACTCCAGTGTCTAGTCCTGCCTGCCACGTGTCCATGGAAACGTCTGCAGATGTCTCTTTGACTATAAATGGATATGAGCACTGAATCATAGAGTTGGATACAACTGGCTTTCGAACAAGGACAACCTTTCACCTATGCTTGCGCAGACTAACATGGCTACCACTTCAAGACGCAGAAGGCAGATGAAAGACCATTGCATTATATCCTTGGGCTAGTCTTCATGGCTGATCGTCATGGGGATCACCAGTAACATATATTTCTGAGTATAAGCCGACCCGAATATAAGCCGAGGTACCAAATTTTGACCTGATTGACCCGAGTATAAGCCGAGCGTGGGAGATGCAGCAGCTCCTAGTGAGTTTCAATAATCAAAATACATGAAAATAAGGTAGAATTAATTAAATTGTCAGCGCATCTCAATCCGGCATGGTCTTGGGACCCTCGTGGTTGTCGACCCGAGTATAAGCCGCATCCCCTCTTTTGGAGGCTCATTTTTGGGGCTAAAACTGGGCTTGTACTCAAGTATATACGGTATTTGGATTCATATACAGCAGAAGAAGAAGTCAATCAAGACTTTCTGCTCTGGTTGTTTGAGAGACCGCCCAGATCAGTGGAAACGTCTGCAACTTATTATTATTATTTTTGCTGTTCCCCACGGATTGTCGCGGTTGTTTTCCAGACGGTTTGCTGGGCATGTTCTTCAAGCGCCTCTCCTCTCAGTTCATCCTGCTCCAAGCCTGGACCGCCTATCTCTGGAAGATGTTCTACGACGCCCGGAAGCCCCGAAGCCAAATCAAGAACGAGATCAACATTGACAACCTGGCCCGGGACGAGTTCAACCTGCAGAAGATGATCGTGGTGGTCACGGCCTCCGGGAAGGTGAGGGAAGGGAGCCAGAAACGATATACAGTAGAACCCCCGTATAACGGATGCCTCTTATAGCGATCAAACCGTACAACAACGAGGATTCGAAAGAACATTGTGCCCCGTATAACAACTAAAATCATTATACGATGCAATGCATCTCTATGGGGGAAATTGTACAACCATTTTTTGCCGTTGTACGATTTCCCCCCACAGAGATAATCGTCGTACGATGCATCCCATAGGGATAATCGCTATACGATGCATGCATCGTATAGCAATTAAATCATACGACAACTAGCCCCACGGAACAAATTAAAGTCGTTATACAGGGTTTTACTGTATCCTTATTACTGTTAAATTTCTCGTATATTGCAGTTATACGAAGCAAATTCTCCATGCATTAGACCAAGAGTTCTCAACCTTTTTAAGCCGGGGGCCGGGTCACGCTTTCTCAGACAGCTTCAGGGGCTGGACGGCCATTTTGCCCTTCTTCCACCACACGGCACTTCCTGGTGTGTTGGAAGTGGCGGCGGGCCACATGAAACGGAGCCATGGGCCGTATCCGGCTGCGGACTGCAGATGGAGAATCCCTGCATTAGACTGCCATTCTAGCCCAGCAAATTAAACTCTCGGCACGTCTTGCAGTACCAAAAATAACAGTTCTTTACTTACAGTTGCATTTCTTTAGATAGAGGAGTAAACAATGTTTCCCAACTTTTGGCTTTTGGACTTCAATTCCCAGGAGCCTCAGTCAGTCCAATCAGTGCTTTGGGGCATTGACTGAGGATTCTGGGAATTGAAGTCCCAAAACCAAAGGTGATTTAGAGAGTCCTTGGCAATAGGAGACAGACGTGCATTGTTTGCAAGGCAATCCGTTGGAGAGAGAACAGCAGAATAATAAAAGTGGCGCGCGCACAACGCAAGTAAATTCCGCATGTCTCTTCTGCAGATTTTTGGTATCGAAAGCAGCTCCGGGACCATATTGTGGAAGCAATTCCTCCGGGATGTGAAGCCGAGTTCGACTTTCGAGCTGATGGTTCAAAGGACGACCGCTCACTTCCCCCACCCTCCGCAGTGTACCCTCCTAGTCAAGGACAAGGTGAGTCCCCTGCCCCTTCCCCATCCCCTTCCCCCCCTCCAAATGGGTTGGACTACAATACCCAGTCTCCTTGCCAGCACGGCTGCCAACAAGGGTGGTGGTGGTGGTTAAAGGATATTTTGCCTTTGAACAATAGGTGAGATCAGGAGCTCCCAACCTATTCAAGCCATGGGCCGGGTCATGCTCAGTCAGCCAGCTTCGAGGGCCGGACAGCCATTTTGCCTTGCTTGCACGATGGGGGCGGCCGTTTTGCCCCAACAGCTTCAAAGGGGGTGGTGTCTTACCAACAGGACTTTTAAAAAAGATGGTCAAAGGTTTTAAGCTGGGTGGCCGCTCCTAATTGCACACTTTTCTAAAAAGTTGTAATACTTAACGTTGCAAATGAAAACGATCGTTTCCATAACCGGCACCACCAAGTGTCCTGAGTCAAGGCTAGGGTGAGAATCGGCTTCTAAAAGGGGCAGGTTTCACCCCACTTGGCCCGAAATCTCTTAACCCCCCCCCCCATCCTTTTGCTTTTCTTTTCCAGGAGACGGGCATGAGTTCCCTCTATGTCTTCAACCCCATCTTCGGGCGGTGGAGCCAGGTGACCCCTCCGGCCTTGACCCGCCCAGTCCTCCAGTCCCTCCTCCTCCCCATTATGGACCAAGATTACGCCAAAGTCCTGCTTTTGATCGACGATGAATACAAGGTGTGTCGCCTCCTCCTCCATGCGGGTCAACGGCCGGGAACCTCTCAAAGGAAGGGTCTATACCAGTGGTGGCAAGCCTGTGGCATACGTGCCAGAGGGGGGCATTCAGAGCCTTCCCTGTTGGCACATGCGCTGAGAGGGCGGCCCGCCCCTCTGCCCAGCAGCCCAATGGGAGCCCTTCCTCCCTCCCCCCAGCACATAATTCACCTCTGCCCAGCAGCCCAATGGGAGTGCTTCCTTCCCCCCCAGCACAGAGTTCACCCCGCCCCTCTGCCCAGCAGCCCAATGGGCTGTTTGGGCACTTGATCTCTAAAAGATTCGCCATCACTGGTCTATACAGTTGGTGCCCTTCAACCTCCTTTCTCTCTCCTCCCGGCAGGTGACAGTGTTCCCGGCCACGAGAAACGTCCTCCGGCAACTGGAGGAACTAGCACCGTCCATTTCCTTCTACGTGGCCGACGCGGATCGGGGCAAGATGATGGGCCGAAGGCTGCGGAAGGTATTGGTTCTCCTTTTTGGGTTTTGTTTGTGTGTTCTGTAACGGCTTGCATTCGGATCTAGCTGGTGATGGAAGACCCGCTGGGAGCATCCCACCCAAAAGAGGTGTTGTTACGGGCTGTATCAGTCAAGCTTTCAGTATACAAGTCTCCCCCACCCTCCCATATCCGCAGGAGATGCATTCTGAGATTTACTATGGATACCTGAAACTGTGGATAATGGCAAATCCTTTATTTTACATTGCAGACAGTGGCCGCTAGTGGCCAGCTCTGGTAATGCACCATGGAAATACATAATGTTCAGGTTTTTTGGTAATTGAATAGTTGTAGATCTATGGATGTTGAACCCACACTTATTGGGAGAGGTGAGAGAGACGTCCACTCTGGTTCCTAGTTAATGGATGATTCAAGAGCCCATTTTGCACAGTGTTGCTGATTCTCAGGCGGCAGCGGGCTGCGTTCTGCCCTTTGTGTCTCACGACGCGGTTCCCTCCGTCGACCCCACAGGACCTGACGACTGAGGAAACCTGGGAGATCACCATCCCTTCCGACCTCCAGCGTATCGTGACGGTGAAGGGGAAGCGGGACAACGAGCACGTCCACTCCCAGGGGCGCGTGATGGGGGACCGCAGCGTGCTTTACAAGGTGGGAGACCTGGTGGCGCAGGGGTTAAGCTGCTGTCCTGCAACCAAAAGGCTGTGAGTTCGATCCTCAAACAGGGTCGAGGTTGACTCAGCCTCTTCCCTCCTTCTGAGGTTTTTGAAATGAGTCCCCAGTATGTTAATAGGGGGCAAAAGACTAATTAACTCGTGAACCACCCTAGTGAATGCGCCAAGCGCTGTGGGGTAAGCTATGTGCCCCCTCTCACCGCCTCCACCACAGCAGGAAGTGCCATGTGGAGGAAGGGCAAAATGGCTGTCTGGCCCCTGAAGCTGTCTGAGGGAGTGTGACCTGGCCCCCGGCTTTAATAAGGTTGAGAACTCCAGGTTTAAAAAGTTGTCAATAGTTCCAGCCTTTTGGGAGAGCAAATCTTCCTTCCCAGGGAACGGAAGAGATGGTGGTGGTAGAGGAAGAAATATTTCGGATAACGGAAACCCGTCTTCGGCGGTAACTCTTTTGACTCGCCGCAGTCCTTGAACCCGAACCTGCTGGCGGTGGTGACTGAGAGCACGGACACGCACCAGGAGCGGACCTTCGTCGGGATCTACTTGATCGACAGCGTCACGGGACGGATCATCCACTCATCCGTCCAGAAGAAGGCCAAGGGGCCCGTGCATATCGTCCATTCAGAGAACTGGGTGGTGGTAAGGGGGAAACTGGAAGGGAGGAAATCCTTGCTTGGGGGGTGGTGGGGGGTGGGATGGGGTTTAAGGTGCAGAAAACCCCCACACAATTGGAGGTGTGCGGTTTTGCATGATCACCCAACACCCGGCGGCTCGATGGTTAAGAAGCTCGCCTTGTTACCTGGAAGGCTGGCATGTTGGCAATTCGAGACCCCCAGTGCTGCATGACGGATTGAGCACCTGTCTCTGGCCTAGCTCCTGCCGAACCTAGCGGTTGGAAAGCAAGACGTTGCAAGTAAATCAATAGAGACCACTTCGGTGGGGAAAAGATCTTGGGGGCGTGGGGGGGGGGGCGTGAAGAGAACCTTATTTGGGGCATCCCCTGAGTGGAGTTTCTCCGTCTAAAATCCTTTTAACCCAGAATAATTTCTGACGCGGTATCATTATACCAAACGCCCTGCCTATATCCTTCTCTAGGTCTCCTGCAGCGACCAACAGGTCAGTTGCAGTTGCTCTTTTAGGAATTAATTTAATTTTAATCTTAATTAACCAACATAACAGTTGATCAACTGTGAGTGTATCAGCGTGACCTCCTTCATGTGGTCTCAGAATCAGGGCAAAATCTCGCAGGAGACCTAAATCTCCCTCCCTCGAAAGCCAGTTGTGCCCGATTGTAGGGCATCTCCGTTTACAGCCAAGCAGGTGGCGCTGGGCATTTCCATGGCCGCATGGCAGGCACGACGAGACACTGGAATGCTGCAAACCTTCCCTGCCAAAGCGGTACCTAGTTATCTACTCGAAACCTCTTGCCGTTTCGAACTGCTCGGTTGGCAGGAGCCCGGGACAAGACGACAGGCGCTCGCTCCGTCGTGCAACGCTTCGGTCTTGAGCTGCTGACCTGCAGGGCCTTCCGGTCACTGAGTTCAGCGTCTTAACCACTAAGCCACCGCAGTCCCGATAAATCCAAAATTGCAGATCTATGAAATGGAGCAGAGGGAACAGAAAGGAGGGTTCCCTTGTGAAGATTTTAAAGTCCGATAACAGGCTTAACTCCCTCGTCTTAGCTCCACGTTTTTCTCGCTTCCACAGTACCAATACTGGAACGCCAAAGCCCGCCGGAACGAATTCACCGTCCTGGAGTTGTACGAAGGGACGGAACAATACAACGCGACCGCCTACAGCTCCCTCAACCGCCCGCTGTTGCCCCAGGCCCTCCAACAGTCGTACATCTTCCCGTCCGCCATCCGGGCCATGGAGGTCACCATCACCGAACGCGGCATCACCAGCCGGCATTTGCTCAGTTAAGGAGCCGGACGGGGAACCCGGAAACCCGGCCGGGACGGGAAGGGTTTGGTCTTAAATGTTATACATTAAAGGAAGTTTATGAGGCAGATCCTTCTTGGTTTTTAAAGAAAATAATACTGCGTTTTTGCCAGAATGAATGTTCTCCCTAAAATTCCCAGAATCCTGGTTTTGTGTTATTAAGTGCAGGTATGATAATCTATGAATGACACCTCCTTTTCCAAATTGTTTTGTATTTAAATATATAGTTGGGCTTCCTTCCGGATCCATCCTTTCCCTCCCGAAGGCTTTGCTGGACCCGCGAAGACCGGAAATCCCGACTGAGCAAACGAGGTAAGAAAACAGGACAGGTGGTAGTTTTATGCGCCTTCACACCAGCTGCGCCCCCCCCAGAAAGGGATATGGGATGTGTGTGTGTGTAGGAATATCTTAGGTGAGTTAGCGTCAGTCTGTAATTCGGATCTAGCGGCAGTGGCTTAGTTGTTAAGGCGCTTAATTTGATGGCCAGAAGGTTAGCAGGTCAAGCAGTTCGAGACCTGAGTGCTGCTCGGCGAAGTGAGTGCCCGTCGTCTGCCCCAGCTCTTGCCAGCCTAGCCGTTTGAAAAGCAAGTCACTGCAAGCGAATAGATAGGTACCGCTTGGGTGGGAAAGGTAACATTCTGCCCACTCTTGTCTAGTCACATGACCAAGGAAACCTCTGCAAGTTCAGGCGGTGCAGGCTCTTTGGCCGTGCGCAGAGATGAGCACTGAACCCTAGAGTGGGACACGACTGGCTTTCGAGCAAGGAATAAAGGTAAAGCTCGCCCTGGCTTGAAAGCCAGTTGTATCCAACTCTAGGGTTCAGTGCTCATCTCTGGTTGCAGCCGAAGAGCCAGCACTGTGCGTTTTTCAGGCACTTCCGTGGACATGTGGCAGGCATGCCTAGACACCGAAGTGCAGGGAATGCTGTTTTACCTTTCCCACCGAAGCGGTACCTATTTATCGACTTGCAATTTCTTGCTTTCGAACTGCTAGGCTGGCAGGAGCTGGGACAGACGACGGGCCCTCAATCCGTCGTGCTGTACTCGGGTCTCGAACTGCCGATCTTCTGCCTCCCAGTCAGCGTCTTAACCACTTGAGCCGCAGGATCGCAAAACGGCCGACCTCCCAGATCACCTCTGGATCTGTCCATTCTGATGCTGTCAGTCTGGATGCAGAGGCTGATCTTTCCTAACACCTATCACAGGAGTTAGGAAACTTTAGTACTCCACGTATTCCAACTCCCACCATCCACAAATTGTTGGGGGGGGGATATGGGAATCGTCGGAATTTCTGTACCCCTCTCAGGACTCTTCTCTGTCTCGTGTGCCCTTTTCCAGGGAAGAAAACCTGATCCCGTATTCTCCGGACGTCCAGATCCACGCCGAACGGTTCATCAATTACAATCAAACCATCTCCCGGATGAGGGGCATTTACACGGCTCCCTCCGGCCTCGAGTCCACCTGTCTGGTGAGCCTTTCGCATGGCAACCGGAGGGGGAAACTTCCACCCTATGGGCCAGAAGTGGCCTGTAGAACTTCCTTTCCTCCTTGATTCCAGTTGGAAGCCAAGAAATCCAGAGGTTCCCAACCTTTTCAAGCCAGGGGCCGGGTCACGCTCTCTCAGTCAGCTTCGAGGGCCGGATAGCCATTGTGCCCTGCCTGCATGATGGGGGGCTCTGCCATTTTGTCCCAACAGCCTCAAAGGGATGGCCATTTTGTTTTGGCACCGTGGGCTGTGTCTAGCCCACGGGCCTTAGGTTGGGAAGCCCTTGCTCTAATCCGTCTCTCCTGTCCTCAGGTAGTCGCATACGGGCTAGACCTATACCAAACCCGCGTCTACCCCTCCAAGCAATTTGACGTCCTGAAAGACGACTACGACTACGTCCTGATCAGCAGCGTCCTCTTCGGCCTGGTCTTTGCCACCATGATCACCAAGAGGCTGGCTCAGGTGAAACTCCTCAACCGGGCGTGGCGGTAATGGGGACAGCTACAGGAAGCAACCTTCCGGCGTTGGGCGTCTGATGACATCTGTCACCATCCTGGCTGGGTCGGCCGTTAAAGAGGCCTCGTTTTCCCGGAGTGAAGAGAAATCCAGGCAGTTGTTTTTTCACATCTGTCGGAAAAACCTCAGATGACACGCCAGGATCAAGCCTCTCCTGCTAAATCATTTTATTATTATTATTATTATTATTATTATTATTTGAAATTGGTTTTGTCCTTGGAGATTGGATGGAAACAAACGCCTTTTGTCGCAAAGCCTCGTATGGTGATACCGTTAATCCTGACACCCCCCCCCAAGCGGCTTTGCCACAAAATCCTCAGTCTGGGTCTCCCCTTGGGAGACAAGAACGGTTTGGTATTTTCCCTTCACTGCCCCTGTGGTTTTCTAGCTCGTTTCCCAACTTCAAATTCTATGTTCAGGCGAGTGGCCGGAAAAATATATATCTATATACAGTCATTTATAAGACGAAAGCTGGAAAAAAATGAATACGAAAGCAGAACCGAGTCACTTAATAACTTGGAAAAGGGTCTTAAGAGAAGCTATTCGCGAGTTCTCTTATTTATTTTGACGGCACTGAATGTTGTTTTTTCTCAATTCTTAGCTTTGGGTGTTTCCTTCATAGATTGTTTTATCTGTTCCATCAAATCGCGACTTAACTGCTTCTAACTTACCCTGAATTGTGCAGTAAAATCAACTGTTTGCTTGTCTGGATGTTTGGGTAAATGGAAGTACAGTATAAAGAAATAACACGTGGTTTGAATCCTGAATGAAACCACCCGTTTTGGGCCTTTTCTCTGATGTTTTGTTTCATGTGGGGGGCGGCTTAACATGAAGAGTTTAAAGAGGGAGCATCTGCTGTTATAATGCAGATTGTGAACAAGAAGCACGGCATCCTTTCCTCCGCAGTGGAAAAATGCGAGGAAGGGGGACTAAAGAACACCGGTGTCAATTTACTGTTTAGCCGACTAAAATTCTCTTGTTGAAAATCCAGTTGTCGTTTTTGCGTTGGAGGACTTGATATAGAGTGGAGCGTCCCTTTAAAACTGGTTGATTGAGGAAATGGTTCATGTATTTCCATCTAGAACAAAGAGTTAAAGCTCATCTATCTATATCTATAAAACAGAAGTGTCTGTTTCTACGGGGTCCATAGGTTCCCACACCCGTGGACCGATTCCGTTGAAATTTGGCACATACATACCTTGGGTTTGGGAGATGAGCACTGCGGGGGTCTCAAAACTCATGGGGGGCGTATGCCCCCCCCAATTAGGACGCAATTGATCTATACAATGTGTGTGTTTCCCAGTGATGTAATTGAGCTGATATCATAGTCTCAGGTAGGTTGAGATTGTAACATCATCTGACTAGCTCAGCTGTAGTCCTCTGAGCTCAGATGTAGTCTTCACAGTAGGAGTGACCCACATACACCCCACGAGGTTTCCAAGAGGGGAAGGCTGGCCTATGTTAAAGAAAAGAAAAAACCCGAGCGAAGCCGGGTAATCAGCTAGTCTTATATAAAACACAGGTAAGGTAAAGGTTGCCCTTGTTCGAAAGCCAGTTGTATCTGACTCTAGGGTTCAATGCTCACCTCTGTTTATAGACAAAGAGCCAGTGCTGTCTGCATCTGCAGACGTTTCTGTGAACATGTGGCAGGCATGCCAGAGTGCACAGAATACTGTTTACCTTCCCAGGGAAAGTGGTCCCTATTTATCTACATGCAATTTCTTGTTTTCGAGCTGCCTGGTTGGCAGGAGCTGGGACAGAGGACGGGGGCTCATTCCATCCTGCAGTACTAGGAAACCGAACTCCGACCTTCCAGTCGTTGAGTCCATCATCTTAACTACTTGAGCCACCGCCAGCTCCTCTGCAAAACTTTCCTCCAGCAGCCTGTTTAAAGCAAATCCATATTTCCCCCCTGCCATCTTGCTTTACATTCTGTTATGAATTTATCTATTCATCATTTGTAGCCTTCATTTTTCCTCATAAGAGATGAAAATGGAGCCTTATGGCACTTACTTTATTCTCACAACAACCCTAGGAGGTAGGGCAGGCAGAGAGCTATCTATCAGTTGCAGAAGGAAGGTAAGGAATGCATCAGAAGGCTTCCTGCAGTTGAAGATGATTAAAGAGAGAAAAATTAGGTGTGTTTGCTTCATTAGAGGGAATCAATGGATGAACAGTAGGGTAAAGCAAGCTTTCCCCATCAAATTGGTTCAGAAAGGTTACGTCTTCTATTTTGTAGCTCTAGGTGACCAAAGTAAAAAAACCGTTTGATCTTGATGCGCATGCGTGGAGCGCTCCGGGAAGGAAAGTCGCTGACTCACTTTGCTGCGCATGCGCCCTTCCAAGTTGGAGGGGGTGCATAGAGCTAGGAAATGATAGAATGCTCAAACTTAGCTCATTAAAACCTTTAATGGAATATAGTAAATTGTAATTTAAGCTCAAAGCAGGGCCAGGAGGCCTAAAAGGCGAGCCCTGAGAAATCTCCCGGGTGACACACACACACACAGATCTTGTGTCATTCGGTTCTTAAAGGAGCCTCAGGGATCACTTCCGGCCTAGGGCGGAAGTGACGTCGTCGAAAAACGAACCCCACCCCCTTGTCGGAGATGCTGTGTCGAAATGGTCCTTAACGGCCCTCAGGTGCAAACTGGGCGGTGCCGCCTTTTATTTTGACGCGTCTCTGAGGTAAAAGTTTACCTCAGCTTTCTCCTGAGGAGGGGAAGAAGAGAAGGGGTGGCCCTCCCTGCGTAACGTCACTTCCGCCCCCGACCCCGGAAGAGCCTGCCCGGCCCTTTTCGTTTCTCCCTCTCTCGCCTCCTCTGTGGAAGAAGAACCCGAACGGAGGAAGAGGAGGAGGAGGAGAGGAAGGCTCTTGTCTCCGCCAAAATGGCGGCCTCAGGAGGCGGCGGCGGCGGCGGCGGTGGGTCTCCAACTGCGGCTTCGTCCCCGGAACGGGAGCCCAGCTGGGAGGTGGCGGTGCGGCCGCTCCTCTCCGCCTCCTACTCGGCCTTCGAGATGCGGGAGTTGCCTCAGCTCTTGGCCTCCGTTATTGAGAGGTAAAGGGAATGGGGTAGGGGTAGGGGCTTCGTTTGGCTACGCCCCCTTTTTTGGGGGAAAGGTGTGTCAAACAATGAGCCCCCCCACTTTTTGGGGAGGTACTACAAATCCCATGCTCCAGCCCCCTAGCGTTGGGGCTGTTGGGAGTTGTAGTCCAAGCAGCAATAATGCAGGGAGGTTTTCCAGCTCTTTTAATGAAGGGAAATGGGCCCTTTTTTAAAGAAGGGCACTACAAGTCCCATGTGCCAGGCCCTTGAGTTTGGCAGGGGGGGGTTCTGGGAGTTGTAGTCCAAGCAACAATAATGCAGGAAGATTTTCCAGCTCTCTTAATGAAGGGAAATGGACCCTTTTTCAAAAAGGGCACTACAAGTCCTATGTGCCAGGCCCTTGAGTTTGGCAGGACATCTGGGAGTTGTCGTCCAAGCAACAATAATGCAGGAAGATTTTCTACCTCTCTTAATGTAGGGAAATGGACCCTTTTTATTTTTTAAAAAAAGGGTACTACAAGTCCCATGTGCCAGGCCCTTGAGTTTGGCAGGGGGGGTTCTGGGAGTTGTAGTCCAAGCAGCAATAATGCAGGAAGATTTTCTACCTCTCTTAATGTAGGGAAATGGACCCTTTTTTTAAAAAAAAGGGTACTACAAGTCCCATGTGCCAGGCCCTTGAGTTTGGCAGGGGGGGTTCTGGGAGTTGTAGTCCAAGCAGCAATAATGCAGGAAGATTTTCTACCTCTCTTAATGTAGGGAAATGGACCCTTTTTTTTAAAAAAAGGGTACTACAAGTCCCATGTGCCAGGCCCTTGAGTTTGGCAGGGGGGGTTTCTGGGAGTTGTAGTCCAAGCAACAATAATGCAGGAAGATTTTCCAGCTGGACAGGTAGGTGTTTTTCAAGGTAGCTGCCGTAGCAGCTGGATTGGGGGCCATCTGGTATCTCTGGTTGAAACGGGTATGAGGTGCCCCGCCACCAGCATGTGTGAATTGTCCCACAGTGGGAAAGTGTGCGGTTGGTTTTGCTTAATTAGGAAGAGATGCCAAGGTAAAGCCAGAAGTCTTTAGGGTCTCTCTGTTGTTGATTGTTCTTTTTTTTACATGCACGGTTCTCGCCCTCTGCAGCGAATCCGAAATCTTGCACCACGACAAGCAATACGAGCCCTTCTATTCGTCTTTCGTTGCTCTTGCTACGCACTACATCACCACAGTGTGCGGACAGGGTGAGTCTGGATGGTGTTCATGGGTGTGGGTGTGGGTGTCTCCTGGGGTCCAACATGGCCTTTATGCGCATGAACTCTCTTGAGGGCGTTTCTTTTTTCTGACCCTGAAACACGTGTGCTTTCTGCCCACCTCTTCATCATCCTCAGCCACATGAAATGTCAGTGCACATCATGAAGGCGATGGGTTGGAAGAAGACTGGCACGAGGTAGTTGTAGAAGTAAAGGGGAATTAAGGGGAACGGACCACATTTCCAGGAGGGAGGAAGCAACTGAGAAAGGCAATGGCAAAGAGACAGCGCGACCTCAGTTAACAAGCGGCGCGGTTAGCATAAAAATCGCATAACAAAAGGAAATGCATAGAAAAGAGCCTCTCGGTTTACGGAACTTTTTTTTCAGAACTGGTTTTCAATGCATTCCCATGGGAAACCTCATTTCGGTTAATGTATTTTGGTTTTCAGGGCCTTCCTATGGGAAATTGCATTCAATGCTTTCCCATGGGAAATTCGGTTAAAGTAATTTTCGATGTACAAAATGCTCTGGAGCGCATTAATTATGTTAACTGAGGTTCCACTGTATAGAGATGTCTCTCTGGAAAGGGGGTGAAGAACTTCCAGAGGGATAGTATAGAACCGTGATGGCAAACCTTGGCACTCCAGATGTTCTTGGACTTCAATTCTCAGAAGCCCAAGCACCCTGTGAATCCACACGAATGGGTTTACTGTGATTCATCCGGCCTGCGCTGCCCTCGCCGCTCCCGGAAGCGGAAGTAAAACACGCCCGTACGGTTAAGGCTCTTCCAAGTTAACCCTTCCTTCATATGGGCACGTTTTACTTCCGCTTCTGGGAGCGACGAGGTGGCGCGGGCCGGATGAATCACAGTAAACCCATACGTGTGGATTCACAGGGTGCTTGGGCTTCTGGGAATTGAAGTCCAAGAACATCTGGAGTGCCAAGGTTCGCCATCACAGTATAGAAGGGGGAAGCTGTTGCAGTAAGTTGAAGAAGAGAATTGAAGGTATGCGGAAAAGCACTTTTTTTGTGTGTGTTCTAATCTAAATATCGGGACTGTGGGGGCTTAGTGGTTAAGATGCTGAACTTGACAAATGAAAGGTTGGCAGGTCAACAGTTCCATTCCTGAGTGCTGAGTGACAAGCGTGAGCTGCCGTCTCTGTCCCAGCTTCTGCCAACCTAGCAGTTCGAAATTGCAAGAAATTGCAAACTTGGCAGGAAAGGTTGCAGCATTCTGGTGTTTAGTCATGCCTGCCACATGGCCACAGAAATGTCTGCAGATGCAGACAACGGATACGACTGGGTTTGGAGGAAGGGCGGTCTTTACTATACAGGAGTTAAAAAGGGAAATTGGAAGTCAAAAGAACACTTTGCAAAACGCCTCAGGTGCCTCTCACGCCTGGCTTACCTTGGCCCAGGCGACGTAAGGAGATGAACACCGACCCCTAGAGTTGGACGCGGCTGGCTTTTGAGCAGGGGAGATCTTGTGACCTCTACTGATCTAAAATGACCTGGTCTCTTTGACTCCCCAGTGCCTAGAAATCAGCTGCAGTCGGTGGCCGCAGCCTGCAAAGTCCTGATTGAATTTTCCCTGCTACGACTCGAGAACCCGGATGAGGCCTGTGCCGTTTCACAGGTGAGAGGAGAGGGGTGCGCTTTGCATGATTTGAGGGTGGTGGTGGTCAGAACCCACTGCCTAAGTTTCCCATTCTTTAAATTCAACCCCATGCAGCAACAAAGCGAATAAAGGCCTTTTCCCCATGGCCTGAGGTGACCTCCAAGCTGGTGGTTACTCAAAGCCCACTTCCAGCGGTAGAAGTCCGTTGCCCGCAGCTGAGTGAAATCCTTGCCACATAGATGCAAAATGCTCATGCCTTCTTTGCCGCTGACGTTTCCTTTTCTTAGAAACACTTGATCCTCCTGATCAAAGGCCTTTGCACCGGCTGTAGCCGCCTGGACAGAACTGAAATCATCACCTTCACGGCGATGATGAAATCGGCCAAACTTCCTCAAACAGTGAAGACTCTCTCGGATGGTGAGTGGCTTCCTAGGCCAGGGGTGGCGGACATATGGCGTGTGTACTAGGGAGGGGGCACTAACAGCCCTCTTTGTGGGCACGTGCGCCATTGCCCCAGCACAGAGTTTGCCCCACCCCTCTGCCCAGCAGCCCAATGGGAGCGCTTCCTACCTCCCCCCAGCACGGAGTTTGCCTACGCGGATGGCAACCTATTGAGTTTGGGCACTCGATCTCTAAAAGGTTCGCCCTCCCTGTCCTCGGCCACATGTCTGCCACAGGTCTTCCCTCCCTCCAGCCGCTCAAAAGTCTAGAAGACGTGGATTTCCAAGACTGACCCTTGCGTTCCTAATCTTCTTTTTGCAGTGGAGGATCAGAAAGAACTGCCTTCACCCGTCAGCCCCGAACTCCGACAAAAGGAAGTCCAGATGAACTTCCTCAACCAGTTGACCTCGGTCTTTAACCCTCGGGTTGTGACTTTGTCAGTTGCACCACAGGGCCAGGTAACCCATCTAGCACTGCGATTCTCTGTGCTAAAAGAAAAAGGGATGAATGAAAGATCGGATCACTTACAGATTCATGGCGTCAGTGGTCAGCATCTTTCAGAGAGGCTTAATTGGTTGGCGGCCGGTGGTTTTCCACGAAAGGCATTGAAGGGGGGGATGTCCCGGTGAATAATGTGTTTTTAGCTTTTTAAAAATACCTGTCTTTGTTTCTAGGGAGAAGGAGAGAATGAAGACCAGACTTCCACTGATCACGCCTCCGTAGCCAAGACCAAGAGCATATTCATTGCTCAGAATGTAGCCAGTTTGCAGGAACTTGGTGAGGAATATTTTTAATTTCATTTCTTCATGTTTTCTGTTTTAGATGGCTGGCTCCCTTTCGGGCTTTAAGCAGTTACACGGGACAGACTTTTTCCTTTCTAGGCGGAAAAAACTGCCGGTGAAATGGACTACTAACAAGGATGGGAGACAATCAGCCATAACAATGCATGATACAGATGTTTTATAACCTGGAATTCCAGAGGGTGCCAATAATAGTCATGTTCGCATAAAGATTTGTGAAAGCAACACTTAACACATAGCACAGCTGCTTTGCTTTTTCTTGATGAGTGATTTCCACTCCAATAGGTTTGGGTTGTTAAAAGTTCTCTTTAGTTAATGTCTCTCACGAATGTGGACACGGGGTTGGACTGTGAGAGCTACAATGATTTGTACTGGACAGAATCAGAAAATGGGATATTGGAGATCTGAGTTCACATCTCTGGTTAGTCACAGAAGCTCACTTTCGGGTGGTCTGGGTAAAACCACTCCTTAAATTGCCAGTATACATTCAAAATTCTTATTAGGGTCAGCGTATATTGAGTCTGACAAAAGCAGATAAAATAATTCTTTGTTTTAGATTAAGACATTGGAGTGGAGAAAAGGTTGATGGGAAAGAACGTGGAGAAATTTAGGAAATAATTGATGGAAAGAGTGTGACGTTACGTGCCTTGAAACGCCTAAGAACCATGAGCTGAAACCACTCTTTAGGCAATGTCACTCGAATAAATTGCCGTATATACTCAAGTATAAGCTGACCCGAATATAAGCCGAGGTACCTAATTTTGACTTGAAAACCCAGGAAAATAGATCCAAGTATAAGCCGAGGGTGGAAAATGCAGCAGCTGGTAGTGAGTTTCAGTAATCAAAATACATGAAAACATGGTAAAATTAACTAAATTGTTGGCGCATCCCAATCCGGCGCGCTCTTGTGACCCTCGTGGTCATTGACCTGAGTATAAGCCGAGTCCACTTTTTGGGGCTAAAAAAATCGGCTTATACTTGAGTATATATGGTAGGTCAGAACTGGGAAATTTTCCCAATGAAAACATCTTTTAGGAAATCTGTTTTGCTCCTTCTAAAAACACGAACTTTAGAGAATGCCTTTTGCTGGGTGTCGTTTTCTGTTCGTGTCTTAGTTTTCTCTGGAGAAACTGTTTACCCCATTAAACCTTTGCAAGGGGAAATCTTCGGGGCAGGGCAGGGCTTCGATGCCCAGGTTGTTTTCATCTCATCCGGTGAGGATCGCCTTCTTTGCCTTTCTTTTCTCCCAGGGGGTTCTGAGAAACTCCTACGCGTGTGCCTGAACCTTCCTTACTTCCTCCGCTACATCAACCGCTTCCAAGACGCAGTCTCCGCCAATTCTTTCTTCATCATGCCGGCCACCGTGGCCGACGCCACTGCTGTCCGTAACGGGTGAGCCAGGATTTGCTTTCTCCTTTCTTCCTGCTTAGCCTTGTACCAACCAGTTTGCAGCGGGCAGAGTCTGGCCAGGTTATCCTGCTATGGTAATAGTGTAGAACTTACCGCCAAGTCAGCTAATCTGAGGACTCGCAGCTTTGAGCGGCAAAGTCCACGGGAGATCTATATCTATAAAACAGAGTTGTGGGTTTGTATGTGCTCGAAAGGCTCCCATACCCCTGGACCGATCCCGCTGAAATTTGGCACATACGTACCTTGGGCTGGCGAGATCAGCACTACGGGGGTCACAAGCCCCATCGGGCGTGTACGCCTCCCAAATTGGGACACAATTGGTTTATACAATGTTTCTGTTTCTCAGTGATATAATTGGCTGATGTCATAGTCCCAGGTAGGTTGAGATTGTGACATCTGACTAGCTCAGGTGTAGCCCTTTGAGCTCAGCTGTTTTGTCACAGGGATGACAAAAACCCGAGCAAGGCCGGGCAACCAGCTAGTGGTGATTAAATCCCACTTGAGTCCCTCTTGATGGAGGGCAGCAGCTTCGTCCATCCTGGCCTGGCGCTGATGATGAGGACTTTGCGTGCCCAAAGGGCTCAAGACCAGAAAGTGGAACTGGATCATTGGTACTGTGGGTGTCACACTGCGATGCGGAAGGCAGACAAAAGGCCACTGCATTATAGTCTCAGGACAGTCTTCATGGCTGATTGCCATGAGGATGGCAGAACAAGCAGATTTCCAAATGGCCCTGAATTGATGCGTGTGTTGCTTTCAGGGTTCCCAGTATGGCGTTGGGGAGGGAGTGGACCACAACTAGATTTCAGCACCGCCAGCGCAAACCTCACCTCTCCACCCACCTTTGCAGGTTCCATTCGTTGGTGATCGATGTCACGATGGCGCTGGACACCCTTTCCTTACCCGTCCTGGAGCCTCTCACGCCCACACGGCTGCAAGACGTCACCGTGTTGGCCCTCAGCTGCCTCTATGCTGGTGAGCATAGTCAAGTCAATCTTCATTACGGTCCAAGGCAGGCCTAGCGCAGCGAGAAACAGATGTTAAAACAAGGGGGGGGGGTTACTCAAAATATATTTTAACAGAGATGAGTAATGATACTGTATTAGTATGTAAGGTTACGGATGTTGCAAGAACTACTAAGTCTGTGATGTAACACTCGTAGTTTATTTAGCTGAAGGGGACGTGCCAGGTAAGAAACCTAGCACCAAAAACATATTTAACACTACTATGGTCACAGTGTCAAATGTCCCGTCCATTCGCTGCACAAGATGTTCACCGCAACCTGGTGATGTGTGGGCTTAGGTTCAGAGAGAAGAAGATTTCTATCCAGCTGTTTAGTAAAGGTCAAGGTCGCCCCTTGCTCGGAAGCCAGTTGTATCTGACTCTAGGGTTCAGTGCTCATCTCATGTTTATAGCCAAAGAGCTGCGTCTGCAGGCATTTCAACGGATATGTGGCAGGCATGACGACACTTTTGCCTCCCCACCCAAGCGGTACCTGTTATCTATTTGCAATGTCTTGCTTTCAAACTGCGAGGTTGGCAGGAGCTGGGGCAGACGACGGGGAGCTCACTCTGTCGTGCAGCACTCGGGCCTTGAACTGCCGACCTTCCGGTTGTCAAGTTCAGCGTCTTAACCACTAAGCCTTTCCCTGTTTAGAAGATGTCAGATAATTGATTCTTGCTGGACTAGAGTCCAGTAAATGCTGAGTTCTTTCTTCTCCTTAGGGGTGAGCGTGGCCACGTGCATGGCCATCCTCCATGTGGGCACCACCCAGCAAGTCCGCACGGTGTCCATGAGCTCCAAAGAGGAAGACTATGAAAACGATGCAGCTATCATCGTCCAGAAATGTGTAAGTTGGCTGGATGCGGCCCGCAAGGGGGGGCATGCGCATGATTAGACCGGTTTGGTTTGTCCGCTAAACGCTCATGTGAGGTCTAAACGGTAGCTCCGTGTTGCTCCCTCAAAGATGGCTTGATTTGGCTAACTAGTGTTAGCGGAAAGTCCCTGACAACCTACGCACGGAACGCTGCTCCCTTTCTCGCCGAAGTGGTACTTGTTTATCTACTTGCAATTCTTGTTTTCAGATTGCTTTGCACACCCGTCATAGTTCATATATCCCTCCACTTTGCCTCCACTTGAGGCTGAGGACGCTTGCCACCCCATCCCTGGACTTAGTTTTGGGAATTTTTCTATGTGGTTGTGACTTTATTATGATATTATAGCATTGTACTATGTTGTTGCATGTTATAATGTGTTGTTCTTTGTAGATTTAATTTTGTATTTTGTGTATTTACCTTGTATATTGTTGATTTATGTTACGATTTTTGTGAGCCTCCCTGAGTCAGCGGCATACAAATCGAATAAACCGAAAAAAAATCAAAAAGCTCAACTGGTACAAAGTCACCCCACTGGTTTTTATGGCTCAGTGGGAACTAAATCCCAGGCTTTTTCAAAACCTCACTCCCAACAAAGATCGAGCCATTACTCTTCTGTAAAGAAATCCATTTTTAAAAATCCCCGTGGTTCTTTCGCAGCTTGAAATCTACGATATGATCGGCCAAGCCATCAGCAGCTCACGCCGCGCGGGCGGAGAGGTAAGAATCTTCCTCCTTTGGGAAAAAAAAATGTTTAGATATGTCAGAGAAACATCTGGAACCGAACAACCTCCTCTCTGTAATTTCCCCTTTCTTCAGCACTACCAGAACTTCCAGCTGCTCGGAGCCTGGTGTCTGTTGAATAGCTTATTCCTCATCTTGAACCTCAGCCCCACGGCCCTGGCGGACAAGGGGAAGGAGAAGGACCCCCTGGCCGCCCTGCGGGTGCGAGACATCATTGCCCGCTCGAAAGAAGGGGTGGGGTCCCCCAAGCTGGGACCTGGGAAAGGGTAAGTGTTTTAATACCCGGGGGTGGAGTGGGGAGATTGCTAGATTTTGTATCCTCATAAGAGAAGCTGTAGTGAAGGAGAAATTCAACTTGAAAATCCTCCTTTTTCTGTTTCCGGGAGCATTTAGGTGCTGTTCTAACTCCATGTCTTGTTGGGTTGAGCATCATTTAAAACAGGGGTTCCCAATCTCAGGCCCGTGTTGTTTGAATTTATATGCTGTATATTGTATTTATTTTTGCTGTAGTCGCCTTGAGTTGCACTTGTGCTGAATAAGGCGAGGTATAAATGTAATAAATAAATATAAATAAATCTGGTGCCACTCCATGTGGCCCCAGTGCCCCTTTTATGTGCCCCCCTCCTCCAAGTGCATTTTGAGAAACAAAATAGCCCCTTTGATGCTGTTGGGACAAAATGGCTGCCCCTATTGTGCAGGTGGGCAAAATGGCCATCCGGCCCTCGAAGCTGACTCAGAGAGCGTGACCTGGCCCCCAGCTTGAAAAGGTTGAGAATCCCTGATTTACAAACTATTCAATGGCAGTAAAGTAAAACCCTTACTTGCAAAAAAAGTCTGTTCTGTAGGCTTTTGCTTAAATCGGTTTTTTATGTAACTCGAAGCAAACCCATAGGAAACATTATTTTTTTACGTAGCTTGAAGCAACCCATAGGGAAAAGGATCTTTATGTAACTTGAAACAAACCCATAGGGAATTCGTGTAAATCAAATCAGGACGTGGTTTTAGCACAAAATCATTATGTAAGTCGAATTTTATGTAACTCGAGACATGTGTAAGTCGGGGTTTTACTGTATCTCCTTTTTCAGTATCACCGAAATGTGAATTGAGTTGGTGGAGAGGCTTCGATCTGTAAGCAACGTGTCTCACTTTCTTGTTTCTCTAGACACCAGGGTTTCGGCGTGTTGTCGGTGGTGCTAGCTAACCACGCTATTAAGCTCCTGACCTCGCTTTTCCAAGATTTGCAAGTGGAGGCATTGCACAAAGTAAGCCGATGGGAATAAATAATACGATGTGAATGAATGAATGAATGAATAAATGAATGAATGAATACGTAGGATCAATAAGTAAACGGAGCGTGAACCCCTGTATGGATAGTGTTGTCCTTTTCTGTTTTGCTATTGGTTTCGAAGCTCCCCGAGCTTCATAGCTGTGTTGGGGGCTTCGCTTATGCCTTTCCCCCACCAAGTAGCAGGAGGCAATAACGCCGTTTCCGGTCTCGTTCTCCAGGGTTGGGAGACGGACGGCCCCCCGGCCGTGCTGAACATCATGGCCCAGAGCACGTCGATCCAGCGGATCCAGAGGTTGATCGAGTCGGTCCCCCTGACGAATCTGCTCCTGATGCTGTTGTCTACCTCCTACCGAAAGGTGAGCAGGTTTGTGGGTCGTAGTCTGGCCAGGTGACCCTGCTATGGGCATAGGATCCATGATGGCAAACCTTAGGCACTCCAGGTGTTCTTGGACATCAATTCCCAGAAGCCCAAGCCAGCACTTCCTGCTGGTCGGGCTTCTGGGAATTGAAATTCCAGCACAGCTGGAGAGCCAAGGTTGGCCGTCGCTGGAGTAGACCCTACTGCCATTGATTCAACATTGATCATTGATTCAACATTGATCACAAACCCAACCATCCTGAGGACTATTGGCCTGGGGTGCCGAAGTCCACAGGGAAGGTTGATGGTCCCCAAGTGGATTAAATGGTCCCACTTGAATCCATCTTGATGGAGGGCAGAAGCTTCATTCATCCTGGCCTGGGGATGAGGAGGACTTTGCATGCCAAAAGGGCTCAGGACCAGAAGGTGACTCGCAGAACTAGATCAGTGGCACAGTGAAACCTCGTTTAACAAACAGTTCGCTTAACACAATGGATGGCCAATATACGAAACCAGAAGAAGAATAACCATCGCCAGAACATAGAAGGACAAATTTAGACCAAGGGTTGGGTCGTTTTTTCCCCCCAGCGGTGTTCCCAAAAGATAAACTTGCCCTGCCCTGCCCTGCCTCTGAATCTTTCCTCTTCCCCTCCTCCTCCTCCCCCTCCTCCCAGGCTTGCGTCCTGCAGCGTCAGCGGAAAGGCTCGATGAGCAGCGACGTCAGTGCTTCCACCGATTCCAACACCTACTACGAGGACGACTTCAGCAGCACAGAAGACAGCAGCCAGGGTGGGTGTGGGAAAGCCAAAGCCGCCATTTGTAAAAAATGGCTGCCTTTGTCCGTTCAAAACCAACGGCTGACGCTTCTTCTCTTCCCACCCAGACGATGACAGCGAGCCGATCCTGGGGCAGTGGTTTGAGGAGACCATCTCGCCGAGTAAAGAGAAAACGGCCCCTCCGCCCCCACCGCCCCCGCCCCCACTGGAAAGCTCCCCCCGCGTGAAGAGCCCCAGCAAGCAGGCGGCGGGAGAAAACGGGAACCTCCTGGCCAGCCGCAAAGACCCCGAATTGGTGGGTCTTTGGGGAAAACGTTTAATCTTGCCCGGTGGTTGGTTTGCGGGAACTGAGAGAGCTCCACCGAGGGTGTTATTTCCATGACGGTCAACCTTGGGCACTCCAGCTGTTCTTGGACTTCAATCCCCAGAAGCCCAAGTCCCTGTGAATCCACACAAATGATTTTACTGTGTGTGTGTTCTTGGACTTCAGTTTCCAGAAGCCCAAGTCCCTGTGAATCCTCACAAATGGGTTTACTGGCACTTCAGCTGTTCTTGGACTTCAATTCCCAGAGGTCCCAAGTCCCTGTGAATCCACACCAATGAGTGTACTGTATGCACAGTAAACCCATTCGTGTGGATTCGCAGAGTCTTGGGCGGATATGAGCAGTTTTTCAAATTTATCATGCCTATAATTATTAATTAATTTTTAATCCCCCTGACTGCTGCTGTTGCTCCTTTTGTAGTTCTTGAGCCTGGCCTCCAATATCCTCAACTTCGTGACTTCCTCCATGCTCGATTCGAGGAACAACTTCATCCGGAACTACCTCAGTGTCTCCCTTACGGAGCAGCACATGGCCACGCTGGCTAGCATCGTCAAAGAAGTGGACAAAGACGGGCTCAAAGGTGAGAGGACCGAAGCCCATCTCCCCGTGTTTTAGGATAGTATGGTATTCATTCAGCCCAATGGCTGTATGAAATCTAGGTCCAAATCCCCCCTTTTTTTGAGCCTTATGGGGTAGACTTTGTGTAAAGCCATGGGCAAGAATTCCTTGCAGAAGGTCTTGGGTTCAATTCTGGCAAGGCCTAACTGAGCATTGGGGACTTGCAGTGGCTTACTGGTTAAAGATGTTGAACTTGATGCCTAGAAAGGTTCAGCAGGTGGGCAGTTCGAGACCTGAGTGTTGCACGGCGGAGTGAGCTCCCGTCCGCCGTCTCTGTCCCCAGCTCCTGCCAACCTAGCAGTTCGAAAGCAAGACATTGCAAGGAGATCAATAGGGACCACTTCGGTGGGAAAGGGAAACAGCGCTCCGTGCACTCTGGTGTCTAGCCATGCCTGCCACATGTCCACCGGAAACGCCTGCAGAGGCAGACGGCGCCAGCTTTTGGCTGTAAACGGAGATTTACCCTGAACCCGAGAGTCGGATATGACGGGCTTTTGAGCAAGAGCGACTTTAACTGAACTGAATTGTAGGACCAAGCAAAAGACTTTGAAAACATGGAAAGCACTGCTTCTCCATCCAAGACATTGTTGTGCTGGGTGTCTTTTTGTGAAGCACTGGGATCATCATCTTCATCATCTTTTTCTCTCCCCTGGCCTTGAAGGCACCTCGGAAGAGGAGGAATTCGCCGCTGCTCTGTACCACTTCAATCACTCTCTGGTGACTTCGGACCTCCAGTCCCCAACTTTACAAGTGAGTTTTCCATTGTTTGAGTGTGTGTGTGTGGGGGGGGGTGTCACAAAAATCCTGTGCCAGAGAGGTTTTTGAAATAAAGAGCCCTGTAAAAACAGCTCCCGTGGTGGCTTAGGGGTTAAAGACGCTGAATTTGATTGATGGCTGGAAGGCCCGGCAGGTCAGCGGTTCGTGACCCGAGTGCTGCACGACGGAGTGAGCATCTGTCTCAGCTCTTGCCAACCTCGCAGTTCGGAATTGCAAGAAATTGCAAGTAGATCAATAGGTACCACTTTGGTGAGAAGGTAACCAGGGTACAGTGCAAGTACAGCGGAACCTCGGTTAACAAATGGCTCGGTTAACATAAAAGGGGAATTCACAGAAAACTGTGACTTGGCTTACGGAATTTCCCCCCTGGAATGGATTGAATGGTTTTCAACGCATTCCTATGGAAAAACGCCTTTTGGTTAATGAAATTTCTGTGACCAGTGCATTCCTATGGGAAATTGCATTCAATGCATTCCTGAGGGAAACTCGGTGAAAGTAAGAAACGTCCTGGAGAATGCCATTACGTCAATCGAGGTTCCACTGTAGATAAATAGGTATCGCTACAGTGCAAAAAGTAACAGCTTTCCAGTGTCTAGTCATGCCTGCCTCATGACCAGGGAGACCTTGACTACTGTACCTCCTGGTGGCAATGGGACCCCCCCCCCCCCTTGGCAGCTTTTTGCTTCATTGTGCCATGTTTGACCGTCAAAACTTGTGTCTCTTTGCTCTTACCTCCCCAGAATACGCTCCTGCAGCAGCTGGGGGTGGCCCCATTCTCGGAGGGCCCCTGGCCCCTCTACATCCACCCCCAGAGCCTGTCGGTGCTTTCTCGTCTCCTCCTCATCTGGCAGCACAAGGCCACCGTCCAGCGAGACCCGGACGTCCCGGAGTGCCTGAAAGTTTGGGAGAGGTAAGCGACAAGAGTCTTAGGAAACGGCAGAAAGAATAATCAAGAGCGGCGTTGGCAGAAGGACCGCTTTAGTGGATGGTATGCGGAGCAAGGGCCACATGAAATGGTGCTGTGGGCCACGACCGGCCTACGGGCCGCAGGTTGAATATCCCTGTTGTAGAATGCTGAGTCCTAAAGGACATCTGAAGGCTCTTTGCTAGATGGTCGTTTAATTGATGTTGAAAAATGTCTACTCATGGAGTGTCCACCACCCCCTTTCACCCCACTTTCTCCTGTTGGGCTGGGGCAGGTTTGTGGGCACCCTGAAGCAGAACGCCTTGCAGGGGACCCTCCCAGGCGACACGGAGGACCTCAACGTCGAACACCTGCAGCTCCTGCTGCTGATCTTCCACAGCTTCTCCGAGAAGGGCCGGCGCTCCGTCTTGACCCTCTGCATCCAGACCGTCCTGGAGCTGACGGCCAACCTGGACTCCCAGCTCCGATGTATCCCCCTCCTCCTCGCCCGCCTCCTCCTGGTCTTCGACTACCTGCTTCACCAGTATTCGAAGGCTCCTGTCTACCTGTTTGAACAGGTATGTCCTGTGTGTGTGCCTGAACCCTTGTCGAAGGGCGGCATCTGAGCATAATAGGGGCTGCGGTAGTTCAGTGGTTAAGAAGCTCGCCTTGTTAGCTGGAAGGCCAGCAAGTTGGCAGTTCAAGACCTGGGTACTGCATGACGCCTCTGCCAGCTCTTGCCAACCTAACAGTTTGGAAGCAAAAAATTGCAAGTAGATAAATAGGGACCACTTTGGTGGGGAAAAGATCTCGGGGATATGAAAGGAGCCTCATTTGGGCATTCCCTGAGCAGAGTTTCTCCAGCAAAAATCCTTTCAACCCAGAATAATTTCTGAGACAAAATTATTATTATCTGTCGCAGAAGAAAGTGCGGCTCTCTTGATGTCTCAAACTACCGTTCCCGCTATCTTTTGCCCGCTATGGGTTAAATTTGGGTGGCACAAAGTCCGAAGCAGCTTACACTTTTTGTTGGGCTACTAGCTCAGTCTTAGTCCTGAACCCTGAGTCAGGTCACCCCAGAGGCAGGTAGACTAGCTCAAGGAAATCTTTGGTGAAGAGGAGGGAGCCCTTCCAACTCAGTGATTCTCTGATGCCTCTTTTTTTGTCCTGTTTAAACTACGTAGCAAGGAGCCTGCTTCTTCAGGACCCTTGCCTGTGGGACAAGGGAGCGGCCCTTGAGTCCTCGGGGAGTCTGTCCAACGGTCTAGCTGGCTGACCATCGTTCCTCCCTGCCTCTCTCTCTTGTTTTTTCTCCCAGGTGCAGTACAACCTGCTCACTCCGCCCATTGCTGGGGCAAGCGGGTCCCAGGACGGCGGGCGGCGCACCTCTTTGCCCCTCTACCACGGCTTCAAGGAGGTGGAAGAAAACTGGACCAAGCACTGCTCCTCAGGTGGGAGGAGAAACGTTTTAGGTGTCTGAAAGGTGTGCTGACCCACCCCAGCGGGTATGGTCGCCGCACAGCGGCGCTACACAGAGAGCCTATTCGAGGAGAGTCCAGAGAGCAAAATCTAAAGAGCAAGCTGAGGTCTGGTTACCGGTAGTTCAAGCAAGTGTCTAGTCTGAAGGATGTCCAGGGTCGTCGTCAGGGTTGGCAGAGAAATCAGGGTCACGGCTGGCAGATCAGGGTCTAGGCAGGTTATCCATAGTCAAGCAGGGTGTTGGTCTTTGCACTGAAGAATTGTACCGAGGCTAGAAGAATGCAACAAGCTTGCTTATAAGCCTCCTAGCTAATCGCTATCAGTTGGGAGCCTTCTCTGGTACTTAGTTCTAGCTTGCCTGCGTCTCAGGTGTAGCTGCCTTCTGCACTTTGCCCTGACTGAGGGCTGATCCCTGACAGAGTCAGACCTCTGATTTGATGGGTCATCTGCCGGGGGCAACAGACTTGGGCCAGGCACAGGCTGAGATTCCTGGCTCAGGATGTTCTCATGTTCAGGTGCAGGCAGAACTGGGCTGGGCATAGGGAGTGCCCCCACGATCCAGGTCATTTTAGTACATACTGTTTGTGTCTTACCTTTCCCTTCGGAGTGAAGCTATTGTTACAAAGAAGGCTGGAAATTGCCCAGGCTTTCCCAAAAAAAAATAACCATTTTTGTTTTAGTTTACAATTTTTAAAATTATTCATCCCTTTTTAATAGCCTCTGTGTCTTTCTTTCCACTCTAGATTCAGCCCCGCAACCCCGATTCTACTGCATCCTCTCACCGGAAGCGTCGGAAGACGATCTGAACCGCTTGGATAACACGGTACAAACAAAAAAAAACCCCTTCTTTTCCCCAGCCTCGTACGACTTCAGCTTTAATTTGTTTGCTGAGTTTGCAACCCAGCGGGAGTCAGTAGAAAAACTTGTAATGTGGTTCAAAGTCCTCTAGCTCTGTCCATGCTTTAAATCCGTGGTTCCCATCATGGGGCACAATACCCACCGGGAGGGGGGTGTGTGTGTTTGATTTTTAAGGGGGAGGGGGGAATTTGAGAATGTTTAAACCAAGTTAATGGCCTTAAAGGCTTCGTGGTTATGGGGGTCACAAGCCCCATGGGGGACTATGCCCCCCAAATTGCATCCCAATTGATCTATACAATGTGTGTTTTTCCCAGTGATGTCATTGGTTGATATCATAGTCGCAGGTAGGTTGAGATTGTGACATTATCTGACTAGCTCAGCTGTAGCCCTCTGAGCTCAGCTGTAGTTTTCACAGTAGGTGGAAGGCAAATGGGCATGCGAGATCAGCACTGTGGGGGTCACAATCCCCATGTTGGGTTGTATGCCTTTGGGCACTGCTGTTAGAGACTTCTGGTCCACAAGGTGGCCGGACACATGTATGGGAAGGATAAGGGCAGTAAGTGGCCGTCGACAGAGAAGCGGGACGGGTTAGGGAAAGGCTGGCCTACGTTAAAGAAAAGAAAAACCCAAGCGAAGCCGGGTACTCAGCTAGTAATAATTATATGTCACAGGGGTGGGTGGGGGTGGCATCAGGATTTTAGAGATGCTAATGTGGAACCCTTTGCTTTAAAGGTTTAGGGATTTCTGTTTTCTGAAACGGTCCACAGCCTGGAGTGGAGGGCAAAAGATTCTGGTTTATCCCATCATTTCTCTTCCCAGTATGCGGTGGCGCAGTGGTTAAGAAGCTCGTCTTGTTATCTGGAAGGCTAGCAAGTCAGCAGTTCGAGACCCTAGTACTGCATGACGGATTGAGCGCCCATCTCTGTCCCAGCTCTTGTGGGACATGAAAGGAGCCTCATTCGGGCGTCCCCTGAGCGGAGTTCCTCCCTCAAAAATCCTTTCAACCCACAATAATTTCTGACATGAAATTATTATTAGTATTTCCGGCTAAAAGGGAATTTTGGGCCAGAATTGGTTTCACAAATGCTGGCCAAACATCTCACTGTCTCCCCCCCCCCCCGGTAACCAGGTGTGTGAGGTCTTATTCTCCAAGGGCAGCAAATACGACGACCTCTACGCAGCCCTCACGTCCCTTCTGGCGGCCGGCTCGCAGTTCGACACCCTCCGCAGGAAGGAGAACAAGAACGTCACTGCGCTGGTAAGGAAATTTCCCACACCAACCTCCGCTGGACCTTTCCATTTGCCTGACGGGCTTTGGAGCCTGTCGGCGACGGAGGATTATAGGCAGCCATCAGGATGCGTTTCCTCTCCGGTGTTTTTAACCCATCCTTCTCTGCTTCTTCCGTCCCCAGGAGGCCTGTGCGCTCCAATACTACTTCCTGATCCTCTGGCGGATCTTGGGCATTTTGCCCCCCTCCAAGCGGTACATGAACCAGCTGGCCATGAACAGCCCGGAGATGAGCGAATGTGTCATTCTCCACACCTTGCGCTGGTCTTCCCGCCTGCGGATCCCGTCTTACGTCACCTGGATCAAGGTAAGCAACCAGCGAGAGTCACCTGAGACCTTTCGTAAGGGGTTCAACCTCCTTTTGCCTCAAATTTCCTTTTTAACTCTTATATTAAGGAGATTGCCTTGGGAGTTGTATAAGGAGAGTTCTAGCGCACGCCAAAGTTTGCTTCTGGCCTTGCCGTTTCGAGTTGCTTCAACATTGGGCGTTTGTGCAGACGCCGGAACTGTGGCCTGGCGTTATAAGGGAACTTTACGCAAGCTTTTGTTATGCTTTTATCCCCAATGGTCTCTGCTCCAGCTCCTGCCAACCTGGCAGTTCGAAATTGCAAGTAGATAAATAGGGGTCACTTCGGTTGGGAAGGTAAACAGCGTTCCGTGCACTCCAGTGTTGAGACATGCTGTTCAAAAGCAAGAATTTGCAAGTAGATAAATAGGTACCACTTTGTCAGGAAAGGTAACGGTTTTCTGTGCATTCTGGTGTCTCATCATGGCTGGCACATGTCCACAGAAAAGTCTGCAAATGCAGACAGCGGGGGCTCTTTGGCTATAAACAGAGGTGAGCACTGAACCCAAGAGTCGGATACGACTGGCTTTCAAGCAAGGGCGACACCTTGACCTTTATTCCCAATGGTTAAGACGCCGAACTTGACGACTGGAAGGACAGCAGTTCAAGACCCGAGTGCTGCATGACAGGGTGAACCCCCATCTCTGTCCCAATTCCTGCCAACCTAGCTGTTCAAAAAGCAAGAATTTGCAAGTAGATAAACAGGGACCACTTTTGTCAGGAAAAGTAACGGGTGCTCTGTGCATTCAGGTGTCTCGTCATGGCTGCCACACGGAAACGTCTGCCAACGCAGACACTGCCAGCTCCTTGGCTATAAACCGAGATGAGTACCGAACCCTAGAGTCAGATACGACTGGCTTTAACCTTTACCGTTACCTGCCCCAAATGCACACCTTTTGGCACAGTGTCCTCCAGAGGCTGTGAGATGCTTTCACTGCCCTCTTTTGATTGATGCCGCCGTCTTCCGATGCCAGGCTTAACCAGTGTCAGAATGTGAGCACTGACGTTATGCTCATTTTAAGACACACATGCGAACATTGACGGCCTTTGGGAATTCTAGAATCGGAAGTGAACTCGAGCGTCTCTTATAGCCACGATGGGAGGAGACGCTGAAGGAGCTGATAAACAATTTGCTTTGGGAGAGGTGTGTCTTTCTTGAAACTTCAGTGGGGTTGGTTTTGTGGACATGCGCATTTCCTTCTTCTTCCGCTGCATCCGAATCCGAATACAGGCAATCGGCCATGGGAATTATATACTGCAGAGGCTTTCCATTGGCCTTCTGCATCGCAGCATGTCTCCCATAGTACCATGGATTCAGTTCCACGGGTCACGTTCTGGTCCTGAGCCCTTTTGGCATGCAAAACCCTCATCATCATCCCCAGGCCTGGGTGGATGAAGCTGCTGCCCTCCATCAAGAGGGATTCAAGTGGGACCATTGAATCCACTTGGGGACCCTCCCCCTCCCCTGTGGACTTCGCCATCCAAGGCCACTTAGTTCTCAGAGGTTAGTTAACAGCCGCCTAACAATCAGCGTTGAGTCGCTGGCAGTAGGGTCTACTCTGTAACCATAGCAGTGGTGAAGAAGCTCGCCTTGTTATCTGGAAGGCCGGCAAGTCAGCAGTTCAAATCTCGGGTACTGCATGACGCATTGTGTGCCCGTCTCTGTTCCCAGCTCCTGGGGACATGAAAGGAACCTCATTTCGGCGTCCCCTGAGCATAGTTTCTCCCGCAAAAATCCTCTCAACCCAGAATAATGTCTGACATGAAATTATTGTTATAACCATAGCAGGTGAACTTGGGCAGACAAGTACATGGTTTCCCGGCGGCGCCTGGCCCCCGTTATCTCCGGGCCCGGGATGGGAGTCCTGATGGTTCCCCCCCCCCCATGGCGGCCCTGCATTTCCACACTTGGGTTTATTTTTTAATGTCACTCCCTTTCCAACTTTCCCTTTAGGACCACCTCGCCAAACAGGGCATGAAGGCCGAACATGCGGCTTCGCTCGTCGAACTCACCTCGGCGAAGTGCAGCTCTGTGAAATACGACGTGGAAATTGCGGAAGAATATTTTGCTAGGCAGGTACGTTGGAGGCTTTGTAAGAACATCTTTTAACGCTTGTTTAGTCTTAAGCTGTAAGACGCTGTCTCCCAACGTGGGACTCACGCCCCACTGGGGGACTTCAACTCCCAGAAGCCTCGGCCAGGCTGATCGGTGCTTTGGGGGAGAATTGACTGAGGCTTCTGGGAATTGAAGTCCAAACACCCCAACCTCTGATGTCAGATGTTGTGGTCGGATGAACCCCATTGGCCTCCCAAAGCCGTCCAGCAGCAGAACGCGCAGCTTCTTAGGAAAGTGTTTGGGGCTCCGCAAGCGAGCGCGATTTCACCGCTGCTCTCCCCTTTCCCAAGATCTCCTCTTTCTCCGGGGTCGACTGCACCACCATCCTGAAGCTCCACGAGATCCCCAGCCTCCAGTCCATCTACACCCTGGATGCTGCCATTTCCAAAGTCCAGGTCTCCCTCGACGAACACTTCTCCAAAATGGCCGCCGAGACCGACCCGCGCCGGTCGTCCGAGATCACCAAGAACCTGCTTCCGGCGACCTTGCAGTTGATTGATACTTACGCCACCTTCACTAGGTCAGCGGTGCGCCCCCCCCCCCAACCCCCGTTTCTCACATCATGATCCCCAAGGGTTGGCTTATGACAGTGATGGCGAGCTTATATCATGCACGCTGTCGCCCCAGCATGGAGTTTGCTCCACTCCTCTGCCCAGCAGCCCAATGGGAACACTTCCTCTGTTCCCCCAGCACAGAGTTCACCCCGCCCTTCTACCCAGCAGCCCAATGGGAGTGCTTCCTCTCTCCCCGGCACAGAATTTGCCCCGCCCCTCTGTCCAGCAGCCCAATGGGAGCACTTCTTCCTTCCCCCAGCACAGAATTCGTCCCACCCCTCTTGCCAGCAGCCCAATGGGAGCGCTTCCTCCCACCTCCCAGCACAGAGTTCGCCATCCCTGTCTTTTCACGGCCAGCCTTCCGCTTTGGGTTCTCCCCACCTGAGCCCTTCCCCCTGTTCTTGGCGTAGGTCTTACCTGCTTCAGAGCCTCACCGAGGAAGGCTCGGCCGAGAGCAAGCCATCAGAAGACAAGCTGCAGGGCTATGCGGCGGTCCTGGCCGTCGGATCCGGCCGGTGCAAGAGTAACACCCTAGGTGAGTTGCCATCTCCTCCTCCTTCGAGCAGCTCTTGTGGCAGCGGAGGCCAGTGTCGTGATCTGTGAAATGGATCGAAACCTCCTCGCAACCTGGGTGGGCTTCTTGGGCCAAAGAGGAGCTTTGCGGCTTCCATCGTCAAGTGCGGGATGTTTCATGCTCAGCATCCAGGTGAGCCATGATCCCTCTTTGAGTGTACCCCGAAGGTGACGTCTGCTTTTCCCCATATGGCGCAGGGCCGACCCTTGTCCAGAACCTGCCCTCGGCTGTCCAGTCTTTGTGCGAATCCTGGAACAATATCCACACCAACGAATTCCCAAACATCGGCTCCTGGGTGAGTCTGCATTCCCCCCGCCCCTCTTTTCTTGGAACACTGCAAGGAAACGAAACCCTGCCTGCCTTCCTTTCCTCCGGCCTCTTGAACTGCTAATGGTTTTGTTTTTTGGGGGGGTTGGCTGGTTTTTTTCTTTCCTTTGCACGTTCCAGCGCAACGCTTTTGCCAACGACACAATCCCTGCCGAGAGCTACATCAGCGCGGTGCAGGCTGCCCACCTGGGCACCCTCTGCAGCCAAAGTCTTCCTCTCGCTGCCTCCTTGAAGCGCACCCTCCTCTCCTTGGTCCGGCTCACCGGCGACCTTGTGGTGTGAGTATCTGGCCTCCTCGGGGAAGCCGTTTGGGAGCCCATTGTCCTTCGGGGTTGGCCCCAGCGTCAGGGCGAGGCTTGGTTCGCTCTTGCGTGCAGTTGCTCTTTCAAGGACTTTCTTCCACTGAGACGCAGTCGGGTCCATCTAGGTCTGTCTGTCGGCCCATCTTATCTGCCTATTGATCGAAGGATCTCTCTCTCTCTCTCTCTCCCTATTGATCAAAGGATCTATCTATAGATCGAAGGATCTGTCTATCTATTGACCAAAGAATGAATGAATGAATGAATGAATGAATGAATCTATCTATCTATCTATCTATCTATCTATCTATCTATCTATCTATCTATCTATCTATCTATCTATCTATCTATCTATCTATCTATCTATCTATGATTAAAATCCATCCATCTATCTATCTATCTATGATTAAAACCCTTCTCTCTCTTTATCTGAGATTTAAAACCCATCTATCTATCTATCTAATCTATCTATCTATCTATCTATCTATCTATCTATCTATCTATCTATCTATCTATCTATCTATCTATCTATCTATCTATCTATCTATCTATCTATCTATCTATCTAAGATTAAAAACCCTTCTCTCTCTCTCTTTATCTGAGATTTAAAACCCTTTATCTATCTATCTCCATCCATCCATCTGTCCATCTAAGTCTGAAGCACCAAAATTTAAGATAAACTTTTTTTAAAAAAAACCAAACAAACCACTAATCTAAAAGTTTTGGGTCCTTCGCTAGAACTTAGATTTTATTAATACTCCCCAGGAGTATTAATAAAAGGCCCATTTAAACGGGACTACAGGGCGGTGGGATGTGTGGTGGGGGGTGTTTGGCTTTATTTCAACCTCTTCTTTTTCACTCCACCCAATGCTACCTTTGCTCCGGGTGATTTCCGCAGCCAGCCTGCCTCAGCTCCCCACAATATGACCTCTGTTGCTTCTCCCTGGCTCGCAGCTGGTCAGACGAACTCAACCCGCCCCAGGTGATCCGCTCGCTGCTGCCCCTCCTCCTGGAATCCAGCACGGAGAGCGTGGCCGAGATCAGCAGCAACTCCCTCGAGAGGATCCTGGGGCCGGCTGAGTCGGACGAGTTCCTGTCTTGCGTCTACGAGAAACTGATCATGGGCTGTTACAACATTCTGGCCAATCACTCGGACCCCAATAGGTACGTCCTCCGTGCGTTACGAGGGGCGGCGGCGGCTTAGTGGATTTTAAAACTGCCTTGAGAAAAGTTCACGCCCCTTAAAAGATAAACCTCCCCCTCCTCTCCCCCCCCCTTTAGCGGCCTTGACGAAGCCATCTTGGAGGAGTGCCTGCAACATCTGGAAAAACAGCTGGAAAGCAGCCAGGCACGGAAATCTATGGAAGAGTTTTTCTCCGAGAGGTGAGGTGTCAGCGCCCTTAACATCGAGTTATGACCTCCACCAGTTTTGGGGGAAGCCTCCCTGTCTGTGCTGTGAAGATTAGAAGTCAGACGGGAGTCGGAGACAGCAGGGATATCCCATAATAGTCTGCCTTAAAGCTTTCTTACGTGGCTCTAAGGTTTCCTGGGGTCTTCCAGAGGATCTTTGCAGGACAAAGGTTAGAATCCTAGAATCACGGAGTTAAAAAAAGGGGTCTTTGAGGCCATTGGGTCCAACCCCTGCTCAATGCAGGGAACCCAAATCAAATTCTGTTGGGTCGTCTTGTGTATTGATTGATTTCTTCCTGTTACTTTCAGAGCAGCTTTTACTTCACTTTCTAGAACTTTTTATGTTCTTAGTTTTGGGAAACCTCCCCTGCCTATGTTGTGAAGATTAGACGTCAGATGTGGGGGACAGAGATGGCAGGGATATCCCGTAATCTGATTTTTTTAAAAAAAATTGCCATCACAGCGGGAGAAACACAGTTCTAAAAGTCTTGTATCTTGCTTTATTAATACCGGGAGTGGGATCGGGACTCAAACTGCTTCACAGTGGGAGCCAGGGGTGTCGTTGCGTAGCACAGGGCTGGCCGGGGGCATTTAAGGAGAAACCGTTGGTGGTCTTAGCTCCTTTGTCTAGCCCACTGCCGTCCCCTGAGCTTCAAGGCCTGGCCTTCTCTGACGTTTTCCATCCGTTGTCGCTTCCCTGCTAGCGGAGAACTGGTCCAGATCATGATGGCCACCGCCAACGAGAACCTCTCTGCCAAGTTCTGCAACCGAGTCCTGAAGTTCTTCACCAAGCTCTTCCAGCTGAGTGAGTGGCTGACCTTAAATCTTTCTCATGTGGCTCTAAGGCTTTCCGGGGTCTTCCAGAAGGACTTTGCAGGATAAAAGTTAGATAAACAATCAAAGCATCACGGAGTCGGAAGGAGTCTTTGAGGCCATCGAGTCCAACCTCCTGTGCTCAACGCAGGAATCCAAATCAAATTCTGTTGGTAGTCTGTGTGTTGATTTATTTCTTCCTATTACTTTCAGAGTAGCTTTTACTTCACTTTCTAGAACTGTATGTTCTGAGAATCATAGAATCACTGAGTCGGAAGGGGGGTCTTTGAGGCCCTTGGGTTCCACAATGGAGGAACCAAAATCAAATTCTGTTGGTCCTCTGTGTCAACCTGCCTGGGCTGACCTGCTGTCTTCCCCGCATCCTCTTTTCCTGCAGCCGAGAAGAGCCCCAATCCAAGCCTCTTGCGCCTCTGCGGCTCCTTAGCCCAACTGGCCTGCGTGGAGCCCGTGCGCCTCCAGGCCTGGCTGACGCGCATGACCACCTCGCCCCCCAAGGAGTCCGACCAGCTGGAGGTGGTGCAGGAGAACCGGCAGCTCCTTCAGCTGTTGACCAGCTACATCGTCCGGGAGAACAGGTCAGGGGTCATTCCGTCTCTCTCTCTCTCTCTCTCTCTCTGGCTCCTATGATAAGTTACCGTTCGTTTTGTATAAGTTTATCGACGCAAAGGCTATTCTCCGGAAACAAATGTAGACTTAGTGGACGGGCTGAGGGGAGAGGACAGCTTTCCCGCTACTGCAGGGGTTCTCAACCTGTGGCCTGTGGGCCAGATGCAGCCCACGGCACCATTTCACATGCACACACACGCACCCCACCGCCTCCACCACACCAGGAAGTGCCATGTAGTAGAGGAAGGTCAAAATGGCCATCCCCGAAGCTGTCTGAGGGAGCGTGTCCCAATGGCCCCCGGTAGACAAAGAGGTAGACAAAGAGGTACCCCTTTGACAGGAATGGTAACAGCGTGTCTAGTTATGCCTGCCATACGACCACAGGAACATCTGCTGACGCAGACAGTGCTGACTTTTTGGCTAGAAACGGATATGAGCACTGAACCCCTAGAGTTGGATAGGACGGGCTTTCGAGCAAGTGTTATCTTGGACCTTTTGACCTTTAAGTCTTTTGCCTGTGTGTGTGTGTGTGTGTGTGTGTGTGTGTGTGTGTGTGTGTGTGTGTGTGTGTGTGTGTGTGTGTGTGTGTGTGTGTGTGTGTGTGTGTGTGTGTGTAAAATTGAGTGTTGTCTGATCTCTTTGTGTTGATTTCTTCCCCACCCCCACCCCCGGTTGCCCCTCCAGCCAAGTGGGCGAAGGCGCTTGCACGGTCCTCCTGACCACGTTGATCCCGATGGCCACGGAGATGCTGGTGAACGGCGACGGGACCGGCTTCCCCGAGCTCATGGTGGTCATGGCCACGTTGGCCGGTGCCGGGCAAGGGGCGGGCCACCTCCAGCTTCACACCGCTGCCCTCGACTGGCTGGCGAGATGGTAAGGACAGCGTCGAACCAGTGCCGGAGGGGGTCAAAGCAGTGCCGGCCAACTTTGGTACCCCGGGTGTTCTTGGACTTCAACTCCCAGAAACCCCAAGCCAGCACTCCTGCTGATCAGGGCTTCTGGGAACTGAAGTCCAAACACATCTAGAGTGTGCCAAGGTTCACCATCACGGGCTTCAAAGTGTCCTCCGTTTTTTGGGGGGGAAATTGCGCTGGACGGCTTCTCACCCACCAGCTTGGTGCCCAACCCTTTAGGCTTGTAGTCGGCAGTTCGATTCTCTCCCCCATGTGGGGTAGCACAGGGACAGGTCTGAGAATGGGCCACATCTGAGTCCCCACATCTGAGTCCCCACATCTGAACGGAGAGGAACACGAGGAGGAGCCAGGATATAACCTCTGCTCTGTATCCAAGGCTCAGGACGCCTTTCTAAGCCGCCCTTTCCCCATTCCTCTTCCAGCAAGAAGTATTTGTCCCAGAAGAATGTGATTGAGAAAATGAACGCCAACGTCATGCACGGAAAGGTAAGAATCGGGGTGGGGTGCATGCTGCTCCTTGGCGGATCTGGGGGGGAAACATCTTGCCCGTGGCCATCAAAATTACGTTTGGCTGCCGTGGCTTGGTGGTTTTAAGACGCTGAACTTGAAACCGGCAGGTCGGCAGTTTGTGACCTGTGTGCTGCGTGACGGAGTGAGCTCCTGTCGTCTGTCCCTGCCTTTCTTTAATCACGTCAGACGCACCACCAGCATATTAAAACGTACAAAACTAAAATTAACACATCTAAAAACACAATAAATAGCAAACCCCCCAACATCAACGGCATTTCTTCTTGCCAACACAAGGTCCTCCTTAGCGCACGTTCAGGGGCCTCGCGTGCATTGTGTGTCCTATGGGAGATAGTTTGCACGCGTTCAGTTCAGTTCAGTTTGTACTGAACAAACTGCTCGGAAGCAAGAAATTTGCAAGTAGATAAATAGGGAACTGCTTCAGTGGGAAAAGGTAGCAGCGTTTTCCGTGCACTCCGGCACCTAGTCGTGCATGCCATGTGGCCATGGAAACGTCTGTAGGTGCAGACAATGTTGGCCCTTTGGCTAAGCCCTAGAGTCGGACACGACCGGCTTCCGAGCAAGGAAGACTTTGAACTTATGTCCCCAATAAAATGATTCTTAGATATTGTGGTGGGAGATCGTTTTGGGAGGTGATGAATCCAGAGCCGGGTCACACTCTCTCAGCTTCGAGGGCCGGAGGGCCATGTTGTCCTGTTTGGCCCGACGGGGGCGGCCATTTTGTCCCAACAGCTTCAAAAGGGTGGCCTTTTTTGTTTCTTGGAGGAATGGGGTGTGTGTGTGTGTCACATGAAATGGTACCGTGGGCCAGATCCGGCCCATGGTCCTTAGGTTGGAAACCCCTGAAGTAGAGTGTCCACAGTGTGTTTTTGCATATTTGCCAGTCAAAATGACCAGTGAGTCTTGACTCGTCCTGCGGATTTTCAGTAGTGACATGAGTCCCTCTTGCAGCACATGACGGTCCTCGAGTGTACCTGCCACATTGTCTCCTACCTGGCCGACGTCACCAACGCCCTCAGCCAGACCGGCGGCCAGGGGACCAGCCACCTTTCCGTGGACGGAGAGGAGCGGGCCATCGAAGTGGACTCGGACTGGGTGGAAGAGCTGGCGGTGGAAGAGGAGGATTCCCAAGCTGAGGATTCAGTAGGTGGCTTAGGACCGGGGGGGGGGGTAACAGGGTCCAGGACGGCGGTGGCTTAAGTGGTTAAGACGCTAACCGGCAGGTCAGCCATTTGAGACCCAAGTGCGGCACGACAGAGTGAGCTCCTGTCGTCCGTTCCAGCTCCTGCCAACCGAGCATTTAAAAATTGTAAGAAATTGCAAGTAGATAAATAGGTACTACTGTGGGAGGGGAAAGATAACAGCGTTCCCGTGTCTAGTCCTGCCTGCCACATGACCATGGAAACATCTGCAGGTTGTTTGGCTGTAAACAGAGATTAGCACCGACTCCTTTTCCCCCCAAGTAATCCCTTTATGTTGACAAAGCAATATGTGTGTGAGAGACGGCTGTATGCGCTTCAGCAGTTTGCCACCCCCACGCTGACGGCTGCCTGAGGCCGCGCTTCCCGTGCTGTCCCAACAGCTTCAAAGGGGCAGCCATTTTTGCTTCTCAAATGCCCTTGGAGGGGTGGGGGTGGGGCCCACATAAAATGGTGCCGTGGGCCAGATGTGGCGTACAGGCCTTCGGTTGTGGACCCCTGTCATAAAGGGAGCAGAAGAGTTCAGTGGCCGACGTAGGGCCCTCTTGGGCGGTTGCGATGGTTGTCGCATGAGACATAGTTCTCCAGCTAAATGGTCTTGGTGGCTCTCGCTAAAGCCCTAATTTTAATCTCGATCTCTTCTCCTTCAGGATGAAGATTCCCTGTGCAACAAACTTTGCACGTTCACCATCACCCAGAAGGAGTTCATGAACCAGCACTGGTGAGTGATGCCCTCGGAGAGACAGACGGTTGTCGTGTCTTTTGTGTTGTATCCGGGAGCCCCGGTGGCGCAGGGGTTTCAACTACTGCCCTGCAACCCAAAGGTTGCGATTTCGATCCTGACAAGGGGTCAAGGTTGACTCAGCCGTCCTTCCTAGGTCGGCCGAATAAGTCCCCAGCATCTTAATGAGAGTGTGTGCGTGCGTGCGTGCGCTAATTAACTTGTGAACCACCCAGAGTGGGCTCTAAATGCTTATATGGGGCAGGGTATAGAAGTCAAATTGCCCGGAGTCGCACGTCGATTGGGAGCAATTATACAAATCGAATTAGTTAATTAATTAATTAATTAATTCCTTGTTAGATATAACCATATTCTAATGATGGCCAATCTACACTGTCGATTTCTGCCTCTTTTACACTCAATCAAGTTCTTCTTCGTGGTCTCTCTGGATCCACATGAATGGGTTTGCTTGCGCATACGCACAGTATACCCATTCGTGTGGATTCACAGAGGCCACGAAGGAAGAGCTTGGTGGAGCATCAGGGCTGGTCTCCTCAAACCTGGCTCCCCAGATGTTCTTGTACTGCAGTTCCCACTCAACCAATTTCTTCTCCGTGGTCTCTGTGAATCCGTATGAATGGGTTTGCTTGCACTTACATGCAGTAAAACCCATTCGTGTGGATTCACCAGGGGACCCCCAAGAAGAACAACAGTGGCAGGTAAGCAGCCAGTCCTTATAGAGACCTGGTGGGGCAGGGCTTCAAACGGCTGTCCTGTATCCCAAAAGGTGGTGAGTTCGATCCTGGCCAGGGAGGGATCAAGGTTGACTCAAAGCCTTCCATCCCAGCATGTTAATGAGTCCCCAGCTTGTGGATTTTAGAGATTTAGATTTTGTGATTTTAAGAGTTTTAGATTTTAGAGTTTTTATGATGTTTTTATGAGTCGCTTCGGCAAGGGGGCGGTGATACAAATGTAAACAATTAATTAATTAATTAATGTTTTATCTATATGTATGGGTTGTCGGAGTGTGTTATGTTGGGGGTGTTTCTTGTGTTGTAAGTCGCCCGGAGTTGCCTCTGCAAGGGGGCGGCTAAACAAGTCAAAATAAACAAACAAGTAAATAAATAAATGTTAATGAATCTCCAGCATGCTAACGAGGGCAAAATGCTAATTAAATCATGAACCGCCCAGAGACGGCACTAAGCGTTTATATGGGGCAGAATATAAGTGTGTTTGCTTTGTTTTGGCTTTGTGTGTGTTGTTTGGTTCAGCTTGCAAGCCGGTTGCTCCCGCCGCATAGGAAACCATCTCTCTCTGTCATGCCAACCTTGCTGGGCATTTTCCCTTCCCCGCCTCCCCAGGTACCACTGCCACACTTGCAAAATGGTCGACGGCGTCGGCGTCTGCACCGTCTGCGCCAAGGTGTGCCACAAAGACCACGAGATCTCGTACGCCAAATACGGCTCTTTCTTCTGCGACTGCGGGGCCAAGGAGGACGGCAGCTGCCAGGTAGGCAACCGCGGGGGCTTACTGGTTAAGGCGCCGAACGTGAAAGCACCTGGGAGGTCAGCAGTTTGAGACCTGAGTGCCACAGGATAGAGTGAGCTCCCGTCATCTCCTGCTAACTTAGCAGTTTGAAAGCAAAATAAAAATTGCAAGTAGATAAAGAGGTACTACTTCGGTGGGAAAGGTAACAGCATTCCATGTGCTATGGTGTCTTAAGTCATGCCTACTACATGCTCACAAATACGTCCGCTCACGCTCCGGTTTGAGCAAATGGCTGGTCGGTCTTTTCTGGTTTTGAATCACTTTTCCCGATGCCAGTATGTGCCCTGGTGGCGCAGTGGTTGAAAACATGGCAACAAACGACACATTGACATTAGAATTAAAAGTCAAAGAAGGCATTCTAAAGAAATCAAATTTTAAGAAAATTTTGGGGGGAGTTTCTAGACTATGCACTGATTAAAAGGCAAAAAACCAGGCCAAGTACAAATGTCATTCGGGAAAGAAGGATAAATTACAAATTAAAGAGATTAAAGCTGTTGGGGCAAAATGGCCGCCCCCATCACACAAGGCAGGGCAAAGTGGCCATCTGGCCCTCAAAGCTGACTCAGAGAGCGTGACCCGGGCCCCGGCTTGAAAAGGTTGGGAACCCCTGATGTAATAATTGTTATTTTTTGTAATTAAAAAGAATTAAATAAAAACTGCTGGATTGTGAGTTCAATCCTGTTGGGGATCAAGGTGGACTCAGCCTCTTCCCTCCTTCCTAGGCGGGTCTAGTGAGTCCCCAGCATGTTGAGGGCGAAATGCGAATTAACTCATGAACCGCCCAGAGAGTGCACTTAGTGCTTATATGGGGCGATGTATAGAAGTGTGATCGCTTTGATTCAAAAGGAGAAGGAGCGACCCATTAAACTGAATGTTTCCTGCCTCCCTCCAGGCCCTGGTGAAGAGGACGCCCAGCAGCGGCATGAGCTCCACCATGAAGGAATCGGCCTTCCAGAGCGAGCCCCGGGTGCCTGAGAGCGTCCTCCGCCACTCCAGCACGTCCCCCACCGACAAGTCCAAGCCCTCTGGCAGCGACGGGCGAGGGGTCGACGAAGAGAAGCCCAAGAAGAGCAGCCTGTGCCGAAACGTGGACGGCTGCCGGGAGCAACTGCAGTCCCAGGTGGGTTGGGAAAACTGCCTCTCTGCAGTCGTCCCGCTCGGGCCTCGTCTCCTCCCAGGGTCTGGATTGCTTGGCATTTGGGCTCCTTCTTTTGTCCCTCTGTGGAGGCAGACTCGTTGGGTTAAAACTTTCCTCCTGGGTTTGTCGCCGGGGGTCCTGTTCCTTGTCCGGCCAGGCTGTCCTGCTACGGATAATAGCAAACTCTATACTTAACACACATACCTGAGTCATAGACGCAGGGGTTTCAAATGCCTCCATCGTTCTACAGGAGAACTACCAAAATGTCTGCCTCTGTTCTCTGTAAACATTCCATAGCAGACAGTGGCCTCTAGTGGCCAGTTCTGGCAGTGCCCCATATATACTGGGATATTTAAAAATATTTTTAGGACCCACAGATAACTGGAACCGCTGATATTGAACCTTTCAGATGTGCCAGTGGGATATTTGAGGGAAGCGCAGTTTCCACAATCTAGACCAGTGATGGCCCACTTTGGCACACTCCAGGCATTCTTGAACTTCAATTCCCAGAAGGCCCTGATCAGCAGGTGTGCTGACTTGGGCTTCTGGGAATTGAAGTCCAAGAACCTCTGGAGTGTGCCAAGGTGGGCCGTCGCTGGTCTAGAGGCAGAGGATACCATTAATGGGCCTTACAGGTATTAGACACATGACACTAGCGACATGTGCCCGTTCCAAAGATGAATGCCACATAATACAGATGAAATGACTTGAACCCTTGAAAGTATCGCACAAAGGCTGACAACTCGTTACTTTTCTCTTTGCTTTGTGGCATTATCCTCTAAATTTTAGCACATTATCTTGCTCGTCTGGCCACGTTATCCTGCTTGAGTCATAGAATAGACCATGCTGCCGGCGACTCAATGCCGAGCATCAGGCAGCGGTTAACCAACCTGACCACCCCTGAGGAATAAACGGCCTTGAGTGGCCAAGTCCACAGGGAGGGAAGGATGATGGTGGTCCCCAAGTGGATTAAATCCCATTTGGATCCTTCTTGATGGAGGGCATCAGCTTCATCCATCCTCGACTGGGGATGATGATGAATATTTTGCGTGCCAAAAGGGCTCAGGACCAGAAAGTGACTCGTGGGACTATGGGGGTCACGTTGCGATGCAGAAGGCAGATGAAAGGCCACGACATGATGCTCTCAGGACAGTCTTTCTGGCTGATCGCCACGAGGATCGCCAATATTCGGATACGGGAGGAGGAGGAGAAGGCCGGTTCCTTGCGCAAACCGGCTGAACCTCTTTGGCCTTCCGCGTCTTCGTCTCTCCCTAGGCCAATTTCTCCTTCGCCCCGTTGGTGCTGGACATGCTCAACTTCCTCATGGACGCGGTCCAGAATAACTTCCAGCAGGCCTCGGCCATGGGCAGCAGCAGCCGAGCCCAGCAGGCCCTCAGCGAGCTCCACACGGTGGACAAGACGGTGGACATGACCGACCAGCTGATGGTAAGCCCTGGCTGGCGGGCCATGTGCCCTCCGCAGGCCGCAAAAAAGGCCACTCTGTTTCTTTTGTCATCAACCTCCGTCCCACCCCTCCCGTCTTTAGGTGCCGACCCTGGGCTCCCAGGAAGGGGCCTTCGAGAACGTCCGGATGAACTACAGCGGGGACCAAGGCCAGACCATCCGGCAGCTGATCAGCGCCCACGTCCTCCGGCGGGTGGCCATGTGCGTCCTCTCCTCGCCCCACGGGCGGCGACAGCACCTGGCCGTCAGCCACGAGAAGGGCAAGGTGAGTCCCGGAGGGGGGTCAGGAAGAGGAGAGACGGACCTCCACTCCGTTGGGGCTTTGAGGACCTCTGTTGTGGGGGCCACTTTGTCACCATTCTTCTCAGCTGGTTTTTTTCCCTGCACGGGCCAAGCGGCAGCAGGTCATAAAGTTACCTGGCGCACGAATGTGCAACTTGCCAGAACAGCCGCAGTTTTCCCATGGTAGACAAAGCGCTACTTTTATGGGTCTGAAATGGGTTCCCTAACATTTTGGGCTGTGGGCCGGTCATGTGGTTCATGGAACCAGTCACTATGGCCTGGGGGCCAGATCCGGCCCCTGACACAAATTCATCTGGCCCATAAAGCCCTCGTCGCCTCAGAAGCGGAAGTAAAACACGCCCGTACGGGTGTGTTTTACTTCTTCCAGAAGTGACAAGGGCTTCGAGGGCTGGATGATTTGGCATCAGGGGTCGGATCCGGGCCCCAGGCCATAGTTTTGGCACCCCTGGTCTAAAGCCTGCGATTTCAGGATCTTTGCATTTCTTCAAACTGCTGAGGACTGCAGTGGCTTAGTGGTTAAGACACCGCACTTGACTCCTGGAAGGTCTGCAGGTCAGCACTTTGAGACCCGAGTGCTGCACGACGGCGTGAGCTTCCCTCTGCCCCAGCTCCTGCCAACCTAGCAGTTTGAAAGCAAAACATTGCAAGTAGATAAAAGAGGTTCCCACCTCGGTGGGAAAGATAAACAGCGTCTAGTCGTGCCTGCCACGTCTCCATAGAAATGTTTGCAGAAGCATACAGCGCTGGCTGTTTGGCAGAGATGAGCACTGAACCCTAGAGTCAGATACTGCTGTCTTTTGAGCCAGGGTGAAGTTGACCTTTATTTGAATTCCTGCTGCAACACGTGTTGTCGTCTTAGTGGAAGCCGCTGTCATTTATTGTCTCTCTCTCTCTCTCTCTCTCTGTGTGCGTGCATGTGTGTGTATCTGTCTCTGTGTGTGTTTTTCCCCACACAGATCACAGTCTTGCAGCTTTCCGCGTTGCTCAAGCAAGCTGACTCCAGCAAGCGGAAGCTGACCCTCACCCGCCTGGCCTCGGCCCCCGTCCCCTTCACGGTCCTGAGCCTCACGGGGAACCCTTGCAAGGAGGACTACCTGGCCGTGTGCGGACTCAAGGTACAGGCATGGTCTTCTTCTTCTGCCATATCCGGATCCGAACCGTGACGATCCTCATGGCGGTCAGCTAGGAAGACTGTCCTGAGAATATAATGCTGTGGCCTTCCATCTGCCTTCCGCACCGCAGCATGACCCCCATAGTACCACGGATCCAGTACCACGAGTCACTTTCTGGTCCTGAGCCCTTTGGGGAGTTCTTATACACCATTGGTTCCCAGCCTTTTCAAGCTGGGGGCTGGGGTCATGCTCTCTCAGTTAACTTCAAGGGCCGGGTGGCCATTTTGTCCTGCCTGTGCGACCGGGGGTGGCCATTTTGTCCCAACAGTTTCAAAGGGGTGGAGAGGTCACATGAAATGGCACCGGGGTGGGGTGGGGGGCGTAGATCTGGCCTACAGGCCTTAGGTTGGGATCCCCTTTTATAGAGCCCGGTGGATGCAGGGTTTAAACTACTGTACTGCAGCCAAAAGGCTGTGAGTTCAATCCTGTCTGGGATATATATATAGGGGGCAGGGGGTATAGAAGTGGGAATGGGTCTTCAGAGCCCGCTGGTTCTAATCCCCTTTCCCTGCCTCCCTCCTCAGGACTGCCACGTCCTGACGTTCAGCAGCTCCGGGTCCGTGTCGGACCACCTGGTGCTCCACCCGCAGCTGGCCACGGGCAACTTCATCATCAAAGCCGTGTGGCTGCCGGGGTCGCAGACCGAGCTGGCCATCGTGACGGCCGACTTCGTGAAGGTATGCGGCGAGCCCGCGGCGTACCTTGGCGTTTCCCTGTTTCTCCGGCTTCGTTTGCCCCCCGCCCCGGAATTGCTCACGCCGTTTGTCTCCTCTCCTTAGATCTACGACCTCTCGGCGGATGCCTTGAGCCCCACCTTCTACTTCCTGCTGCCCAGCTCCAAGATCCGGGACATCGCCTTCCTCTTCAACGAAGAAGGCAAGAACATCGTGGTGATCATGTCCTCCGCCGGCTACATCTACACGCAGCTCATGGAGGAAGCCAGCAGCGCCCAGCATGGCCCGTTCTACGTCACCAACGTCCTGGAAATCGCCCACGAGGACTTGAAAGTAAGACTTCAGCCTTCCTCCTCCTCTTCCTCCTCCTCCTCTGGCCGGGTCGGCTTCACGGGGAAGAACTCGCCGAGTTGGACTCGTCGTCGTTCCCATTTCCGTGGTTCTTCTCTGGGGTCGCAGGCCGGTCCTCCAACGGCGGTAGAGAAGTGTGCTATTTTTACTTTTGCACACGTGAGTCTTGACTACTGTGTGTTTCCTTCTCTGCTTCTCTTCCGCTTTCCTCGCAGGACAGCAACGGCCAAGTGGCCGGAGGCGGCGTCTCCGTCTATTACTCCCACGTCTTGCAGATGTTGTTCTTCAGCTATTGCCAAGGCAAATCCTTTGCCGCCACCCTCAACCGGAGCACGCTAGAGGTGATGCGCCTTTTTCCCATCAGCATCAAGAGGTGAGGCCCCTGACCGACCACGTCTCTTTTTTGCTTTGCTTTCCGGTCTCGATGCATGGTTTGTGTGGGTTCACGGGGGTGGGGGATGGCTTGGGCTTCTGGGAATTGAAGTCCAAGAACATCTGGAGTGCCAATGTTTGCAGTCACAGCTGTGAGTGTTGAGCGAAAGGCTTGACCCCTTCCTTAACTTCTCGTAGCACCAACGGCGGTGGCAGCAAGACGTCTCCCGCGCTGTGCCAGTGGTCGGAGGTCATGAACCACCCCGGCCTGCTGTGCTGTGTGCAGCAGACGACCGGCGTGCCCCTGGTCATGATGGTCAAGCCGGACACTTTCCTGATCCAGGAGATTAAAACCTTGCCGGCCAAAGCGAAGGTAGGTTTTGGGGGTTCTCTGCCCCCCCCTTGATGGCAGCATCGCGGGCGGGTGGAAACACGGACATCTGGCGTTTTCAATGGTGGGAGGGTGGAATCCTGTTCAAATGGTCGGTAATTGAGTAATGTATTTTTACACGGGAACATTATAACAGTCGGAGCGACCACTAGGCCTGCTGCCGCCTCAGCTGAATCACATCCCCTGGTGGCATGCATGTTCCAGCAGCGGCTGGGCAAGTCAGTGAGCTGACGTCAGAAATAGATATATAAGACGCGAGGGACCAAGGGCTTGTCCCTCGTGCGGAACCATCTTATTGGACAGCGCAGCTAGGCCATAGTGAGTCTGGCTTGAGCTAAAGATGAGGAGGTTGCACCTGTGTGAACTAACCGGACAAGGTTTGCTACCTTTGTGGCAAATGTACTCCGCGCAAGAACCTAACGAAGAGGGTGAGATTTGCTAACTGAAGATCCTGACGTCTGAGGCAGAATCGAACTTCAAATTTGGATTCAGCGCACTTGATTTAGTATAGGACGCATGGTCACAGACGTGAGGCCGATTGATTTTTTTATTTATTTTGGGGAATTTCCGCTGAATGGAGACTGGAAGCCCACCCCTGTCTTTGTCCCTTTGTGTTTTCTGCAGATCCAGGACATGGTGGCCATCCGGCACACGGCCTGCAACGAGCAGCAGCGGACCACCATGATTTTGCTGTGCGAGGACGGAAGCCTGCGCATCTACATGGCCAACGTGGAGAACACGTCCTACTGGCTCCAGCCTTCCCTCCAGCCCAGCAGCGTCATCAGCATCATGAAGCCGGTCCGCAAGCGCAAAGCGGTGGCCATCGGTAAGTACTGCTGAGGTCAGGCTTGAGTAAAAGGAGACTGGGAAGCGGGATATAGGGGGCGATCAGAGGACTGGAAACCAAGATGTCAACGGAGAGACCAAAGGAACTGGGCATGTTTAACCTTGAGAAAAGTGGATTCAGAAGGGGATATGATGATAGCACTCTTCAAAGACCTGAAAGATAATCATAAAAGAGGAAGGGTGGGATTCGCTCTCCGTCGTCCCAGAGTGCAGGAGGCGTAATAACGGGCTCAAACTACAAGAAGCCAGAAATAGGCTGGATATTAAGGGAAACTCCTTAGCTGTTAGAGCAGTACTGACAAACTCCCTTCCGACTCAGTAGTTTCTATGATTCTAAGAACAAACAAGTTCTAGAAAGTGAAGTGAAAGCTGCTCTGAAAGTATTAGGAAGAAATAAATCACCACACACACTACCAACAGAATTTGATTAGGATTTCTGCATTGATTTGGAGAGGGGGTCGTGGTGTTGGATCCGATGGCCTCAAAGGCCCCTTCCAACTCAGATATCCTATAATTCAAAGCCAGATTTCTGAGAGGACAGCGGCCAGAGATCTCTGGCTGGGTGGCTTGTTAAACACAGAAGCAGAATTCTGTGCAGTCTATGCTAAAGGTCTCACAAGGTTTTCCCCACCTTCCTCCTCTAGCGACGCGCACCTCCACCCAGGTCAACTTCCCCATTGATTTCTTCGAGCACAACCAGCAGCTGACGGACGTGGAGTTTGGGGGCAACGACCTCCTGCAGGTCTACAACGCCCAGCAGATCAAGCACCGCCTCAACTCCACCGGCATGTATGTGGCCAACACCAAGGTAGGTCCATGTGGCTGTGTTGAAAGCCCAGGAGAACTGAGGCTAGCTGTGGTTGTGTAGGGTAGTGGTTGAGAACCTATGGCACGCGTGCCAGATGTGGCATTCTCAGGCCCTTTTTCTTGCCACGCACACCATTACTCTAGCAACAGAGTTTGCCCCGCCCCTCTGCCCAGCAGCCCAATGGGAGCGTTTCCTCCCTCCCCCCAGCACAGAGTCCGCCCCGCCCCTCTGTTTGGGCACTCGGTCTCTAAAAGGTTGGGTGATGTTGTGTAAGGGGCCCGGTGCGAATCCTCCCCCTCTGCTTTCTCCGCGCTGCAGCCTGGAGGCTTCACCATTGAGGTCAACAACAACAACAGCACCATGGTGATGACCGGCATGCGGGTCCAGATCGGCACCCAAGCCATCGAGCGGGCCCCGTCCTACCTCGAGATCTTCGGCCGCACCATGCAGCTCAACTTGAGCCGCCCGCGCTGGTTCGATTTCCCCTTCACCCGCGAAGAGGCCCTCCAGGCCGACAAGAAGCTGACCCTCTTCGGTAAGTCTTTCCCTGCGCTCTCTGTCAAGTTCTTCTTCCTGGACTCTGATTCCACACACAAATGGGTTTCTTGCATGTGTGCGCAGTAAACCCATTTGTGCGGATTCACAGGGGGACCACGAAGAAGAAGAAGAACAGTTACAGGGGAGCAACCCGGTCCTCAAGGAGCCCTGGTGGCGCGGGGCTTAAAACTGCAACCTAAAGGTTGTGAGTTTGATCTCGACCAGGGCTCAAGGTTGACTCAGCATTCCATCCTTCTAAGTTCAGTTAAATGAGTCCCCAACACGTTAATTGAGAGGGGAGGGGGATGCTCATTAACTAAGCACTTACTATGGGGGCAGGTATATATAAGTATTGTTATTCTTCCCCATGGCTAACCCCGTGGCGTTTTATCTCCCCCGCAGTTGGGGCGTCGGTGGACCCGGCCGGCGTCACCATGTTGGACGCGGTCAAGATCTACGGCAAAACCAAGGAGCAGTTTGGCTGGCCGGACGAACCCCCGGAGGAGTTCCCGCCGGCCTCCGTCAGCAACGTTTGCCCTCCCAACTTGAACCAGGGCAACGGGGCCGGAGACACGGAAACGGCCGCCCCGGCTGTGGCAGGCGGAACGGTTCTTGAGAGGTGCGTCTTTCCCCCCTTCGAACATGAATTCTTTTTTGCACATGATTATTTGCTTCCGCTCTTCAATTGCCTTTCGGGATGCTTCTCTAAAAATGGGGACTCGGGTGGCTTAATGGTAATAATAATAATTTTGTGGCAGAAATTATTCTGGGTTGAAAGGGGGTTTTTTGCGGGAGAAACTCCGCTCAGGGGATCCGATTTGATTTATCATTTATATACCGCCTTCCTTGCCCTAAGGCAACTCAAGGCGGTTTACAAATCACAAAATAAGTATACAATAATACAGACGATATACATAATACACCAGTAAACCCATCCATGCCCCAATGAGGCTCCTTTCATGCCCTCAAAGGCTGGAACAGAGACGGGCGCTCAATCCCTAATTCAGGACCCGGGTCTCGAACTGCTGACTTGCCAGCCTTCCAGCTAACAAGGCGGACTTCTTAACCAATGATCCATCGCAGCCCTGGCTTAAGATGCTGAACTTGTCAACCGGACGGTCGCGGGGCCCGAGTGCTGCGTGACGGAGTGAGCTCCTGTCGTCTGTCCCGGCTGCTAGCCAACCTAGCAGTATGAAAGGGGGGTGGGGGAAATGCAAGGAGATAAACAGGAAGGTAGCAGCATTCCAGTGTCTAGTCATGCCTGTCACATGACCACGGAGGCGTCTGCACATGCAGACAGCGCTGGCTCTTTGAGCACTGAACCTTAGAGTCGGATACGACTGGCTTTTGTTTTGTCCCTTCTTCCCCAACCGAAATGGCTGTTGCCTTTGGGCTGGGCCTGATCTATGCCACCTCTCCGTCTTCCTCCATCCGTTCCCCCTCAACATTTTTGGCTTATTTCATGCTCTCTCTTTATTTATTTATTTCTTTATTTCTCATTTGCTGAGGATGTGTCTCTCGTATCGATTTTATTTACCCCTCTTTCCTTTCCCAAGTTCTGAAACCGAATCCTTAACCGCCCTCGACCGGTCAGTATCGCCAGTCTCTCTTCTTTTGCACGACGGTTTCTCTCTTTGTGTGTGTGTGTGTGCGCGTGTGGCGGAGAAAATTAACAGCACATCGCTTGCATCCTTGCAATTCCGAAAAGCCCCTTTTGATGCTCTGCTTTCCATCGCGGATCCCTTGCATTGGCGCTGGACAATGCAAAGCAAGGAGTTTAAGAGAAAATCTGGCTGAGATCCCAGCTAATTTGCTTGCCTTTCTCCTCCTCCTCCATGGTCCCATATTCCTATTTCTGGCCATATTGAGAGGCTCATAGAAATCCATGCTCTCACTCGCGGGTAGGACCTGAAATGGAAATATGTTGTGTACGATACAGTAAAACCCCGGGTTGCAACCGCCTCGGTTAAAGTTGGCCGCGGTTTACAACGGCAAATTTCAATTTATATACCGCTTTATTTTCAGCCCAGCGGTTCCCAACATGTAATAACACAAAAATTCAACACAATGTAAACAATACGATCAATATACAATATAAAAGAGTCCATAAAGGTTATGGAAACACCAGTTTACACATTTTAATGTATTTTTCCCCGGTTTACAACCATCAATTCATGACCCTTTTTAAAAATTTCCCAATGCATCCCTATGGATGTTTCGGTTTACAGTTTTTTTCGGATTACGACGGAGCTTTACGACCTGGGTTTTTACTGTATTCTCATTTATTTTATTTTTTTGCAACGAGACTCTTCTTTCTGGAGAGACTTTCTCCTGGCCTCTTTCATCCCTGCCGGAAAGAAATGACTCTCAAGCCCATATTGCAGTGAAAATCCTGAGTTTTGTCACTGGAAGTCTAGAGTTTGCAGGGGAAATGCTGGGACCAGGTTTGAACCTTGCTTCTCGGCTTGGTTCGGTCTTCCCGCCCTTCCTGGTTTTGTACCGTACGGCCTGTGCATGGCCCAGACTGGTCCGTGAGCCACTAAGGATGGGTTTAGTTGTGCATATGTAGGGAGGAATTGGGGGGGGCTGAGTGGTTAAGATGCTGAATTTGATGACCCGAAGGTTGGACAGTTCAGTTTGAGACCCGAGCGCTGCACCACCCGGCTCCTACCAACCTAGCAGTTCGAAAGCGAGCAGATAAACAGGTGCCTCTTCTGCAGGAAAAGTAACAGACGTCCGACTTCTAGTCCTGCCTGCCACATGACCGTGGAAACGTCTGCAGATGCTGGCTCTTTGGCTGTTAACGGAGATGGGCACCGAACCCTAGAGTCAGACATGCCTGGCTTTCGAGCACGGCATACCTTAACCCTGATAACAACGATTTCATGTCAGAAATTAATTCTGGGTTGAAAGGATTTTTGCTGGAGAAACTCCGCTCAGGGAATGCCTAAACGAGGCTCCTTTCATGTCCCCCAAGAGCTGGGACAGAGACCGGTGCTCAGTCCGTCACGCAGTGCCTGGGTCTCGAACTGCCGACTTGCCAGCCTTCCAGCTAACAAGGTGAGCTTCTTAACCACTGAGCCTGTCTACCTGAACTTATGCAGGCTTGATTTTCCTTTTAAAACCTGGCTCTCCTCTCCCCCTCCCTCAAAGGAAGACATGTCACGCCACCCTCTTGATCTCCCGGCGCCACCGAAACGCCGCCGCCGACACGAGGCCTCTGTGGTTGTCAACCCAATTCCGAGTGATCCCCGCTGCGGGGTCTGTTAGGGATGCGGCGCTTTATCCTCTTTAGGAAGAGAGAGAGAGAAAGAAAGAACGAAGGGGTGGAGGAGGAAAAAAAATCCTCCATCCTTTCAGCCGGGGATTTGCAAAAAGCCCCCTAAGTTTTTCCTCTGAGCGCGAGCCAGGTTTAAACAACCCCGGGTCTATGGGCGCCGTTGAGCGCGATGCACGGGCTGCCCTTTGGCAGTGTGGGCTCTTTTTATCTCAGCCTCGGTGGCTTTTCTTTTGTGGGCGATGGGAGGAAAGGCGATTTGGCATCTGTTAGCGCTCCGTGTGTGTGTCTTTCTCTCTCTCTGAGCCCATCCGGAGCTCCGGCACGGGCGGAGGAGCAAAAGTCTTTTAAGAAGCAAAAGTCTTTCTTTTCTCTCTCTCCCCCCCCCCTTTCCTTCCCTGAATCCGGATTTGTCTCCCCATCCTTTTCTCCTCCTCCTCCTCCGCTCCAGGCTAGTGGTGAGTTCTTTAGAAGCTCTCGAAAGCTGCTTTGCGGCCGGACCCGTCAACGAGAAGGCAAGTAACTTTCTTCCCCTCTCTCTCGAGTTCTGGGGGAGGTTTTTTGGTGGCGGGGACGACGTGCAGTTCCAGTTCCTGGGAATACTTTGCAGGGCCCTGATCCTAACAGGAAAGCGATTCCTGGTGATCTAGTGGCTTCCTACGTTTAAATGTTGATATATTATACAGGAAGCACAAATTGTCCGTCTCCAGTTTCTGGCTAGAGTTCCACGGCCAGGTTTGAAACCTGTTGAAGGGCTTCGTCTGAGGCACTAGACAACTGATAGATAGATAGATAGATAGATAGATAGATAGATAGATAGATAGATAGATAGATTTAGTAGATAGATAGATTTAGTAGATAGATAGATTTAGTAGATAGATAGATACAGTTGATGGATGGATAGTTAGATACTGTAGATAGATAGATGGATGGATAAATAGATATGGATCCTTCAATCAATGGATAGATAGATAGATACTGTAGATAGATGGATGGATGGATAGATAGATACAGTAGATGGATGGATGGATAGCTAGCTAGCTAGATAGATAGATAGATAGATAGATAGATAGATAGATAGATAGATAGATAGATAGATAGATAGATAGATAGATATGGATCCTTCAATCAATGGATAGGTAGATAAGTAGATAGATGGATAGATAGATACTGTAGATAGATAGATACTGTAGATAGATGGATGGATGGATAGATAGATAGATAGATATGGATCCTTCAATCAATGGATAAATAGATACAGTAGATAGATAGATAGATAGATAGATAGATAGATAGATAGATAGATAGATAGATGGATGGATAGATGGATAGATGGATGGATAGATGGATAGATGGATGGATAGATACAGTAGATGGATGGATAGATAGATATGGATCCTTCAATCAATGGATAGATAGATACAGTAGATAGATGGATAGATAGATAGATAGATAGATAGATACAGTAGATGGATGAATAGATACAGTAGATGGATGGATAGATAGATATGGATCCTTCAATCAATGGATAGATAGATAGATAGACACTGTAGATAGATAGATAGATACAGTAGGGTTTTAAATCTCAGATAAAGAGAGAGAAGGGTTTTTAGTCATAGATGGATAGATAGATAGGTTTTAAATCTCCGATAAAGAGAAGGGTTTTTAATGATAGATAGGTAGGTAGATAGTGGCTTCATGCAATGCTTCTCTGAAAGTAGAAAGGCAGGATTTGTTTTTCTGCTCAGCATCAGCAAGGAGGGGAGTGTTGGTTCTTGGGCCCAAGTCCCCATGAATCTACATGTTTGCAGTAAACCCATATATCATGTGGTTCAAAGGGACTTGGGCTTCTGGGCAATTGAAGTCCAAGAACAGCTGGAGTGCCAAGGTTGGCCATCACGGTTCTAGGGCTTATCCATGTATTTTTGGAGGCCACTAGGGTAAAAAAGGGCACAAAAGTGGTTAAGATGCCCTGGAAGGTCAGGGCAGCAGTTCGAGACCTGATTCCCTTTGGAAGGACATCTTTCTTGAGACCAACCTGCCTCTTTTTTTTTCTTTTTTGCACCCCGGCCCAGCAGGAGAAGAGCCGAGCGGCCACCCAGGAGTTGGCCACCATGCTCCTGTCCACCCCGGCCCCGTCCAGCGTCCAGCAGCAGACCAAGAGCCTGCTGGCCAGTCTTCACAGCAGCCGGTCAGCGTATCACAATCACAAGGTCAAGCGGGCTTTGCAATCCTTGGGGGGTGTTTTTTTGGAAGTTTTATTGAGGGTGGCTCAAGTGGTGCAGACGCTGAAATTGACGACTGGAAAGTCAGCCGGTCAGCAGTTCGAGACCTGAGTGCCGCCCGACAGAGTGAGCTCCCGGCTCTTGCCAACCTCGCAGTTTTGTAATTGTGAGAAATTTGCAAGGAGATAAAATAGGTACCACTTTGGTGGGAAAAGGTAACAGGCATTCATTCCAGTGTCTAGTCTTGCCTACCTTGTGACCATAGATATGTCTGCAGATGCAGACAGTGCTTGCTTTGGCTATAAATCAACCTTTTCAAACCAGGGGGCCGGGTCACGCTCTTTCAGTCAGCTTTGAGAGCTGGACTGCCGTTTTGCCTTGCCTTCACGATGGGGGGTAGGGGAGCGTTTTGTCCCAACAGCTTGAAAGGGGCAGCCATTTTTGCTTCTCGGATGCCCTTGGAGAGGTGTGGGGGTGGGGCCCACACGAAACGGTGTCGCAGGCTGGAATCTGGCCTACGGGCCTTAGGTTGCTATAAATGGAGACAAGCACCGAACCCTAGAGTCAGATACAGCCCTTGACCTTTACTTTGCCTTGGGTGAGCCTACTACTGGGTTTCCTGACTTTGCCCCCTTCCCACCCTTTGCAGGATCAGGCCCTGCTAAGCAAAGCCATCCAGTACTTGAGCGCCGCCAGCAAGGAGGGCAAAGACCTCGACCCGGAAGTCTTCCAGCGTCTGGTCATCACGGCCCGCTCCATCGCCATCATGCGGCCCAACAACCTGGTCCACTTCACGGAGGCCAAGCTGCCCCAGTTAGAAGCAGGTGGGCGGAATCCCTCTCCCCAACCCCCCCCCCCTCTTTCATCTTTGACCTCTGGTGAGCCTTTTGGAAATGCCCGGCGAGATGTTGGGGGGTCCCCGGAACCTGTCGCTCAAGCAGTCTGAACACCGGCAAAGACATCACAACTCCTTCACCCCTGCTTATTCTTTATGCTCACCTCTGTGTTCGCAAGAGACTTCTAGAGCCGGTTTCCAAAGCACCGCTTGCGCTTAACGCGTTCCTCTTCCGAAACGTCTTTCAGAAGCTGCCGAAGACGGCCAGGAGGCCCCGAAGACGTCCGAAGGCGAGGGGTACAGTTTCATCACCCAGTTGGTGAGCCACTTCTGGAAGCTCCACGCTTCGAAGCCCAAGAACGCCTTCCTGGCTCCTGCGTGTTTGCCAGGTACGCAGCGGAGGGAGGATGCGCCTCCGGTTGTATGTCTCTGGGGGCGGCGGTGAAGATGCTGAACTTGATAGCTGGAAGGTCGGCAGGTCAGCAATTAGAGGACCCGAGTGCTGCGCGACGGAGTGAGCACCCGTCCTCTGTCCTGGCTCCTGCCAACATAGCAAGAAATTGCAAGTACAGTAAAACCCCGACTTACAAATGCCTCGAGTTACATAAAATCCAACGTACATAATGGTTTTGTGCTAAAAACATGTCCCGATTCACACAATTTCCTATAGGTTTGCTTCAAGCTACGTAAAAAAATAATATGAAGCAAACCCACAGGAGAATCATTTTTACCTAAACCGAAGCAAACCCATAGGGAAAAAAATGAAATTTTTTTTAACCCAACTCGAAGCAAACCCATAGAAAATTGTGTTACGCAAACCGGGATGTTTACATAAACCGGGACATGGTTTTTAAGTGCAAAAATCATTACATTAGTTGAATTTTACGTAACTTTTGAGGCATACATAAATCGTTTTTTTTTACTGTAGATACATACAGTAGGTACCTCGTTAGCGGGAAAGGTTACAATGCTCCATGCAATTAGACGGGCCTGCCATATGACCATGGAAACGTCTGGAGACACAGAGAGCACTGGCTCTTTGGCTCCAAACAGAGATGAGCACTGAGCCCTAGAGTCGGATACGGCTGGCTTTCAAGGCAGGGCCACCCTTACCTTTATGCCTAGCAGGTGCCAGTTTTCGTTCCTGGTATGGAAGAGAGACTGGGCACGGGGTGGCAGTGGTGGTGGAATCCACGTATCTATTCTTCTTTTGTCTACTTTTAAGGCCTGACCCACGTCGAAGCCACGGTGAATGCTTTAGTGGACATCATCCACGGCTACTGCACTTGTGAACTGGACTGCATCAACACGGCCTCCAAGATTTACATGCAGATGTTGCTCTGCCCGGTACGTCCCGGCGTGGGCGCCAATCCCGATGACGCAAAGCAACTACACTTATTTACTACAATTATTTAACTATATGACGGCTATATCAGGGGTTCCCAACCTAAAGCCTCTGCTTGGATCTGACCCCCGGTGCCATTTCATGTGGCCCTCTCACCCCTCCCAAGTTCATTTGGGACTACAACATTCGGAAGGCGTTTTTGAAGAAAATGACACCAAGGCAAAACAATCACACTTCTATACCGCCCCTGGTCAGGATCGAACTCACAACCTTTGCTTGCTTCCCTTCCAGGATCCGGCCATGAGTTTCTCCTGTAAACAAGCCCTAATCCGCGTTTTGAGGCCCAGGAACAAACGGAGACACGTCACGCTGCCCTCTTCCCCTCGGAGTAACACCCCAATGGGTAACGTTTATTGCGTCTTATTTGAGGGGTTGGTAATCTAGGGGTGGCTCAAGTGGTTAAGACGCTGAACTCGACGACTGGAAGGTCGGGCAGGTCAGCAGTTCGCGACCCGAGTGCTGCGCGACAGAATGAAATCCCGTCGTCTGTCCTGGCTCCTGCCAACCGAGCAGTTTGAAAGCAAGAAATTGCAAGTAGATAAATAGGGACCACTTTGGCAGGGAGGATAACGGTGTCCCATTGTCTAGTAGTCCTGCCTGCCCCATGACCACGGAAACATCTGCAAACGCAGACAGCGCTGGCTCTTTGGCTATAAACAGACGAGCATCGAACCCTAGAGTTAGATACGACTGGCTTTCGAGCAGGGTCGACCGTTACCTTGACCTAATCCAGGGTTGGGGTGCTGACCTGGGACATATCGATGTGGCTTTTCGCCAGGGATGGACTGATCTTGGTTGCGCTAGAACAGGCGCATGTCTGGGTCACTAAGGGCTCTGTTTATTTGTCCAGGAGATAAAGACGATTACGATGACGACGATGCGGATGACAAAATGCAAAGCTCTGGGATACCAAACGGCGAAGACATCCGCCAGGAAGCCCAAGACCAAAGCGAAGTGGACCACGGAGATTTTGAGATGGTGGTTAGTGTCCCCCATGACGTGTGGCTCTTTCTAGGCCTTCAATGGCTAAAGAACGTGGAGAGGGGTTGGTTAGACTGATGCGTTTTAAGCTGGTCCTAAGACAGGAGTTCTCAGCCTTTTAAAGCCGGAGGTCGGGTCATGCTCGCTCAGACAGCTTTGGGGGACGGATGGCCATTTTGCCCTTCCTCCACCCCATGGCACTTCTGGGTGTGATGGAGGCATTGGGACGCCACATGAAATGGTGCCATGGGTCGCATCTGGCCCATGGGCCGCAGGTTGAGAATCCCTGTCCTGAGAGAATAAGAGCGACTGTGGTGGCTTTGTGGTTAAGACGCTGAACTTGACGGCCGGAAGGTTGCCAGGTCAGCAGTTCGAGACCCGAGCGCTGCGCGACGGAGTGAGCTCCCGTCGTCTGGCTCAGCTCCTGCCAACCTAGCCGTTGGAAAGCAAAAAATTGCAAGTAGATAAACGGATAATGCTTGGGCAGGAAAGGGAGCAACCTTCTGTGTGCTTCGGCGTCTAGTCCTGCCTATCATGCGTCCACGGAAACGTCTGCAGACGCAGACAAGCGCTGGCTCTTTGGCTGTAAATAGAGATGAGCACTGAGCCCTAGAGCCGGATACGACTGGCTTTCGAGCAAGGGCCACCGATAGCTGATCCTGTTCCCTTTTGCCCATCTCAGTCGGAATCGATGGTACTGGACACGTCGGAGAACGTGAACAACGGCAACCCTTCCCCGCTGGAAGCGCTCCTGGCCGGGGCCGAAGGTTTCCCTCCGATGTTGGATATCCCCCCCGATGCGGACGACGAAACCATGGTAGAGTTGGCCATCGCCTTGAGCCTCCAGCAAGACCAACAGGGTGAGAAGTGCGTGCGGATAGAAGCTTTCCCGCACCGGATCCAGAATCTGAGTTGGGGGATCCAGGGATTTCCCTGGGTGGATTCCAACCTTCCACCAACTCATTCAATGGCGCATGTTTCTGGTTCTTCTTTCGTGTCCCGATCAAACCCTGGACTGCCAAAATGAAGCCACTTTCTTGGCTTTGCCGTTGGCCAAACCCAAGTCCTCATTGGCGCATGTTTCTGGTATTAACCGGCGGACCAGTACATGAGTCATATTCTGTCTTCACATTCACACAGCGTGTTGTTATTCCCCACTTGAGCCTGTTGCTCTTGCATTTAGGGACTCCGACCCTCAGCCTATTTAGCGTCCTCCATGTGTTGACGTAGAGGAGGTTGAGTTTCTCAGTTATATCCTCCTCTAGTGCCGTTCCTTGTCCAGTGAGCTCCATCCTTCATCTTCTTCCGGGCGTGCCTGCTTTGATGGTTTGTCCATTGAGCGTTCTCAAACTCAATGCTTTTTGTCCGTCGGTTCCCATGTTTAGGAAGCAGCAGCAGCGCCCTCGGTCTCCAGAGCCTCGGACTTTCCGGACAAGCCCCCAGCTCCTCGTCCCTCGACGCCGGGACGCTCTCGGACACCACCGCATCAGGTAACTGTTTGCGGGGCGGAAATCTCTCTAGTCGCTCCCTCCCCCTGGAATCTGGGGAGCCACGTCTTCTGCCGTGGGGCCCTTTCAGCCCAAGAGGCTGAACGAATGAGCCCTGGTGTATCAGGGGTTAAACTGCTATCCTGCAGCCCAAACGTGAGTTTGATCCTGACTGTGGATCAAGGTTGACTCAGAATTCCTTGGCACTCCAGGTGTTCTTGGACTTCAATTCCAAGAAGCCCAAGTCTCTGTGAATCCACACAAATGGGTTTAGTGGCACTCCAGGTGTTCTTGGACTTCAATTCCCAGAAGCCCAAGTCTCTGGGGATCCACACGAATGGGTTTACTGTACATACGCACAGTTTTTTAAGTGCCAGGGAGTGGGATACAAGTGTAATTGCTATATCCTTGTTAACTATAACAATGTTCTAATGATGGGCTATCTATAATGTCTCTTTCTGTGGTCCCCTGTGAATCCACACGAATGAGTTTACTGCGTGTATGTTTGGCCGTTCTTCATTTTTGCACGCTTAAAAGCACTCATTATTTTCATTTTTAAAAAACCTTCCTCCGGTGCTTTCCTGGCTGAGTTGTTCCAAGGCGGTGTTTTTACTTGTAACAGCTCTCCTTACTCTCTTAGCTCCAGCTTCGGACGACGAAGGCAGCACGGCGGCCACGGACGGCTCCACCTTACGGACCTCTCCGGCCGACCACGGTGGCAGCGTGGGTTCGGAGAGTGGTGGCAGTGCAGTGGATTCGGTGGCAGGCGAACACAGCGGTAAGTCCCAGGTTTCGGTTTGGCTTGGCACAAGCTCTCCCAATAGAAGAGAGGCCAAATTTGTGGGACAGGTTTTTCTAGCTAATTTAGTTTGAATGCAAGTCTCCCGGTTCTCCCCCTTTTAGCCAAGGTAATAAACACACTTGGGCTAGATACACGAGAGAAAGAAAAGTAGCATTTACTCACAAAAATGAGATCAGGAGCGACATGTGGATGGTTCACAAAGTAATTAACATCTTGCCCCCAATATTTGACCCACCTTGGAAGGCTGGGAGGACGAGTCAACTTGGAACCCCCGTCAGGATTGAACTCACTACCTTCTGGCTGCAGCACAGCAGTTTTAACCACTACACCACCAGGGCTCATAATCATGATATTTAGGGTGAAACAGTTGTTTCGGAAGCTCCAGCCAGGAGAGAGGAGACGCGCTTTCCCCAGAACGACTTAAGTTGGTTTCTTGCCTTTCCCGTGAAGAGACGTGGATCCTGTCTTTGGCTTTCTTCTCAGTGTCCGGCCGCAGCAGCGCCTATGGGGACACCACTGCTGAGGGCCACCCCGCGGGCCCCGGCAGCATCAGCTCCAGCACGGGGGCCATCAGCACCACCACGGGCCAGCAGGAGGGCGAAGGGTCGGAGGGCGAAGGCGAGGGCGAAGCCGAAGGAGATGTCCATGCCAGCAACAGGTGAGCCAAGACCCCGTTTCCCGTAGGAACACAGGGTGTCTGATTGCTGTCCTGTGATGGCGGACAGATCCTGAGCCCCTCCCTTCTTGGGTTGGCTTCCAGGCTCCACATGGTCCGTCTCATGCTGTTAGAGCGCCTCCTGCAGACCCTCCCGCAGCTGAGAAACGTTGGCGGGGTCCGGGCCATCCCGTACATGCAGGTAAGGCTCCGCGTGTCGCGGCTCCGTCTCTTTGCCACCCCTTGGTTCCTTCTGCCCTGTTTCCTGCTGCTTTGGCCCTGGATCTCAGGACAGGGCAGTTGTCCAGGGTGTGGGTGTGTGGGGTGTGGTCATGTCATGTCTTCCTTCCAGGGCCGCGTCCCCCAACCTTTAATTCTTGGACTTCAATTCCCAGAAGCCTCAGTCAACCCCCCAAAGCACTGATCAGCCAATGGACTGACTGAGGCTTCTGGGAATTGGAGTCCAAGAACCAAAATTTTGGGGAAGCCCTCTTCCAGGGCATAATGCTGGGAGAAGCCACTGAGGAATCTCCCACGGTCGACACTTTTCTTTCGACGCTCCCCCCCCCCACCCCCGTAGGTGATTTTGATGCTCACGACAGACCTGGACGGCGACGACGAGAAAGACAAAGGAGCCCTTGATAATCTCCTCGCCCAACTCATCGCGGAGTTAGGGATGGACATAAAGGTACCCATCCGTCGGATTTCACAGCCCTCCTCTTTCCTTGCCCAGTGGTTGGGCCGACAGAAGTTTGAAGGGGGGGGGGTTATGGAACTAAGCTGGGGGTGGGGGTGGAAAAAGTGGGGCTGCCCCACCGGACGGGTCAGGCCGGATCTGGATGCGAACTCTCCGCGTGTCTTTCCAGGACGTCTCCAAGAAAAACGAGCGCACGGCCCTGAACGAAGTCCACCTGGTGATCATGAGGCTGTTGAGCGTCTTCATGTCCCGAACCAAATCCGGATCCAAATCATCTATTTGCGAGGTATCGATTCCTGGACTTTTTTTTGGGGGGGGGGGGGAGGTTGACGTACACAAGGAGAGACTGGAGTGGGTAACTTAAAACACCAACCGCCTACGTTGCTTTTTGTGGAATGAGGGAGAGTCAGGTCAAGGTCACCCTAGCTCACAAGCCAGCCATATCCGACTCTAGGGTTTGGTGCTCACCTCCGTTTACAGCCAAAGAGCTGGTGCTGTCTGAGTCTGCTGATGTTTCCGTGGCCATGTAGCAGACATGACTAGACACCGGAGTGCACTGAAGTGGTCTCTATCTACTTGCAATTTCTTGCTTTCAAACTACTAGGTTGGCAGGAGCAGGGACAGAGACCGGAGCTCACTCTGTCATGAAGCACTCGGGTCTCGAACTGCCGTCCTTCCAGTTGTGAAGTTCAGTGTCTTGCCACTGCATGCTAGGCTCTCATTTTATCGCACTCGGAAGGATGGCAGGCTGAGCGAACCTTGGCCCTGTTTAGGATCAAACTCGCAACCTTTTTTGGCGGGGGTTGCAGTAGAGCAGTTCAACCCCTGCCACCGCCAGGTGAAATTTGATCGACTTGCAAATGTCTTGCAATTGCGAACGGCTAAGCTTTGGCAGGAGCCGGGGCTCATGACAGGAGCTCACTCCGCCGTGCAGCACTCGGGTCTCAAAACCGCCGTCCTGCCGGCCTTCCAGTCATCAGGAAGGCAGTCCCTCAAATTTCTTTTGCTTCTCGAGGCCCGGTTGGCAAAACGGGGTTGTGGTTTTTTTTTCCCCAAATAGAAACCTGCGCACATGTGTTGTGTCTAAGGGGGGTGGATTTGTGGATGTGATTGCAGGAAAGAGAGATGTTTATTTTGCATCATCGACGGTTCAAAGCTGCTAAGAGGATTCCATCCCTGTTTTATTGTTGCTAAAAGGTGCGCTAAAAGGTGCAGTAATATATATATATATATATATATATATATATATATATATATATATATATATATATATAGATAGATAGATAGATAGATAGATAGAGATAGAGATAGAGATAGAGATAGAGATAGATAGATATAATGGAAAGCTAGGAAAATGCTTGCGCAAAAGGCAGAGGAGATTAATAGCAAAAGCAACGAGGTTAGAAAGCGAAGACCGAAGTGCGTCGAATTTTAATGCGCTTATGAGCTGTGGGGGTTTGTTTGGATTTACCAGGGCTTCCTTCTAATGGTCTTATTTACACTGCCTTGCCTTTCCACCAGCCTATTTTAGCGTGTGTGTGTGTGTGTGTATATTTGTGTGTGTGTTTCGACAAAACAAGGTGAGTTTTTTAATCAAAAGTCTAGAAGAAGTTCCCCAGGAAAGGGACTCAGGTGTAGAAAGATTTCTCACCTGGATCGTTTCTTTTTTGGGGGCTTTCCTTGCGCGGCTGGCCGGAATCCAGATATAAATGAATTGAAATTTCAACTTTTTTTTTGTTTGTTAAATGGAACAGGGGAAAGATTCTCATTCCTCCTCCTAATCCCCCCGGCTTAGTTGCCCCCTGGCACGTATGTCGAGGGGAGATTAGATTTAAGAACCGGTTGTGGTTTTGTCTCCTCCCCCCCCCCCCAAATCCCCCTCCCCAAAACCCTCTTTAACTAAGTCCTGTTTCAAAAGAATCCTTCGGTAAACAGAGCTCCGGCGGGCGCTTTCTTGACAACAAAAAAAGCCGAAATGTCTCCGGCGATTCCCGACGTGGAAATGAGGTTGTCGTCTGCTTTGGCCGTCGGCCTTTGCTGAAGTTTATTTTTTGCCGTTTCGACCTCCCGATCCTAAAGCTGTTGAGACGAGTCCGCCGTGATAGCTGGGCCTGGCTTTAAAAGAAAAGCCCGGGTCCTCCTCTTTCTCCCCGTTTTGGGGAGGCTCTAAACCAGCGCCGAGGTACCTACGGTTAAGACGCTGGGCTGGACGGTCGGCGGTTGCAGCAGTTCGAGGCCAGAGTACTGCACGGCCGAGTGAGCGCCTGTCTCCCCGCTAACCTGAGGTCACGAATCTCAGGATGGAAGGGCCGCTTGCCCCGTGGCATCGATCCTAAGGTTTGGGATCCCCCTTGCCCCAGTTGGGCGACGGATGGGAACGGGTTACCAAGAAGAGAGAGAGGACCGCCTGCAAATGGGGATATTGGATAATTTTACGCCACTCCCTCGAGGGAGTCCAGGTGGTGAGGCTAGGAAGGGGGTTCGATACCAAATAAAGGTGGGTGCTACGGATTTGGGAGACAACGGTTCCCCTGCTTTAGATATGGGGCAAGCAAGGGATTCCTCAGTTTCCCCAACACACCGGCAGCTCCTGCTCTGAACGTTTGAGAAGGCTTAGGACAGGGGTTCCCAACGTTTTCAAGCCGGAGGCCGGGTCACCCTCCCTCAGCCAGCTTTGAGGGCCGGACGGTCATTTTGCCCTGCTTGCACAATGGGGGCCATTTTGTCCCAATAGCTTCAAAGGGGGTGGCCGTTTTGTTTCTTGAATGCCCTTTAAGGGGGGACACATGAAATGGCACCATGGGCTATATCTGGCCCACGGGTCTTAGGTTGGGAACCCCTTCTTTATAGGAAAAAGAGTGGGAACCATAGCTGTCAAGTATCCCTTATTGGCTAGGAAAACCCCTTATTTTACCCTCTTTCCCGCCGTCATCCTGTATTAATTCGACTGCAATGCCCTATTGCCGCCATTGGAGGGCAGCAGAGGATAAGCATAACTGTCAAGTATCCCTTATTGGCTAGGAAAACCCCTTATTTTACCCTCTTTCCCGCCGTCATCCCATATTAATTAGACTGCAATGCCCTATTGCTGCCATTGGAGGGCAGCACAGAATAAGCATAGCTGTCAAGTATCCCATTTTGGCCAGGAAAACCCCTTATTTTACCGTCTTTCCTGCCATCATCCCTTATTAGACTGCAATACCCTATTGCCACCATTGGAGGGCAGCACAGGATAAGCATCGCTGTCAAGTATCCCGTATTTGCTGGGAAATTTCCCTTCTTTTCAATTCCAAAACTTGACAGGTATGGTGGGAACACAACCGAGAGGGCTTGTCTTACCCTCTGTTTTCCTCCTTTCTAGTCGTCCTCCCTCATCTCCAGCGCCACCGCGGCGGCTTTGCTCAGCTCCGGGGCGGTGGAGTACTGCCTGCACGTCTTGAAGTCCCTCCTGGAGTACTGGAAGAGCCAACAAAACGACGAGGAGCCGGTGGCCAGCAGCCAGCTGTTGAAGCCCCACACCACCTCCTCTCCTCCGGACATGAGCCCCTTTTTCCTCCGCCAGTACGTCAAGGTGAGTTTCCCACTCTGGGGGACGGCCTTCGCTTACGGTGTCGTGTGGCCCCCGATGCCAACTCATCTGGCCGGCGAAGCCCTCACCGCTCCCGGATTACTTCCGCTTCCTGGAGCGATGAGGGGCTTTGTGGGCCAGATGGATTGGCATTGGGGGCTGGATTCGGCTCCCCCTGGGCCATAGTGACCAACCCCCCCAGCCTGCGGCCCAAAAAGTTTGGGCACCCCCCCCCCCCGTTCTAGGAAAAACCCTGGAATTGACTCAATGGCACGCAATTCTTGCCCGTTCTCTTCCAAGGCTACTCATGGCAGCTAAAATGTCTGTTTTCCCTTGAAAAACAGCATTAAATCAACATCACCTTAAGGCTTACAACCCCCAGATCCCCCCCCCCTCTGGGGGGGAGATGCTTTCCCACAAGGACCTTTTGACGGATTTCCTGGCCCCGTTCCCCAGCCTGTTCCAGCCACCGTGGCGCCTCTTTTATTCCGTCGCCTGGTGCGGCGGCTCTGGTTTAATTTGCTGCCCGGGTCCAATACAATAGAATAAGCCGAATTAAACACTCAGGCACTCCCCCGCCGGAAGAATAGAACCTGCTTAAAACCTGGGGGTCTCTGTTGCCATTTTAAGCTCTGCCTTTTTATTCCTTTTCCCTTGAAAAAGGCCCTGCGGTTTCCACATTACTCTTGTCTGTCAACGGCTTGAGTATTTGTCTTCTTTTGATTTAGCTTCCTTGCTGTGGAAAAGAGGTTGCTTTGACGATTGGTGAGGGTGAGAAACGCATCTCCCCCAGCTAGAGAAAAACAGCTCTCTTATTACTGAAGTGGTATAGAATCACTGAGTCGGAAGGGGTCATGTGAGGGCAACTAGTCCAAACCCCCCTTTGCAGGAATCCCAACCAAATTCTGTTGATAATCTTGTGTATCAATTTATTTCTTCCTATTACTTTCAGAGCAGCTTTTACTTCACTTTCTAGAACTGTATGTTCTTAGAATCATAACATTACTGAGTCGGAAGTGGGTCTTTGAGGCCATCTGGACCAACCCGCTGCTCAATGCCGGCATCCCAATCAAATTCTGTTGGTAGTTTGTGTTTTGATTGATTTCTTCCTATTACTTTCAGAGTAGCTTTTACTTCACTTTCTAGAACTGTATGTTCTTAGAATCATAGAATTACTGAGTCGGAAGGAGGTCTGTGAGGCCATCAAATCTAACCTTATGCTCAATGCAGGAATCCAAATCAAATTCGGTTTGTAGTCTAGAACATTCAGTTCTAGAAAGAGAAGTAAAAGCTGCTCTGAAAGTAACAGGAAGAAATAAATCAACAGAGACTACAAACTGAATTTGATTTGGATTCCTGCATTGAGCATAAGGTTAGATTTGATGGTCATCCGGCCCACGAAGCTGACTGAAAGACTGTGACCTGCCCCCCCCCCCCGGCTTGACAAAAGGTTGGGAACCCCTGGCCTAGGGTTTGGTTTCCAGTCCCTCTGCGCCTTCTTCTTGCCCTTCTCTGTACCTGATCTGGTTTCTTTGCCTGGTCCAGGACGTTGTGATGTGACGCCTTCTCCCCCCCCCCCCCAGGGCCACGCCGCCGATGTCTTTGAGGCTTACACCCAACTCCTGACCGAGATGGTGCTCCGGCTGCCCTACCAGATCAAGAAAATCGCCGACACCAACTCGCGGATCCCGCCCCCGGTCTTCGACCACTCCTGGTTCTACTTCCTGTCTGAGGTGGGTTTCGCACATGCTCCCCCCCACCCCCCCGAATGCTTTGGGGCAGCCCCCAGAGTTGGCTTTTGGGGTCCTGAACTCTCTCAGACTCCCCCCTCCCCAAAAAAGACGCTCGCTTTTCCTTGAAATCAAAGGAGGAAATACTTGAAGCCCCCCAAGGAAATAAATCCAGTCAAACCTCGAGATTAGAACAGTTCAATTTAGGAAAAACTCGAGAAACGTCCAGAAATCTCAGAAACAATCAGGTCTGAGATACAAAATTTTAATAGTAGGATTTTTTGGGGGGATATGAAACTCAATGCATTCCTATGGGAAACTGAATCCAATGCATTCCTATGGGAAATTCAAGATGAGACTTTGTTGTGATACAACCAACTTTGAAGAACAGATTAAATTCGTATGTAGAGGCTTTTTCAAAACCATCTGAATAGATTTCCTGTCTCTCCTTTTACTTGTCCCTGTTTTGATGCCATCCAAATTTGGGGGTCCCAAATTAGGACCCCCCCCCAAAAAAAAGGGGTTTCCTTCTCTTTGGGAAGTGGTTTTGATGTGGAACTTGATGACTGGAAGGTCAGCAGGTCGGCAGTTTGAGACCCAAGTGCCACACGGCGGAATGAGCGCCCGTTGTCCGTCCCAGCTCCTGCCAGCATAGCAAAAAAAATTGCAAGTAGATAAGACAGGTACTGCTTCGGTTGGGAAGGTAACAGCATTCCATGTGTCTAGTTATGCCTGCCACGTGACCAGCGCTGGCTTTTGTTGCTGTGAATGGAGATAAACACCGAGCCCTAGAGTCGGACACGATTTAGCTTTTGCGCAAGATAGATCTTGACCGTTCTTCATTTTGTGCAGGGATAACTTGCGCAAAAATGCCATTAGACTCTGGAAAACTGATGCCTTTCTCTCCCCTCTCTCCACCAGTACCTGATGATCCAGCAGACGCCCTTCGTCCGCCGCCAGGTCCGCAAACTCCTGCTCTTCATCTGCGGCTCCAAGGAGAAGTACCGCCAACTCCGTGACCTGCACACGCTGGACTCCCACGTCCGGGGCATCAAGAAGCTCCTGGAGGAACAAGGGATCTTCCTCCGGGCCAGCGTGGTCACGGCCAGCTCCGGGTCAGCCCTGCAGTACGACACCCTGATCAATTTGGTAAGCAGGGGGCTGGAGGGGGAGGCGTTCCGCGCATGTGCGGTGCGTGCCTTCGGTTCTCAATGCCTTGAGTTTGCTTTCTTTGCTGGCCGTTTTCTCCTCCCGCCCAGCCCCCCGGAAGCTGGAAATGTCCGTCCGTCTGTCTGTCTCTTCCGCATGTTTCTCACCCTCCTCTGCCTTTCAGATGGAGCATTTGAAGGCCTGCGCGGAAATCGCCACCCAGCGGACGGTGAATTGGCAGAAATTCTGCATCAAAGATGATTGTGAGTCCTTATTCTGGGCCGGTGGGGAAGAGACCCTGTTTTCGGGAAAGGCCCAGAAATGTGTGGGTTGGGAGCGAACGGTGGGGCGCAGGGACACCTTCCCCCTCGATCTTGGCTTTGGCCTGGCCGTGTCACTGCTTCACAGGGACGCCCCTGGTCTCGAGGAAAGGCGCCTTCAAACTCCTCCTCTCCTCCTTCTTCTCTCCCGATCCAGCCGTGCTTTATTTCCTCCTCCAAGTCAGCTTCCTGGTGGACGAGGGGGTCTCGCCCGTCCTACTCCAGTTGTTGTCCTGCGCCCTGTGCGGCAGCAAAGTCCTCTCGGCCGGCGCGTCCTCAGGCCCCTCGGCCTCCGCGCCTGCCGGCGGCTCTGGAGCGGGGCAGCCGTCCGGGCAGAGCAAGTCCTCCACTAAGAAGAGCAAGAAGGAGGAGAAGGAGAAAGAACGGGAGGGTAAGCCTGGTACCTCGGCCGCTCTTTAGATTTGGGGTTCCCAACCTTTTTCAAGCCGGGGGGCCGGGACATGTTCACTCGGTCAGCTTCGAGGGCCGGACGACCATTTTGCCCTGTCTGCACAATTTGTTTCTTGAATGCCCTTGGAGGCATTCCCATAGGAATGCATTGAAATCCAAAATTCTTTAACCGGAACGCAGTTTCCCATAAGAATGCATTGAAAACCAAAACACTTTAACCGAAACATGGTTTCCCATAGGAATGCATTGAAAACCAATTAATACGTTCCAGAAAAAAATTCCGTAAACCACTATTTTCTATGGATTTCCTTTATTTATACGATTTTTCTGTATATATGTGTGTGTATATGTGTATATGTGTATATGTATGTATTCTTTTTCTTTATATGTTTTGAAAAGTAAAATAAAATTATTTATTTTAAAAAGGCAAGGAATTTTTTTTTAAAAAAGAATAGACGAGAGACCTGAATAACAAAGCCTTAATACATGCAAAATAGGTCAGGTTCTCCTTAGAGGCGGGAAGACAGAAAACCTCCCTATTGGTTAGCCAGGGACAAGACAACATTGACAACTTCTTTTAGGTTGGGCTAGTACTTTTGGGTCTTTTATGATTGTGCTCACACTCTCTCCGCATGCTGGGGTAGCATGCAAATCCGTGGCACTTTCTCCCCCCCCCCCCCCAAGGCGAGGGAGCTTCCGGCAGCCAGGAAGACCAGCTCTGCACGGCGCTGGTGAACCAGCTGAACAAATTTGCCGACAAAGAGACCCTGATCCAGTTCCTCCGCTGCTTCCTGCTGGAGTCCAACGCCTCCTCGGTCCGGTGGCAGGCCCACTGCCTGACACTCCACATCTACCGGTGAGTGAGGTGTCGCGGGGAAGCTATGCATCCACGTTGGTGGCCCAAAGACCGGCCAGAAAGCGTGAGATCAGGAGTAATGGGAAAGAGAATTTGTATACTGCAGGCTGCAAAAGGAAATCGGCTAGGATGGTGTTTGGGTGGGGGATTTAGCAGTTGTGCGGGACCCGCGGTGGCTTAGTGGTGAAGACACTGGACTTGACAACTGGAAGGTTGGCAGGTGGGCAGTTTGAGGCCCGAGTGACGGAGTGAGCTGTCCGGGCTCTTGCCCAACTTAGCAGTTTGAAAGCGAGAAATTGCAAGTGGATAAAGAGGTACCGCTTTGGCGGGGAACGGCAACACCATTCTTTGTCTAGTCCTGCCTGCCACGTGTCCACAGAAGCGTCGGCCGACGCAGACAACGCTGGCTTTTTGGCTATAAATGGATGAGAGGGGCTGCTGGGGTGGCTCAGTGGTTAAGAAGCTGGCCTTGTTGACTGGAAGGCTGGCAAGTCGGCAGTTCGAGGCCCGGGTACTGCATGACAGAGTGAGCCCCCGTCTCTGTCCCAGCTCTTGGGGACATGAAAGGAGCCTCCTTTGGGCATTCCCTGAGCAGAGTTTCTCCCGCAAAAAAAAAAAATCCTTTCAACCCAGAATAATTTTTGCCACGAAATTATTGTTATAATGGAGTTGAGCACCAAACCCTAGAGTCGGATACGGCTGGCTTTCCAGCAAGGGCGACTTTGACCTTTAGCAGTGGTGGGAGGCCTTCCCCGTCCATTAATCCGTGCCCATCATCACCTTCTTCTTTCATCATCTTCCACTTAGGAACTCCAACAAATCACAGCAGGAGCTCCTGCTGGATTTGATGTGGTCGATCTGGCCCGAGCTCCCGGCCTACGGGCGGAAAGCGGCCCAGTTTGTGGAGCTTCTGGGCTACTTCTCTCTGAAGACTCAACAGACCGAGAAGAAGGTCAGGCAGTGTGGGCTTTCCACCCACCCCTCTTTTTTTGCCGTCTGAGGGTTGAAGCAGTGGGTGGAATAAGAGGGGGAAACACACACAATCCTTGCGGATGGGAAGGGCGTAGATTTGTAAAGCGCTCTGATCATCCCAGGGACCGGGGCGGCTTAGCCGTTAAGACACTGGACTTGATGACTGGAAGGTCATCAAGGGCAGGTCAGCAGGTCGAGACCCAAGTGCTGCAGGACGGAGTGTGCGCCCGTCGCCTGTCCCAGCTCCTTGCCAACCTTGCTGTTCGAAAGCAAGACAGCCCAGAGTCCATTGGATAGGGCGGCATATAAACCTAAAATAAATAAATAAACATTGCAAGTAAATAAATGGGTGGGATAGCTAACAACGTTCCATGCGCTCTGGTGCTGAGCCATGGCTGCCACTTGTCCTTGGAAACCTCTGCAAATGCAGACAGCTCTTTGGCTGTAAACATGAGCACTGAAGCCTAGGGTCAGATACGGCTGGCTTTTGAGCAAGGGAGACCCTTGGCCTGACCTCAAGAAGGAGCCAGCCCTTGTGGAAGGGTCTTGAGACCTGTGGCGTTTTAAGCGAGAGATGCCTGAAGACCAGAGTGGGGAATTGTCCCTGGTGGGTGGATTTAAAAATGTTCCGAGACACTGTTCAGCCACGGATGTGGGATAGCGCACGTCAGGATTGGATTTCTGAGCAGGCTTCGTCTCCCACGTGTCCCGACCGTCAACCTCTGTGACTTTCGTTTCAGCTCAAGGAGTATTCCCAGAAGGCTGTGGAAATCCTCCGGATGCAGAACCACATCCTCACCAACCATCCCAACTCCAACATTTACAAGTGAGTCGCTTTCAGGCCTCCCCTTTGGCTAGGAGAGTCAGGGGAACTCACCGCCACTGGCCTGTTTCAGCCCTGTACGAGGTGGAAATGCTTCCTCCCCCACCCACCCCCACCATAGCAGTTTGAAAGCAAGACATTGCAAGGCGATAAATACCGTCTTTGCTGGTATGTAAGACGCATCGGAGTATAAGATGCACCCCCGTTATTGCCAAAATAGCCCACTATAGGCTGAAGGACATGCTCCGTTTTTCCAGTGTATTTCAAGGGGGGAGGAGTGGGTCTTATATGCCAGAAAATAGATAGATAGGTAGGTAGGTAGGTAGGTACAGTAGATGGATAGATAGATGGATACAGTAGATAGATACAGTAGATGGCTAGATGGATGGATAGATAGATATGGATCCTTCAATCAATGGATAGATAGATAGATAGATAGATAGATAGATAGATAGATAGATAGATAGATAGATAGATAGATAGATAGATAGATAGATAGATATGGATCCTTCAATCAATGGATAGATGGATAGATAGATAGCTTGATAGATAGCTTGATAGATAGATAGATAGATAGATAGAGATAGATAGATAGATAGATAGATAGATAGATAGATAGATAGATAGATAGATAGATAGATAGATAGATAGATATGGATCCTTCAATCAATGGATAGATAGATAGATGGATACAGTAGATGGATACAGTAGATGGGTAGATAGATATGGATCCTTCAATCAATGGATAGATGGATAGATAGATAGATGGATGGATAGATAGATTGATAGCTTGATAGATAGATTGATAGATATGGATCCTTCAATCAATGGATAGATAGATAGATGGATACAGTATATGGGTAGATAGATACAGTAGATGGATGGATAGATAGATATGGATCCTTCAATCAATAGATGGATAGATAGATTGATAGATATGGATCCTTCAATCAAAGGATAGATAGATAGAGTTTTATTTATATACTGCCTTTTTCGACCCGATGAGTGACTCAAGGCACTTCACCAGCATTTAAACATACAATAGCAAAAGACAAAAAATACAATACAGTAGGTACCACTACGACAGAGAAGGTAACAGCCGTCCATGTGCTTCGGCATCTCATTCTGCCTGCCACGTGGCCATGGAAACATCTGCAAATGCAGAAAGCGCTGGCTCTTTGGCTGTAAGCAGAGAGGAGCGCTGAACCCTGGAGTCGGATAGGACTGGCTTTCGAGCGTGTATCTTTCCCTTGTACAAGGGGACCTGTCGCCTCTTGCATTTCTGGGGCGTCCAAGAAACGTCTGCTGACACTTTTGAGCCTCCCTGGCGGAGGGCGGAAAGGGGGGGCGGTGTAAAAACGGCACCATCTTGTCCGGAGTTAACGTGACCTGCTTTTTGGCCCCTTCCAGTACCCTCTCCGGACTGGTGGAATTTGACGGTTACTATCTAGAGAGCGACCCCTGCCTCGTTTGCAACAACCCCGAAGTCCCTTTCTGTGTAAGTATGGCTCCAAGCTGAGAGGAGCACTGAGCCCTAGAGTTGGATCCTTCCCACACCATCCCGGTCCGTCTCACGGCACGGACTCTGCATCCCGAGTGATGTATCGGGAGCGTCATCTTCTCTCTCTTTTCCACAGTACATCAAGCTATCCTCCATCAAGGTGGACACCCGCTACACCACCACCCAGCAGGTGGTCAAGCTGATCGGCAGCCACACCATCAGCAAAGTGACGGTGAAGATCGGCGACCTGAAGCGCACCAAGATGGTCCGGGTCATCAACTTGTACTACAACAACCGGACCGTGCAGGCCATCGTGGAGCTGAAGAACAAGTAAGCCAACTCGGCCGGGTCGCACTCTCTCTCTCTCTCTCTCTTTCCCTCCGAGCTTCTCCATTTCCGAATCTTTAAGGTTGTCACTTAAATTGGCTGCAAGTAGATCAAGAGGTCGCCCTTCGACGGGAAAGGTCACAGCGTTCCGTGAACTCTGGTGTTTAGTCATGCCCGCCACATGACCACGGAAACGTCTGTCGACACAGACAGCGCTTGCTCTTTGGCTGTAAACGAGGATGATTTGTAGCATTTTGCTCTTCAAATGGTTTGCCGTGTGAACGTCCGAGGCTGTTTTGAATGTCATTTAATTTAATTTTTAAATTTCTTTTAAATGTAAATTTTTAAACGTCATCTTCCATTGTCCACGTCGGTAGTGATGACAAACAGCCAAAGTTTGGTCTGCGTTACGTCAGAAACCAGAATTCCCCATTGACCGAGCTCTTGTTGAGTTTCAAGGAAGGCCATCCCAAGTTTCCAGTCCCTAAGAAGCCTCTTCAGCTTTGATTTGTTTTAAGCTCTTCCAGGTATCTTGGGAAAGATTCCCTGGTAAGGGGGGGGGGGGAATCTACTGCCTAAAACCTCTTAGAAAAATCCCCTTGAATAGAGTTGGGGTGTTGGCCACAAAAATAAATAAATCCCAAGTATTAAAAAATAAAAGGAGAATTAAATGTCATATATTCCTTCCCAGGAGGCATCGGCAGTTCTTTAATCCTGAACAGCCTTGCGGCGGAGGGGATAACGGCTTAAGAAATGTTATTTCTGGCCCGCTATCGTGTTGCTACAGAAGCAACCTTTCTTAAATGGAGATTTTTTGGGAGGGAACGTGGGGAGGCAAACCAGCGTTCACGTCTTCTTTCATGTCCCGACTGGCCTAGATGAAGCCACTTTCTTGACTTGGTCATTGGCCAAACCCAAGTCCTGAACAGTGCTGGTTTCTGGTTCTTCTTTTGTGTCCTGAACAAACCCCGGACTGGCCAAGACGAAGCCACTTTCTTGGGCTTGGGCGTTGGCCAAACTCAAGTTCTCAATGGCGCATGTTTCTGGTTCTTTCGTGTCCCGAACAAACCCCGGACTGACCAAGACGAAGCCACTTTCTTGGGCTTAGGCGTTGGCCAAACTCAAGTTCTCAACGGCGCATGTTTCTGGTTCTTCTTTCGTGTCCCGAACAAACCCCGGACTGGCCAAATGAAGCCACTTTCTTGGGCTTGGGCATTGGCCAAACTCAAGTTCTCAACGGCACATGTTTCTGGTTCTTCTTTCGTGCCCTGAACAAACCCCAGACTGGCCAAATGAAGCCACTTTCGTGGGCTTGGGCATTGGCCAAACTCAAGTTCTCAACGGCACATTTTCTGGTTCTTCTTTCATGCCCCGAACAAACCCCAGACTGGCCAAATGAAGCCACTTTCGTGGGCTTGGGCATTGGCCAAACTCAAGTTCTCAACGGCACATGTTTCTGGTTCTTCTTTCGTGCCCCGAACAAACCCCAGACTGGCCAAATGAAGCCACTTTCGTGGGTTTGGGCGTTGGCCAAACTCAAGTCCTCAACGGCACATGATTCTGGTTCTTCTTTCATGTCCCGGTCAAACCCCGGACTGGCCAAATGAAGCCACTTTCTTGGGCTTGGGCGTTGGCCAAACTCAAGTCCTCAACGGCGCATTTTTCTAGCAGTCGTTGTCAGACCAGTAAACGAGCCAATGGATTCTGTACCAGCCTTCCCCTTGTCCTGCTATAAATCTCTTCCCTTTAGTTTCCACCCTTCCTTGACCGTCTTGTCCTTGTCGTTCCAGGCCTGCCCGGTGGCACAAAGCCAAGAAAGTCCAGCTCACGCCAGGCCAGACGGAGGTGAAGATCGACCTCCCGTTGCCCATCGTGGCTTCGAACCTGATGATCGAGTTTGCCGACTTCTACGAGAACTACCAGGCCTCGACGGAGACCTTGCAGTGCCCGCGGTGCAGCGCCTCCGTCCCGGCCAACCCCGGGGTGTGCGGGAACTGCGGGGAAAACGTTTACCAGTGCCACAAGTGCAGGTAGGGCTTAAGTCGTTAATCTGTACATCCCTCCTCTGGCTTCACAACAGTCTTACAAGGTTGGACCAACAAAGACACTGTGTTTGGACCCATGTTTGGACCCCGAGTTCCTTCTCGATAGAGCAGACCCAGTTTTTGTTAACTTTATTTGATGCGCTTTCGAGATTGGGAATCGACGGATTCTTCTTTTGTGTCCCGATCAAATCCCGGACTGCCCAAAACGAAGCCGCTTTCTAGTCAAATTTCCCGTTATTTTTGAACCTTAACAACAATGCACCCCAAATTAAAGAAAATACTAGTCTTCCGCAATTCTAGATGTGTCGCTTTGATGTTTGGCTCCAACCGGTGGATCTTGGCGGGGGGTTATTAGTAAAAGACAAGATTCAGACCCCGTAAGGTGGGCGGCTGCTGTCCAGAGCTTTAGGCCACCTGAGGCACCGGAGAATCTCATGCCGTCCCGGCTTTTTGCCTCCCACCCCACCCCCAGGTCAATCAATTACGATGAGAAGGACCCTTTCCTGTGCAACGCTTGCGGCTTCTGCAAATACGCCCGCTTCGACTTCATGCTCTACGCCAAGCCATGCTGTGCCGTGGATCCGATTGAGAACGAGGAGGACCGGAAGAAGGTCAGTTTTCGGGCGCCGTCCGCTCCGTTGCGTTCCCACTGCGCCGGATTTAGAGTCCAAAGCGCAAGTTGATAAATAGGGACCCACTTTGGTGGTGGTGGTGGGGAATCTTGGGGACATGAAAGGAGACTCATTCGGGTGTTCCCTTGAGCGGCTTTTCTCCAGCAAAAGCCATTTCAACCCCGAATAATTTCTGACATGAAATTATTATTATTAATAATTAAGACTTCAATTCCCAGAAGCCTCAGTCGGTCCGTTGGTTGATCAGTGCTTTGGGGGAATTGACTTAGGGGATTCTGGGAATTGAAGTCCAAGAACCAATGTGTTGGGAAACGCCGTGCTATCGACATCTTTGCGTGGTCTTATAGGAGGGCCAGAGGGTCTGCGTCCTCAAATAACTGGGTTCCCCGTGTCTTGTGTTTGGCTTCCAAAGGCCGTGACCAACATCAACACCCTGCTGGACAAGGCCGACCGCGTCTACCACCAACTCATGGGGCACCGGCCCCAGTTAGAGACCCTCCTCTGCAAAGTCAACGAGGCGGCGCCAGAAAAGCCACAGGTACCGGCGAAGGGGGCCATATCTGGGAGCCGACCGAAGAAGAATGTCTTTTCGTCAAAGCTCAGATCTTGGCTCTACGGATTTGGGGCAGTCAAAAGTCTAGGAAAGGAACTTTGGTTTTAACCAGTGGCAGGTGTTGGTTTTAGGAAAAAGGGAAGGATCTTTTTCAACCCCTTAACGCTCCATTAAAATCCTTTAACAAAATGCCTTTTTACAGATCCTGACTCAGAATCACGTATAGATTTTAAGTAATAGGCATGCTATAGCTGTTCAAATGGTAATGTGGTAATGTATTTTTAACATGAGAACATTAGAACAGTTGCAGCTCTCACTATTCCTGCTGCCGCCTCTGCTGAATCACATCCCCTGGTGGCATGCATGTTCCAGCGGTGGCCAGGCATGTCTGGACAAGTCAATGAGCTGAGGTCAGAAATAGGTCTATCAGGCGAGATGGACCAAGGGCCTTCCCCCTCCTTGATCCATTTTGGGCTTCTTCCAGGACGACTCAGGCGGCGGGATCAGCTCGGCCTCTGCCAGTGTCAACCGGTACATCCTACAGCTGGCCCAAGAATACTGCGGCGATTGCAAGAATTCATTTGACGAGCTCTCCAAGATCATCCAGGTAACGGGCCTTTCCTTCACCGCTCCCGTGTAAGCCCTGGCTACGAATCAGGAGTTCGAGCCCAGGCAGGGGGACACACGAGGTGTGGAAGATCAATCCTCTGGATGGTCAGGATCCTTGCACATGGCGGGGTGCGTTTCCCCTCTTCTCCCTTGCTTCCTAATTCCGTCCTTCTCTCCCCCCCCCCCTCTTGGCAGAAAGTCTTTGCCTCCCGGAAGGAGCTCTTGGAGTATGACCTGCAGCAGAGGGAAGCGGCCAGCAAGTCCTCCCGCTCGTCCGTCCAGCCCACCTTCACGGCCAGCCAGTACCGGGCCCTCTCCGTCCTGGGCTGCGGCCACACTTCCTCCACCAAGTGCTACGGCTGCGCTTCGGCCGTCACCGAGCACTGCATCACCCTCCTCCGGGCCCTGGCCACCAATGCCGCCATCCGGCACATCCTGGTCTCCCAGGGACTCATCCGGGAACTCTTCGACTACAACCTGCGCCGGGGGGCTGCTACCATGCGGGAGGAAGTCCGGCAGCTCATGTGCCTCCTCACCAGGTGGGTATCAGGGAGCTCCAAATCCCATCAGACCCCTCCAGCAAGGATTGTGGGCACTGTAGTCCAGGGCGATTCTGCTTTCTAACGCTAGGGTGGGGAGGAAAGGGTATCCTCATTCGTGTGGATTTACAGAGCCTTGGGCTTCTGGGAGATTGAAGTTCAAGAACAGTCGGAGTGGCAAGGTTCGCCACCACTGTTATTATACTGTCGTTTAACTATTCTCTAGATGACATTTGTATTTATTTATTCGTTTTAAACTAAACCGCGTCTTTGTCTTTTTGTTTTGTTTCATTCCATCCCGTCTTCCGTCCGGAAACAAAAAGAGACAACCCGGAAGCCACCCAGCAGATGAACGACCTGATCATTAGCAAAGTTTCGGCCGCTCTGAAGGGACACTGGGCCAACCCAGATCTGGTGAGAGAGGCGACGAGGGGATGATGGTGGTGGTGGCCTTTCCCGTCCTTCTCTCGACCCTGCCTTGAGAGCTTGAACTTTTAGACTACAATCCCATTGCTGGTTCATATTAGAGCCCCTCGGGTTGGCTGTTTGTGGCCCAAGTGCTGCGCGACGGAGTAAGCTCCCGTCGTCCGCCCCAGCTCCTGCCAACCTAGCAGATCGAAATTTGCAAGTAGATATACGGGCGCCACTTGGGTGGGGAAGGTTGCCGTGATCTGCGTGCACCGGGTGTCTTACGTCCTGCCTGGCCAGACGACCACGGAAACGTCTGCAGGCACAGAGAGCGCCAGCTCTTTGGCTGTAAACGGAGGTGAGCACCGAACGCTAGAGTCGGATACGGCTGCCTTCCGTACGAGGGAGACGCTTTCCTTCGTGCCCGGGATGCCTGATGCTTTGGAGCAGAAATTTTTAACAGGAGGAAGGAACGAAAAGGTCGATCGAGGGAAGCCGACTGCCCGGCCTGACTCTCTCCCTCTCTCTCTTTCCCCCCCCTGGGGTAGGCCAGTAGCCTTCAGTACGAGATGCTGCTGCTAACCGACTCCATCGCGAAGGAAGACCGCTGTTGGGAGCTTCGCTTGCGCTGCGGTGAGTCTCCTGCAACACCCCGCAAGCCGGGCGGGCGGTGAAACCCCTCCTCCACGTGGTGGGCGGCTCCGCCGGGAAAGTGGGCTTTTTCCCTTGGATGGACGGGGATGCTGGTGAATGCGGCAGCATTTGGGGGGGGGGGTGTCTCCCGAATGCTCCATGGAGGGGCTGTGGCGGCTTAGTGGTTAAGACGCCGGATTTGACAGCTGGGAGGTCAGCAGTTCGAGACCCGAGTGCTGTGTGACCGCTTCTGTCCCAGAAGTTCGAAAATGCAAGTAGATAAATAGGGACCACTTCGGTGGGAAAGGTAAACAGCGTTCCGCGCGCTCCGGGGGAAGTGTTTTTCAGGACGACAGTTCCCAGAATCCCCCAAAGGCTAAAGACAAGCAAATGCAGGGCCGGTTTTAAAATAAAGAGGGGGGGGGAATGTTTTGTGGTGAGACCGTTCTCTGCTGGGGGTCCCTTTACTTCATCCTCTTCCTCCAGCCCTCAGCCTCTTCCTGATGGCCGTCAACATCAAGACGCCGGTGGTAGTGGAGAACATCACCCTGATGTGCCTCCGGATCCTCCAGAAGCTCATCAAGCCGCCGGCTCCGACCAGCAAGAAGAACAAGGTACCTTCCCAGCGGCCATCATCCTCCCAGCCTCTCCCATCGTCCCCTAGAGGGAGGAGTCTTCGACCCAACTCTCCCCAAAATGTGGGGTTTTATTCCTAAAAATGAAACTCACACCCCACGCCTCTAGAGGTCACTGTTTCCCTCTCAAAGAAACACTGCGAACAGTTACCTTTTGCTTATGGTGGGCTGCCTGTCCCCCTCCCATAGGACGTCCCAGTGGAGTCCCTGGCCACCGTCAAGCCGTACAGCAATGAAATCCATGCTCAGGCCCAGCCGTGGCTCAAGAGGGACCCCAAAGCGTCCTACGAAGCATGGAAGAAATGCCTGCCAGCTAGAGGTGAGATGAAACTCCCCCCCGCCAAGGATTGTTACAGAAGTGCGTCTCTTGGTTGCTGTTGTGTGTTTCATTTTGGGTTTCCTCTGGGGTCAGGACCGGGCTTTTTGCAACCCATGGATTCAGAAAAGCTACTCCTAAAGAGCCGCCCCTCCCCAATGGTCCAGTGGTGCCAGATGGGGCTTTGAGGCTGTTATCCAACAGGAAGAGCAGAGCTGTGTGTGACTGCATGAAGATGTTGGAAGGGGGGCAGTGCGCAGATAAGGAAGCAACGAAAGAGGCCGGTACCTGGCAGAGCTAAAAATCAGATTTTTGCCAGACCTTGAGCCCCAGGGGGAAGCATGTGCTGACCCTTTCAGGCACAAGTGTCACTTCCAACGAGAAACGTCGGTTTTAGGCTTCATCAGCTTCAAAACTTTGGTCCTCTAACGCCTTCTTGTTCTCGAATGGAGGAGCCTGCGGTTCTTAAAAAGAAGCATCCTTTGGCCACTCCAACCCCCTCTCCTTCCTCTTCTTCCTCAGGCATCGAGGCCAACGGGAAATCGCCCACCCGGGCGGAACTCCGGCAGCTCTACCTGATGGAGAAATACACCTGGAAGTGGAAGCAGTTCATGAGCCGGCGGGGGAAGCGGGCCGGCCCACTCGACCTCAAGTTGGGGCACAACAATTGGCTACGGCAGGTAAGCCCCAACGCTTCGGGGACAGGAGTCCAGGGCCGTCGGATCTTTAGATCTGAGCCAGAGTTTGGCCAAACCCCACTTTGCGTCCCCAAAATGGCCAGCATCTTCTAACTCAGAGGTGCCCAAGCTATGGCCCACGGGCCGGATCCAGCCCCCGATGCCAATTCATCTGGCCTGTACTGCCCTTGTCGCTCCCAGAAGCAAAACGCATCCGGGTGCATTTTGCTTCCGGGAGCGATGAGGGTGGCACAGGCCTGATGAATTGGCATTGGGGGCCAGATGTGGCACATGGGTTGTAATTTTGGGCACTCCTGGTTTAAGCAGAGAAAATGCCAGCTTAAAATCTATCTCATCCTGTTGCAAAACAGATTGCAAGGGTGCTTTACTCCTGTTTCTGTTGGGAGGAACCACGTGACCGGCCTGCTGAACCACGTGACCGGCCCACTGAATCATGTGACTGGCCAGCAGCCCGAAAAGTTTGAGCATCCCTGCTCTAACTGGCTACATCCACTGGACACCCCCCCCCCCCAAGTTATTTTGTTTTTGAGATGTCAGGAGGGTCTCTTGGAGTTTCCGGATCTGGCTGGGCTCATTTCTCCCCTCTGCGTCTTTCTCCCCACATAGGTCTTGTTCACTCCGGCCACGCAGGCTGCCCGGCAGGCCGCCTGCACCATCATCGAAGCCCTGGCCACCCTCCCCAGCCGGAAACAGCAGGTCCTCGACCTCCTGACCAGGTAAGACGGTCCTTGGGCTGAAGCAACCACGAACGCGTCAAGACCCCATCAGCTCCTCTCGCTTTACAAAGTGTCCGTTTGCTTCGGGGCTTGTGGCTTCATCCCGCCCATTTCTTCTTTTTCCCTCTAGTTACCTGGACGAGCTGAGCGTGGTGGGCGAGTGCGCGGCCGAATACCTGGCACTGTACCAGAAGCTCATCAAGCCCGCCCGCTGGAAGGTCTACCTGGCGGCCAGGGGGGTCTTGCCTTACGTTGGCAATCTCATCACCAAGGTATGTCTTGCCCTCCTCCTCCTTCTTCCTTCTCCTCCTCTTTATTGTCCAGAAAACTTAAGTCCTCATCAGTTCATGTTTCTGATGATTCTTTCGTGTCTCGATCAAACCCTGGACTGCCAAAATGAAGCAACTTTCTTGGCTTTTTCGTTGGCCAAACCCAAGTCCTCATCGGTTCATATTTCTGATTCTTCTTTCATGTCTCTATCAACCCCTGGACTGTCAAAATGAAGCAACTTTCTTGGCTTTTTCGTTGGCCAAACCAAAGTCCGCATCGGTTCATGTTTCTGATTCTGGGTTCATGTTTCTGATGATTCTTTCATGTCTCGATCAAACCCTGGACTGCCAAAATGAAGCCACTTTCTTGGCTTGGCCGTTGGCCAAAACCATGTCCTCATCGGTTCATATTTCTGATTCTTCTTTCATGTCCCGATCAACCCCTGGACTGCCAAAATGAAGCCACTTTCTTGGCTTTTTCGTTGGCCAACCCAAGTCCTCATCGGTTCATATTTCTGATTCTTCTTTCATGTCCCGATCAACCCCTGGACTGCCAAAATGAAGCCACTTTCTTGGCTTTTTCGTTGGCCAAACCCAAGTCCTCATCGGTTCATATTTCTGATTCTTCTTTCATGTCCCGATCAACCCCTGGACTGCCAAAATGAAGCCACTTTCTTGGCTTTTTCGTTGGCCAAACCCAAGTCCTCATCGGTTCATATTTCTGATTCTTCTTTCATGTCCCGATCAACCCCTGGACTGCCAAAATGAAGCCACTTTCTTGGCTTGGGCGTTGGCCAAACTCAAGTCCTTGTTGGTGCATGTTTCTGGCAGTCATCGGCAGACCGATAAATGAGCCGGATTCTGTATCTCTCCACATTCACACAATGTGTTGTTATTCCCCACTTGAGCCTGTTGGTCTTGCATTGAGGGACTCCAACCTTCAGCCTATTCAGGGTCTTTCAAGAGACGTCGGGGAGGTCGAGTCCCTCAGCCGTTTCCTCCTTTAATGTCATTCCTTATCCAGTGAGCTCCATCCTCCATCTTCTAATTTGGTTTTGCTCTGGCGTACCTCTGGTTGCTTGACCGGCACTTCTGTTGGTTGCCCTTAAAAAAACCCAACAACGACCATCCATTGACCCAAATCTGCCCTTAACGAGATTGTGTCCGGTCCAAACCGTGAGAGATGGGGACTTTATTGACTGTGTCCTCAGAAAGTCAAAAGGTTTCGTGCCTGGTCAAGAAAGCATTCGTTTCCGGAAAGAGGGTATCTTAAACTTAAAACGGAGAACTGAGATTTGTGGACTAGAAGAAGTAGTTGATGTTTATTTGCTTTTTCCCTTCTTTCCAGGAGATTGCCCGCCTGCTTGCTCTCGAGGAAGCTACGCTCAGCACCGACCTCCAGCAGGGCTACGCCTTGAAGAGCATCACAGGTAGCACGCTTTGTGGGTGGGGTGGGAACTGCGGCCTCTTCCGTCCTAACCTCCCCTTGCCAATGTTGGGATCCCAGACCATAAGGGTCTCCCCCTACTCAACCTTTCCTCTCCCCCCCCCCAGGCCTCCTCTCTTCCTTTGTGGAGGTGGAGTCCATCAAGCGCCACTTCAAGAGCCGGCTGGTGGGGACGGTGCTCAACGGCTACCTGTGCTTGCGGAAGCTGGTGGTCCAGCGGACCAAACTGATCGACGAGACCCAAGACATGCTTCTGGAGATGCTGGAAGACATGACCACAGGTGAGCCAAACCCGCCCACGGGATAGGGACGGAGAGAGTGGGCAGACCCGGGGGGGGTCCTTTTCATCCCCTTGGACCGTGGTGGCAAACCTTGGCACTCCAGCTGTTCTTGGACTTTAATTCCTAGAAGCCCAAGTCTTGGCACTCCAGCTGTTCTCGGACTTCAATTCCCAGGGACTTGGGCTTCTGGGATTTCGCTTCCTTCGGTTTCCTTCTGCCTTCAAAGATGTCCTGGGATTTGGGCTTCTGGGAATTGAAGTTTAAGAACAGCTGGAGTGCCAAGGTTCGCCATCACTGCCCGTTGACAAAATTAGCCCAAAGCTAACTTGCGGTCTCATCCTTGTATTGGAAAAGAATCCACATGTGGGTCTGAATTTCCCTGTTAGATGCTTCTGCATCCCCCCCCCCCCGAGACCCATGGGGGTGGAAGCTGTTGCTCCCCACACATTCTCCCATGGGACTCACCCACTCTGCCCTTCTTGGTTCCCCGGTTAGGCACCGAATCGGAGACAAAGGCCTTCATGGCGGTCTGCATCGAAACGGCCAAGCGTTACAGCTTGGATGACTACCGGACCCCCGTCTTCATTTTTGAGCGGCTGTGCAGCATCATCTATCCGGTACGGTCACCTGGTCCCTTCTACCAGGGGGGGCTGATAGGTGGGCCGGAATCTGTAGTCGGGAGAAGCAATTGGCCGGCCAGTGACTCTTGTCCTTTTCATTTCCGGTCAGGAGGAGAACGAGGTGACGGAGTTCTTTGTGACGCTGGAGAAAGACCCCCAGCAAGAGGACTTCCTCCAAGGCCGGATGCCTGGAAACCCCTATAGCAGCAACGAGCCGGGCATCGGGCCGCTGATGAGGGACATCAAGAACAAGATCTGCCAGGACTGCGACTTGGTGGCCCTGCTGGAAGACGACAGCGGCATGGAGGTGAGGTTCAGTTTGGAGAGAGGGCAGGTGGACGGACGTGCCACCTGATTGTTGAGCAGCTGGAATCCAAAGCATTTGCACACAGGGATGGCCAACCTTGGCACACTCCAGATGTTCTTGGACTTCAATGCCCAGAAGCCCTGACCAGCATGAGTGCTTGACTTGGGCTTCTGGGCGTTGAAGTCCAAGAACATCTGGAGAAGCCAAGTTTGTAGGTCTCTGGTCTATAATGACAGGTTGACCACTACAATTAGTGAATAACCTGTCCTTCTTCTTCATGGTCCCCCATAAACCCACATGAATGGGTTTACTGTGCGTAAGTAAACCCATTTGCGTGGATTCTCAGAGATCATGAAAAAGAACTTGATGGAGCGTAGGGGATGATCCAGACCAGTGATGGCGAACCTTGGCACCAATTCCCAGAAGCCCATATCAACACACCTGCTGATCAGGGCTTCTGGGAATTGAAGTCCAAGAACATCTAGAGTGCCAAGGTTGGTCATCAATAGGCCTAGCCTCCCTTTGAAAAATGTAAGGGCAACCTTTACCTTACAGAAATAGTCTAGTCCAGTGGTGGCCAACCTTGACACGTCCAGGTGTTCTTGGACTTCAATTCCCGGAAGCCCAAGTCAACACACCTGCCGATGAGGGTTTCTGGGAATTGAAGGACAAGAACATCTGGAGTGTTGAGGTTGTCCACCACCGGCCTACGACAATTTAACCTCCTTGCCTTTGTCTGGTTCCCTTCCAGCTCTTAGTGAACAACAAGATCATCAGCCTCGATCTACCAGTGGCCGAAGTCTACAAGAAGGTCTGGTGTCCAACCAACGAGGTAAGCGGTCTCTCTCGGCGCTTCCGTCCGACGCTGTGCTTTCCTGGCAGGCATCTTACGTCGACGCAAAGGGGGGGCACTCCGTTGTGCCCCCCATTAGATGACACAAGAGTGATTTATAAGCCACAAACAGATCCCACGTAATGGCCTGTTGGCCCGTTTCCCTCGGATTCCAGTGTATGGGAATCTTTTGCTGTCGTTCGCTTGGTTCCAAAATCTTTAGTTAGAAGGGAGTACAAAAAAAAATTAAGAATACAGTCAAGCCTCGAGTTAAGAACGGTTCGGCTTAAGAAAAACTCGAGATACATCCGGAAATCTCTGGGAGCGAAAAAAATCCGATTCGAGATAAAAAAAATTTAATAGGATTTTTGTTCGAGATACAAAATTCAATGCATTCCTATGGGAAATTGCATCCAATGTATTCCTATGGGAAATTCAAGATAATTTTTTTGTTTTGAGATACAACCAACCTCGAAAGAATTAAATTCGTATGTGGAGGTTTGACTGTATTAGAATCGCGGCATTAAAAATAAAAGACAGGTTAAGATGCCTTTTTTCGGGGTGGTGGAGGGGGTGGTGGAGAAACTTAACGTGCCTGGATTTAAAAAGAAGTCAAGGATCCCAAGTTTAATCGCAGCTCAAAACAAGGAACGGAGACGAGAACAGTTATTTGACGTTATAAAGCCGGCGAAGTGCGACGCGGACCGACTCCGTGAGCTTCGGGTGTTTTTTTTTGGGTCCAGACGTTGCGCGTCGACGTGAAAATTCAGAACGACGAAAGAAAAGGGGTTTGCCCCCATGTGATCGGAAAAATGCCAACTCTACCAGGACATCTTTGAAGGCAGAAGGAAACCGAAGGAAGCGAAATCCTGTGAAAGGGGCATTTTGGAGACGGTTGGGTTGGGTTGGGTGGGATTAAGTATTTGATGTCTTTTGCTTTGACTGTCAGTGCCAACCAAACGCCGGGAGGGGATATTATCCCCTCTTCTCCCAAGCCTCCAGGAATGAATATGCTAAAAGGGACCCAGGGCTTGTCATCCAAGTTCAAAAGAATCCTCTGTTTGTCGGGAGTTTCGGGGGGGGGGGGTAGAGATTAAAGCGTTCCAGATGCAGCCCTCCGAATGGCCTGCCTTGCTTGGGGGGGTTTGACAGGGCTTCAATAGGAAGAAGGGCCCCCGGCCCCCCGGTTTTGGGGGGGATTTAATGTCAGAAAACATTGTGAGGGAGTGACAGGTAAGTGGCGACCACGCCGGGGTGCTGTGGCTTATTTTGTGGCGGAGGGAAGGGCAAAGAGATCGGGCCTTTCATTCCTTAGGTCCGTGACGGCGAACCTTGGCACTCTAGGTGTTCTTGGACTTCAGTTCCCAGAAGCCCAAGTCTCTGTGAATCCACACCAATGGGTTTACTGCACGAATGCTCCAGGTGTTCTTGGACTTCGATTCCCAGAAGCCGAAGTCTCTGTGAATCCACACCAATGGGTTTACTGCACGAATGCTCCAGGTGTTCTTGGACTTCGATTCCCAGAAGCCAAAGTCTCTGTGAATCCACACCAATGGGTTTACTGCAAGTGTGCTCCAGGTGTTCTTGGACTTCAATTCCCAGAAGCCCAAGTCTCTGTGAATGCACACCAATGGGTTTACTGCATGTGTGCTCCAGGTGTTCTTGGACTTCAATTCCCAGAAGCCCAAGTCCTTGTGAATCCACACCAATGGGTTTATTGCGTGTATGCACAGCAGGAGTGCCAGTAAACCCATTCATGCAGATTCACAGAGACTTGGGCCTCTGGGGACTGAAGTTCAAGAACATCTGGAGTGCCAAGGTTGGCCATCATGGCCTCAGGTCAAGGTTACCCTTGCTTGAAAGCCAGTCATATCTGACTCTAGGGTTCGGTGCTCATCTCAGTTTATAATCCCAACTGTCTGTGTCTGTAGACGTTTCCATGGTCATGTGGCAGGCGTGACTAGACACCGGAACACTGTTACCTTCCCACCAAAGTTTATCCATTTATCTAGTTGCAAATCTCTTGCTTTCAAATGGCTAGGTTGGCAGGAGCCGGGACAGACAACAGGCGCTCATTCCCTTGTGCAGCGTCAGGTCTCGACCTGCCGACCTTCCAGTCTTCATGGTCGGTGTCTTATTCCTTAGCTAAGTTTATATCCCTGCCAGTTATCTCAAAGAGGAGACCAGTGAGGGCAACCTTGAATCCTCGCTTCATCTGCACGATAGCCCTTTAAGGTAGGGCAGGCCGATATGGAAGAGGCAGCCGGGCCCAAAGTCTTCCCGCGAAATTTGCGTGGCTTGTTTGCTTTATGCAAACGGGGGGCGCGCAATGCGTACCGATGCAGGAATCCATCTTGCTCCGAGACATCCGGGGCCGTTGAGCCTAGCTTTGCCGTCCTTCTCGTCCGCCACCCGGGGTTTCCTGGGAAACCCACTGAACGTCTGGCCGCGCGCAACGCGGAGCTGGCGTCCTCAGGCGCCGAAATCCCCGGGACAGCGCTGCCTGCTTCTCCGTCTCTCCTCCGCTTGGGAGTAGGGATTTTATTTGTTTCCTCCCCCGGTCTTTCGGTTGTTTTTTCCACCCGCTTTCCGCTTTGTCCCTCTGCCATTTCCCGGGCGTTTCTCTCCCCCTACCCCCCGTGGCGCTAATTGTCGTTCTCCGGCGCGGCCTTTGAGCGGATCTTGGCCCCCCTGGAGGGTTTTCTCCCTGGCGTCTCCGCGCCTCTTCCCTGACATTAAGCACTGCTTATTCCACATTAGGGCTTAACAGCCGCCTTCCTTGACAGCTCCTCTTCTGCTTCTCCTTCCCGCAACAAATAACGGGCTCCTTTCCCCCCCCAAAAAAGCCGGGATTTCCTCCCCCCTCCTTCTTCCTTTCAATGCCGCTGTTCATCCAGACTTTTTTTTATTTAAAAAAATGGCATTAAAATAGGAAGTTCAGAGACAGAGAAACGCACGCAAGGTTCGGAGATGCGTCGCTGTAAATGGGAGCCTTCCCTTACCCCGAGACTCGTAACAAGTCCGCGCTCCGCTCAGCCGCTCGCTTAATTCCCTGTTTTTAGTTAAAAGCTTATTAAATTGTCATTCTTCCCTTCCCTCCCTCCTTTCTCGCTGTCCTTCTTCCCATCAGTGGGAAATTTGTGAGCTTTCTTTCTTCTTTACGCGCCAATCTGACATTCTTACTTTAACCACATAGATCAGGGGTTCCCAACCTTTTCAAGCCGGGGGCCGGTCGCGGTCTTTCCGTCAGCTCAGAGGGCCGGATGGCCATTTGGCCCTGCCTGCACGATGGGGGGTGGCCATTTTGTTTCTTGAATGCCCTTGATGGGGGGTGGGGGTGGGGGCTACATGAAATAGTGCTGGGGGCCAGATCTGGCTCACGGGCCTTAGTTTGGGAACCCCCCCGCTCTATTGATCTACTTGCAATTTCTTGCTTTCGAACGGCTAGGTTGGCAGGAGCCGGGGCAGACATCAGGAGCTCGCGCCGTCGTGCAGTACTCGGGTCTCGAACTGCTGACCTTCCAGTCATCAAGTTCAGCGTCTTAACCGCTAAGCCACCACAATCTTTCCTGATAAGGTGGTGAATCCCTGGCCAAGAGGTTTTGTCCAATTGCCCACGTCTGGTTTCCGTCCTCCACAGGGAGAACCCATGAGGATCATCTACCGCATGCGTGGCTTGCTGGGGGACGCCACGGAAGAATTCATTGAGTCGCTGGACTCCACCACAGGTACGTGGAGGAGGAAGGAAAGGAGGGTCTCCCCTCTTAGCCTAAATCCGAGTTGGCTTTGGACTACAACGCCCATAGGAGGGTGCTGGGTACTGTTGTCCAAACCCACAACTTTCCTGATTGGCTGAAAAGCTTCCAGAGAGAGAAGGCAGGTTCTCTGGAGATCGTCCGATCCTAGCAAGGATTGTGCCTGTCTCTTCCTTTCCCGCAGATGAGGAAGAGGACGAGGAAGAGGTCTACAAGATGGCGGGGGTGATGGCCCAGTGCGGAGGGTTGGGGTGCATGCTGAACCGCTTGTCCGGCATCCGAGATTTCAAGCAAGGGCGGCATCTCCTGACGGTGAGGCGACCCGCTCTCCTGGCCCGGAGGATTATCCACTTCTCATCTCTGCAGCCACTCAAGTACAACCCATGGGGTGGCTGTTGAATTTCCCCATAGAAACTTGAGGGGAGGGGCAGAGGCGTTGCAGATCATTGGGTTGTGCGCTACAGAGGTGCTGTTTTCATCTTCATCATTTGGAGAGTCTGTAGAGGAGGTGAAGAACAGATGGGGCCATTGTGTAGATGGTCAACCTTGGCACTCCAGATGTTCTAGGACTTCAATTCCCAGAAGCCCTGATCAGCAGGAGTGTTGACTTGGGCTTCTGGGAATTGAAGTTCAGGAACACCTGGAGTGTGCCAAGGTTGGCCACCACTGCTGTAGAAGGTGAAATCAGAACGCTTGAGTCTGTTGGGACTGGATTTGGGGTACCCCCTTCGCCCTACAACTCAACCCCTATCCATCCCAGAAAGCAGGAAGATCTGGTCCAGGGTTCCTCCAACTCAGCTCTCCAGATGTTCTCGGACTTCAATTCCCAGAAGCCCTGATCAGCAGGAGTGCTGGCTTTGGCTTCTGGGAATTAACGTCCAAGAACATCTGGAGAGCCAACTTTGCGGACCCCTGATTTAGACATAACGTGAGAAATGTCTCGGCTGGTACTGCCTGCAGTTCCCCTCTTTGGTCAGGAGGGGGCAGGTGGAGATGGCCTTTCCTGGGTTGGATGATGGAGGATGATGAGCAGGGTTCCAGGTTGGGCTCGACGCTCTTTTCCTGCCCTCGGTGGCCGCCTGAGTCCCTGGCTCTTCTCTTGCAGGTCCTACTGAAGCTCTTCAGCTACTGCGTCAAAGTCAAGGTCAACCGGCAGCAGTTGGTCAAGCTGGAGATGAACACCCTCAACGTCATGCTGGGGACGCTCAACCTGGTAAAGCGGGTGGAGGGGAACGGCGGGAGGGTGGGTCATCCGTCTCCCGCACCCGAGGGCAAGAACACACCCATCCACTTGGTGTGCTCCGATGGTTGTGTTGAGTTGGGTCTTGGGTGGTCTTCAGGTGGGAAGCCTTTGACTTCGACCTCCTCTCCTTCAGGCTTTGGTGGCGGAGCAGGAGAGCAAGGACAGCGGAGGGGCGGCTGTGGCGGAACAGGTTCTGAGCATCATGGAGATTATCCTGGACGAGTCCAACGCGGAGCCCCTGAGCGAAGACAAGGTTGGTGTCCCCACTATGGCTCCTCAGCTATATCCCTCCTTTAACGTTGTTCCGGATCAAACCAAAGGAACCCGAAGCAAGAGGGTACAGAGCTGTGATGGCGAACCATCTGCCGCCATACCAGTGAGAAGAACGTTGGCACTCCAGGTGTTATTGGACTTCAATTCCCAGAAGCCCAAGTCAGCACACCTGTGGATCAGGGCCTTCTGGGAATTGAAGTCCAAGAACATCTGGAGAGCCAACGTTCTCCATCACTGGTATGGTGGCAGAAAGACCCAGATGGCGGTGTAGGGCAAGGACGAGAAAGACCTCTGCCTCCACCATGAAGGGTTCCGTTCTGCTCCCCTTCCCTGCAGGGCAACCTCCTCCTCACGGGCGACAAGGACCAGTTGGTGATGCTCCTGGACCAGATCAACAGCACCTTCGTCCGCTCCAACCCCAGCGTCCTGCAGGGCCTGCTGCGCATCATCCCCTACTTGTCCTTTGGGGAGATGGAGAAGATGCAAATCCTCGTCGACCGCTTCAAACCCTACTGCAACTTTGATAAGTACGGCCCGTTTCCTTCCTCCGCCGAATTCGGCAGAACTTGCCTCACAGAATTCGGACTGGCGGTCTGAATGAAATCCCCCTTTTTAGCCTAAGCTGCACGACAATGATTTTGCTACTGGGGATGACAAATGTGATTTACGTGATATCGAGTGTGCTGATTCCAAGTCTGAACTCAGAATTTGCCTATCACGTACAGATTTTAAGCTATAGGTGTGCTATAGCTGCTCAAATGGTAATTGAGTAATATATTTTTACATGGGAACATTATAACAGTTGCAGCCACCACTGAGCCTGCTGCCGCCTCAGCTGAATCACGTCCCCTGGTGGCATGCATGTTCCAGCAGCGGCCAGGCAAGTCAGTGAGCTGACATCAGAAATAAGTAAGGCGAGATGGACCAAGGGCTTGTCTCGAGTGCAAAACCATCTTATTGGATAGCACAGCTAGGCCATAGTGAGTCTGTTTTGAGCTAAAGTGGAGTGTTAATAAACCGAACAATTTTTGCTACCTTTGGTCAAAATGTCTTGGTCTTTTTTTTTTTTTAACCGGTCTTTTCGCTGTCAGGTACGACGAAGAGCACAGCGGAGATGACAAGGTCTTCCTGGACTGCTTCTGCAAGATCGCGGCGGGCATCAAGAACAACAGTAACGGACACCTCTTGAAGGACCTCATCCTGCAGCGAGGCATCACTCAGAGCGCTCTGGACTACATGAAGAAGCACATCCCCAGCGCCAAGAAGTGAGAACCGCCGGGCAAGGAAGGGGCTGGTCTCGGGCATAGTGTTGTGTCTGTGCTGTGGGTCTCACCCACCCTTTCTCTCTTTGCCCAGTTTGGACGCCGACGTCTGGAAGAAGTTCTTGTCCCGGCCGGCCCTGCCTTTCATCCTCCGGTTGCTCCGCGGGCTGGCCACGCAACATCCGGCCACGCAGGTGAGGGCACCCCCTTTCTGTTTCCCCACCGCATGCCGTAGCATCCAAGGTCTCTTTTCCCAGCCGCCTTTGTCCCGAGGGCCGCCTTATCCCGGTGGTGTCCCTCGAGAAATCCCCCTCCTCTGCCCACTCCGTAGGTGCTGATCGGGACGGATTCCATCTCCAACCTGCACAAACTGGAACAAGTCTCCAGCGACGAAGGGATCGGGACCCTGGCGGAGAACTTGCTGGAGGCCTTGCGGGAGCATCCGGACGTCAACAAGAAGATCGACGCGGCCCGGAGGGAGACGCGGGCGGAGAAGAAACGCATGGCTATGGCGATGCGCCAGAAGGCCTTGGGCACGCTGGGCATGACGGTAAGAATTTCCGGGCCGCGGGGTGGGGAGAGAGACTCTTTGTGAATGGAACTCATAGGGGGGAAAGGAAAGGCCCTCCTTGGGTTCCTAAATTGGGAAGATCCTTTTATCATTGGTTCCCGACCTTATCAAGCTGGGAGCCGGGTCATGCTCTCTTAGTCAGCTTTGAGGGCCGGATGGTCATTATGCCCTGCCTGCATGATGGGGGTGGCCATTTTGTCCCAACGTCTTTAAAGGGGGTGGCCATTTTGTTTCTTGAATGCACTTGAAGGGGTGGTGGTGGGGCACATGAAATGGTGCCGTGGACTTGATCCGGCCCACGGTCAGGCCTTGGGTTGGGAACCCCTGGAGATGGGGTGGCCATTGACCTTTCCTTCCTTTGACCTTTCAGACGAATGAGAAAGGGCAGGTGGTAACCAAGACGGCCCTCTTGAAGCAGATGGAGGAGCTCATCGAAGAGCCCGGCTTGACCTGTTGCATTTGCCGAGAGGGATACAAGTTCCAGGTAGGCCGTGTTGCCTCCCGCTGGCGTGGAAGCCGGAGTCGACCTTTTTTGCCCGGCCACTGTGTCGCGGCGGTTAAACTAGTCCTGCAGCCAAAGGGCTGTGAGCTCCATCCTGACCAGGGCTCAAGATTGACTCAAAGCCTTCCGTCCTTCCAAGGTCGGCCAAATGTGTCCCCAGCATGATGTTGGGTGCAAAACACTCATTAGTTTGTGAAACCGGCCAGAGCGTGCGATTGAGAAGCACTAGGATTGCTTCTGCTTTCGGGCTGATATTCCCAACCTTTTCAAGCCGGGGGCCATTGGGTCATGCTCTCTCAGTCTGCTTTGAGGGCATGACGGCCATTTTGCCCTGCCTGCACGATGGGGTGGTGGCCATTTTGTCTCAACAGCTTCAAAGGTGCAGCCATTTTGTTTCTCGAGTGCCCTTGGAAAGGTGGGGGGCCTTAGGTTGAGAAACCCCAGTTCTAGATTGCGTGCGTAAAACATCTCTTCCTTGTTTGTCTGGGAAGCCCGGAAAGTGTGGCTCGATGGGACTAGCGTTCCCAACGTCTCTTAGCCCCCAGCTGTTCTGTCGGGGAGTCATGGGAACTGGAGTCCCCGCAAGAGTTGGCCACAGATGGCTCCAGCCGACTTCCCGCGCAGCTTTTCTGCAACGTGCGCGTGAGACGGCTTTTCTTGCTTCTCGCCGCAGCCGACCAAAGTCCTGGGGATTTATACCTTCACCAAGCGGGTGGCTCTGGAGGAGTTTGAGAACAAGCCTCGGAAGCAGCAGGGCTACAGCACCGTCTCCCACTTCAACATCGTCCACTACGACTGCCACTTGGCCGCCGTCAGGTGAGCCGCCGGGCAGGAGGGCCGGAAGTTTCAGGGGGGGCACCACAGAGAAAGCCCTGCAGGAGATTGGAAATGCCCACTTTGTTCTAGGACGAGGGGGGGGGGACGAGATTAAGTCTCAGGTCTTTCCCCCGATGGACACGGCCTCCTTCTGTTCTCTTGCAGGCTGGCCCGCGGGCGCGAGGAGTGGGAAAGCGCCGCCCTGCAGAACGCCAACACCAAATGCAACGGCCTCTTGCCGGTCTGGGGCCCCCACGTCCCGGAATCGGCCTTCGCCACCTGCTTAGCACGGTAAGGGCTTTGGAGAGCGGGAGAGATGCCTTGGCGGTCTCGAACGAATGGTGGAAGAAGGGGTTACCTCTTCCGGCTCTATCACATCAACGGTGGATTTCCTCCCCACCCCCCACCCCACCAGGCACAACACGTACCTCCAGGAGTGCACGGGCCAGCGGGAGCCCACGTACCAGCTCAACATCCACGACACCAAGCTGCTCTTCCTCCGGTTCGCCATGGAACAGTCGTTCAGCGTGGACACGGGCGGCGGCGGCCGGGAGAGCAACATCCACCTCATCCCATACATCATTCACACGGTGCTTTACGTCCTCAACACGTCAGTACCCGCCGTCTCTCTCTCTCTCTCTCTCTGTTCTCTTTTTCCTTCTGGGAGGTGAGGAACTGTGGGGGCTTAGGGGTTAAGATGCTGAACTTGATGACCGGAAGGGTCAGCAGTTCGAGACCCTAGTGCTGCGTGACAGAGTGAGCCCCCGTCATATGCCCCAGCTCCTGCCAACCTAGCACTTTGAAAGCAAGAAAAATGCAAGTCACTAAGTAGATACCTCGGAGACCGGTGGGGAGATTGCCAACTGGAGGCCGGAAGACCAGATGCTGATTCCCAGTTTTGACTTTTTTTGAAGGGGTGGGATGCTTCCCCTGGGAAAAGGGCATCATCCCCCTCTCCCTCTCTGCCCTTCCCAGAACCAGAGCCACCTCCCGGGAGGAGAAGAACCTGCAGAGCTTTTTGGAGCAGCCCAAGGAGAAGTGGGTGGAGAGTGCCTTCGAGGTGGACGGACCCCATTACTACACGGTCTTAGCTCTCCACATCCTGCCCCCCGAGAGGTGGAAGGCCATCCGCATCGATGTCCTCAAGCGGCTCCTGGTCATCTCCCACGCCCGGGTAGTGTCGCCCGCCGGGGCCAGCCGGTGAGTGGCACCCGGCCTCGGGCAGCCCTGGGGTGGTGGTAGTGGTGGTGGTCTGTCCTTTAAGACTTTATTCGGCCTCCCTCTGCTGCTGGGCTGGCGTTGGTAAGCCAGTGGGTGGGCCGGAGGCCACGTTTGGGGCTCGGATCCACGGTGGGAACGGGTTACAAAGCCGTAAACGGGAGGAGGCCGCACGGCAGTCCCTTCTGGTTCCGACATGTGGGCTTCGAGAGAAAGAACCTTTTGTCAAAGCGGGCCGGGTGTTGGCTTAAGAGAGAGAACGACACTGTTGCTTATTTCCAGGCTGCGTGATGCTCAAGCAGTGGCAAACTCACAATGACAAAATGTGCTTCGGGTGGGAGAACGGAGGCCTTTTGCACCACCTGATCTGACCCATGGTCCGGCTCTCTAGGTCAGGGGTACCCAAACTACAGCCCATGAGCCGGATCCAGCCCCTGATGCCACTTCACCCAGCCTGTGCTGCCCTCGTCGCTCCCAGAAGCGGAAGTAAAACGCGCCCGTACAGGCGCATTTTACTTCCGCTTCCGGGAGTGATGAGGGTGCCGGGGGGGGGGGGCAGATCTGCCTTTGCCGTTCCCTGAGGAGTTGTTCCTCCAAAGGGTTTTCCAGGTGGTAACGAAGGAAGCGGTGGGTGGCTGGGTTTGGTTTCATGGCCACCTCTCTTTCCAGGTTGACGGACAAAGCGTTGAAGGACTACGCCGCCTATCGCTCCGGCCTCCTCTTCTGGGCTCTTGTGGATCTGATTTACAACATGTTCAAAGTAAGGGGTCCGGGTGGCTTCCTTCCCGGTGGGGGTGGGGTGTTGTTCCGCTGCATGAGGTCTTTTTTGCCCCTCCGGTCGGACCCTGCCCCTCACTCCTGCCTTCCCTCTTCTCTGCTCCAGAAGGTGCCTACCAGTAACACCGAGGGGGGCTGGTCCTACTCTCTGGCCGAATACATCCGCCACAATGATATGCCCATGCACGAGGCAGCCGACAGGGCCCTCAAGACCTTCCAGGAGGAGTTCATGCCCGTCGAGACCTTCTCGGAGTTCCTGGACGTGGCGGGTGAGTAGCCAGAAGGTGAACCAGGGAGGGATCGTGTCTGTAACCTGGGTCCCCTGGACTCCATGGGTTGGGGGGGGGGGACAAGCTGGCCAAAATTGGGAGACTTTTTGTGCTAAAGGAGATGATGATGATGCTCCAGGGAAGGTTCTTGAGAACTTGAGGTGGCCACAGCCTGAAGCCCTCAGGACGTGGCTTGTGTCCAGGGGCACCGTGGGAGGGATCGTGTCCATAACGTTGGATCCCCTTGGACTCCATGGGTGTGAGGGAGAAGCTGATCGAAAATGGAGGACTCTCCCCTCAAGGAGAAGACTTCCAAGGAAAGTTCTTGAGAACTTGAGATGGTCACTGCCTGAAGCCATCAAGACATGGCTTGTTAATGTCTGGGGGTGCTAGGGGAGGGGTTGTGTCCTTAATGTGGATCCCCTTGGACTCCATGGGTGTGAAAGAGAAGCTAACCGAAAATACTCTCCCCTCCAAGGAAGGCTCTTGAGAACTTGAGATGGTCACAGCTTGAAGCCCTCAAGACATGGCTTGTTAATGTCTGGGGGTGCTAGGGGAGGGGTTGTGTCCATAACATTGGATCCCCTTGGACTCCATGGGTGTGTGAGAGAAGTTGACCAAGAAGGAGGTCTTACCACTCAAGGAGATGACGATGGTCCAGGGAAAGTTCTCTAGGACTTGAGACGGTCACAACCTGAAGCCCTCAGGAACCTTCTATGGGTCACTCAACCTGCATGTCTGTATTATGAGGCTGGGTCTCACCTAATTTCCCCCCTTCCTTGATCTCTTTCCAGGACTTTTGTCCGAAATCAGCGACTCCGACGGCTTCCTCAAAGACCTCTTCAACTCCATCCCTTGAGGAACGACGTAAAGAGACTGGTTTGCACCCCTAAAAACCCACCCAGGAGCACTGCAGTTATTTTAATTCCAGTCTTCTGCCCTTAAATCCCCCCCCCTTTTCCTCTTCCCCAGTCTTGGAGTGATGTTGGGATATATTTTTTTTGGCTTGTTCCCTCCCCTCGGCTTTCTTCCTCTCTCCCTCCTTGTTCCGCCTCGGTTTCTCTCTCCGTTTGCCTGCGCCGAAGCCCGTAGAAGAAACGCCTGCACGGACTCGAGGGATCCACACCAGACACTGCTTCACCCCCACCCACCCCCATGGATTCGACCGCTTTCTCTCTTTCTCTCTGTGTGTGACCGCTTTAACGATCAATAAATAAGTTAAGCCCAACCGGAGGGGTGGCTGAGCCCGGCTAGCGAAGCGGGCTGTGTTTTGTGTGTGTCGGGCTGGTTGATTATTTTTTACTCCCGAGCCGTGTCTCTAGGGCTGGACTATGCAAGAAGATGGTTTCGGACTAGAGACAAGCCCTTGGTTCATCTCGCCTTGTATACCTATTTCTGACGTCAGCTCACTGACTTGGCCGAACATGTCCGGCCGCTGCTGGAACATGCATGCCACCAGGGGACGTGATTCAACTGAGGCCTAGCAGTAGTTGCAACTGTTATAATGTTCCCATCTAAAAATGCATTACCCAATGACCGACCATTTGAACAGCTGCACTAGGCAAATTCTGAGTTCAGATTTGGAATCCGCACACTCGATAGCATGTTAATCACATGCGTTCTTCCCAAGAGCCAAATGGTTGATGTGCAGTGTTGTCAAAGCCCCGAGTCTGGACGGAGTCCAAAGCGAATGAAAAGCACGGAGTGTGTAAATTTCCCCCTTCCTCCCCCCCAAATAGCTTGTGCTTTTCTTGAGAACTTTCTGCCCCTCGGGGCTCAAAACCCCATCATGAGGCAGGCCACGAGAGGGGAGACGGACTGGTGTAAACACTCGGCACGCGGCCACGGTCCCCCTGAGGAAGCCTTGATGTGGTTTTTACAGCGCTGGCAACGGGATCGCCAAACCACCTCTCCGATCATGAGAAACAGGTTTTCACATGGGCCCTGCTGGCAAGGCAGCACGTTTCCATCTCGCGCAGCGCACAGGTACGTAGTGTACCTGCGGATCTCTACATCGGGAGGCCATCTGTCATCCCCATGTATTGGACTCCGGTTCCCACCGTCCTTCGTTGGTTCTCTTCCACTGGTGGGAACTGGGGTCCAGCCAGCTCTAAAATGAGAGCCGCACTGGCTGTGGGAACAAGGTTCCCCAACTCCTATCGCGCTGATTCGGCAACGGGTCACGTTTTCCTTTCATCTCGCGTCCAGTTCCTGGTGTGGTTCGAACATCTAAAACAGGAGTTCTCAACCTTTTAAAGCCGGAGGGCCGGGTCACGCTCCCTCAGACAGCTTCGGGGGCTAGATGACCATTTTGCCCTTCCTCCACCATGTGGCACTTACAGGTGCGTTGGAGGTGGTGCGGGGGCACATGAAATGGCACCACACAGGCCACATCTGGCCCATGGGCTGCAGGTTGAGAATCCCTGGTCTAAAACACCCTATTTGACAGCACATCTATGAACTTATTCATTCGTAAGATTATTTTTGGATGGTTTTCCAATCCTTTGTTTTCGGGCGAGGTGCGGCTTGCCTCCAGGTGTGAACGCCTGGAAGGTGGGAAGGTGAGAAAGCTGGAATGTGGTGTCGCTACAGAAGGAATTTGCTTTGCTTGCTTAGAACATTTCCAGCTGAAAAGTGGCTTTTATTTTTTTAAAAAGAAGAGATTACCATCGAGTCTCTAAATGGCAACGGCAGGAGAGGAAAGCGCGGGGGAGAGGGTGGAGGAAAAAGGCCAGCTCAGCCTTTTGGGAGACATAGTTCTGGCGGGTGTGATTTTCCCAGAAGGGAAAGGATGAAGTAAACGACTTCTGGGCTGACCCAATAAAGCAGGGATTATTTGCAACCTGCGGCACACGGCACCATTTCATGTGGCACACCCCCTTGCCGCCTCCACCACACCGGGAAGTGCCATGTGGTGGAGGAAGGGTGACCCAATGCCCCCCCCCCCCCCGTCCAGGAAAAACTGATCGGCCTCCCAAATCATGACAGGACACAACGGTGCGCAGAGGCTTAGCGTTCCTAGAACTCACATGCAAGGGAAATGCTTTGGTTTAATGCAAACCGTGAGCCGCATCTTTTGCCATGCCGCGTGAGAGCATCGCCCCCTTTTCATGCCAGCCTGGCCAGGAGGAAGCATCTTTCTCTGTTGGAAGGATGGGAGCATCTGAGTCGACCTTGAACCAAGGTCAGGATCGAACGCCCCTGTAGCCTGCCCAGAGGCTTGGCGCGGGGGACAAAGGACGGCCACAAATTCCTATCCGAGGAAATCGCTGCCGCCGGATGAATGGGAACCGGAGTCGGCCAAAGGCGCTGGGGAACTCGGAGGCACTGGAACATCAAGGCTGTGTTTCGGGTTGGCTTTATGGCCGACATTAATCAACATCCTCCGGACAAGCTGAATGCCCTGGTTGTGTCCGAAAAGGATGGGTCCTCCCTCCTCCGGGACTCTGTTCAGGGTGGAAACTGGGCCAGATGACGTTGAGGTTTTGGAGCAAGACTTTGCCCGCAGAGCGGGCCAGACCGACTGCCCCTTTTTTTGGCATCGAAGAGGAAAAACAGGCAGCTAAAATTGCCGACAGGCGCTCTTCTCCTACTGCCTGTTTGCAAAAGGCTCAGTGGATAGTCCAGTGGTTTTGGGAACCCAAGCCAGAGGTGTTGCGGGAGGAAATCCGGATACCATGAAATGCCTGGGCAGAGATACGGTCCAGCCGGCTGCCTGGGGAGAGCTCTCTCGAACCACCCCAACCAGTATCTTTTATATTGGTGCCGGACGGGCGCATTTTACTTCGACTTCCAAGGGCGGTGTGGACCGGACAAATGGGTGTTGGGGGTTGGATCTGGCCCATGGGCCATAGTTTTGGGCACCTTTGGTTTAAGCAGAGAAAATGACAGCCTAAAAATCTATCTCATCCGGTTGTGAAACAGATTACAAGGCGCGTTTTGCTTCCGATGGGAGGAACCACACGACTGGCCCGCAGCCTGAAATGTTTGGGCACCCCTGCGATAAAGGCTTAGTTTGGGTCTCTTAAGGCGTTTGGGAAACCGGTGTGTGTGCGTGGCATACCAAGGCGATGACCCCGTGCCCGTCATTCCCAAGGGCTGAATGCTCTGACTTTTCCGACTGGGAAGTCCATGTGCCTGGGCTTGGCCTGGCGTGCCCCAATTAACTCTGCCTCTGACGCAGGATGGCATGAGACGCATGGGAGAGAGCCTTTGGCATCAGGGCCATGTCCAGCCCTGGCGTTGGGAATGCCCGCCATCCCAAGCCTGGGGAAGGGGCTATGGGGGATCTGTAGCCAGACCCTGGGGGGGGGCAGGAATTGGGGGTAAGGGGTAAGGAAAGGATGGTTTTCTCTCTCACACACACACACATCAGGGTGGCAAAGTTTTCTGGGTTAGCGTTCTTGCCCAGGGTTGTGTCATCTGCAAGGAAAGGCCCGGCTGGGAACCGCCGGCTTTGCCCAAGCCTGTTCTCATTAGAAGGCGCCGTGGAGACGGCCCTGGAGTGCCGGGCGACGACACCCCAATTGCTTTAATGAACGCCTGCCCTAGGATGAACTTTGTGTGTGTGTGTGTGACAAAGAGATAAAGGGAAGGAGGCTGGCCAGGTCTCCGTGAACTGGTGTCCCCCGGCCCAATATCTGGGGACACCCCCCCCCCATGCCTCAAAAGTCACCCCCCTCTGTTTCTGTCAACTGTACCCAAGGCAGTTTTTATCATTGGGCTCACGAGTTACGCTCCTCTCTCTCCCTTTGATCTCTCCCTACTTATCACAACAGCCCGACGAGGTAGGCCAGACTAAGGGAGAATGTTTGGTTCAAACTCATCTAACCACTGGCTTTTTCTTGCATTTATTTCCCCAAACATGTTGGCCTTTTCTGTATAGATATTTACTTATCTATTTATGCCGTCACATTTGTATCCTAGGGTGGACATCCATCCATCCATCCATCCACCTACCGACCGACCGACCGACCGACCCATCCACCCACCTACCTACCTACCTACCTACCATCCCCGTCTTTAAGGTGTGGCCTTATTTTTTTCTCCTCAATTCCTACACTTAATATCGTTTGACTTACGTCAGCCACTTTCCCCACGAAACCTTCCGCACCCATGCTTTGCATCCGGGCACATCAAAAGGTTCAGGTGGCTGCCGAAGCCGGCTTTGAGGAGTAATTAAGGTCTTGGCTTTGTTAGGCTTTGCAAGATGAAGGGTGAGCAAATCCAGGCACGCCCAGGCTTAAGCGGGATTTGAGCAAATGGTACAGGGTTGAATCGGTGTGAACGGCGGACGCAGGTTGGGCAGTTTCTCGGGCAGCAAAACAATGCAACGCAATGCAGCTGAATCCACCTTCCCAAGGCAAAGGAAATCCAATCCCAGCTTCCAAAGAGCGCAGCCGGTTGAATGGGTCAGCTTCACTTTTGAAAGTCTTGGAATCCCATCACGTCTGTATGTGACTCTCCAGATTTTTAAAGAGACTCCGGTTCCCATCAGTTGTAGGCAGCGCGGCTTGTCATACCTCAAGTTTTGGATTTGAAAATAAGGGATATTTACCGGCCGAAATGGGAAACTTGACAGCTATGCTTATCCTGTGCTTACCTCCAGCGGTGGCATTAGGGCATTGCAGTCTAACTAATACGGGAGGACGACGGGAAAAAGGGTAAAATACGGGAGTTTCCCGGCCAAAACGGGATACTTGACAGCTTTGTGGCTCGTCCGGAAGGAGACCACCAAAGGTCCACGTCTTCTTCTCAAGAGAGAATTGGACCACCTGATCGATCAGGACTGCTTTGATTCGGATGCCTGCATTCAGCACGGGGTTGGACTAGAAGACCTCATGGGGGCCCCTTTTCCAACTCAGTCATTCTATGATGATGCCGCCGCTGATGATGCCGCCAACAATAAATATAAAGTTTTAGAGAACGAGAGAGTCAAGATCCCGTTGGACTTTAAAATTCAAACCGATAGACACCTGCCTCACAACACACCCGATATAACTGTTGTTGAGAAGAAGAAAGCCTGGCTTATTGACATTGCTATACCAGGAGATGCACGGATTGAAGAGAAACAATTGGAGGGGGGGATCACAAAATAGCGTGAATTGCAAATTGAAGTGAATGATCTACGGCGGAAGGAATCTGTTGTTGTTCCCATAGCGATCGGAGCCCTCGGAGGGGTACCTAAAGGGCTCCCTAGATATCTGGAAGTTTTGGACTTCTCTGATTTGAACATCCCAACTCTCCAAAAGACAACTCTACTAGGAACTGCGTCTAGATGTTACCTTAACAGTTCTTAGGTCCTTGGTTAGGGTTTGAACTGTTAGTCTTTAACAGTTAATTATTGTATCCGATAATAATGATTTCATGTCAGAAATTATTCTGGGTTGAGAGGGGTTTTTGCTGGAGAAACTCTGCTCAAGGGGACGCCCGAATTAGGCTCCTTTCATGCCCCCCGAGGTCTTTCCCCCCCACCCAAGTGGTCCCGATTTATCTACTTTGCAATTTCGAACTCGGTTGGCAGGAATTGGGACAGAGACGGGCGCTCAAACCGTCGCGCAATGCCCGGGTCTCGAACGGCCTTCCAGCCAACAAGGCGAGCTTCTTGACCACTGAGCCACGGCGGTCTCTATTCACTCTATGATTCTTCGGCTCGTGACTCGTCCCCGCTTGGCCGCATAACTCCAGGCAACGGGTTGCTCCGCCTGAACCTGGCCTACTCAGGGTTGTCGCGACCTGGAACTTGCTAACTAGCCTGCCCACATTTTCGGGTTACCCACATTTTCGGGTTGCACTGAAGCTTTCATCAGGTCCACCTCGTTTAGCCGCACTGAGGAATTCTGCAAGGGAGGGTGATTTTTATCTCTTCTATACTCAGAAAAGTTGGGCGTGTGAGGAGGAATTATCATTCCACCCATGGCCATCGCCTTCAAACACTTTTGGAGATCTCGGCGAAAGGTGTTTGAAAGGCTGACTCAGCCGGCTGATGGAGCATCGCCTGTTCTCGATCTCGATCCCTTCGGGTTGGGCCGCAACCACTTTGGCTTAATATGTGGTTATAAAAAATGATGATAAGCATGGCTTGTGCAAAAACTACAATGCGTCGTTTCCATCGATGTGCAAGCTTTTGGGTTTTTTCTTCGTTCTCAATTCACAAAGTAGCATTCAGCCAAGACGATGGGGAACCTGGGCCTCCCAGTTGAGGGACTACGATTCCCATCACGCTGACGAGGACTGAGGGGGAGCAAACCGGTCCCCCTTTTGCCCCGCGATGGCAAAAAAGGAGAAATACATGGCTTAGTCGTTAACACGCTGAACTTGATGACTGGAAGGTTGGCAGTTCAGCCGTTCGAGACCCGAGTGCTGCACGAGACCCGAGTGCTGCATGATAGAGCGAGCTCCCGTCTCTGTCCTGGCTCCTGCCAAACTAACCGTTTGAAAGCAAGACATTTGCGAGTAGATTAAATAGGTACCGCTTTGGCTGGAAAAGGTAACAGCGTTCTGAGCATTCTGGTGTCTTCTAGTCATGGCCACGGAAACGTCTGCAGAAGCAGATAGCGCTGGCTTGTTGGCTGTAAGCAGAGATGAGCACTGAACCCTAGAGTTGGATACGACAGTTGTCCTGATTTCACGTTTCAGAGTCTTAATTGATTTATCGAGCCAAACTGTTAGGAACACCCTGCTGTTTTCCTCTTCCCTCCGCCTCCGTTTTTCCTTCCGTGCTGCGTCTCTTTTGACTGAATGGGTCTAAAGCAAGGGTTCAGCAAAACACTAGCTGACGTCAACGCGATCTGCGGAAGATAATCTTGGGCAGGGCCTAGATATTCAGGGCAGCAATAGATAAATGGCTAAGCATTATATGAGGGCTGAATTAACTGCAATTGGTTGATGCCGATTTTATTTGCCTATGAGTAATTTGTTTTGCACATGTCTACAGAACTTCTTGGCTTTGTCGTTGGCTAAGGTTAAATTATTTTAATAATTAGACCAGGGATTCTCAACCTGTGGCCAGTGGTCCGGATGCAGTCCATGGCGCCACTTCATGTGTTGCCCCCCCCCCCAACTGCCTCCACCACACTAGGAAGTGCAATGTGGTGCAGGAAGGGCAAAACGACCATCCGGCCCCCGAAGCTGTCTGAGGGAGCGTGACCTGGCCCCCGGCTTTAAAAGGTTGGGAACCCTTGCATTACACAGATTAAACTGGAGAAGTTACATTTGGGGGGGGGGGTTACTAGTGCCTTTCCCGGCCAGCATATAACTTTTCCAAAGTTTGCAATTGTGCCAGGTGTGCGGTCTCGATTAATGCCGGGGTTTGCTCCGTGGCTGCTTAACTGAGACCCGATTCTTGGCGCTGCTCGCCTGCTCCCACGAGCCTTGACTATCGGCCTGGATCGCCAGGGGCTGATGGGAGTTGTAATCCTAAACTCCCCTCCGCCTCCGTTTCATCTTCTTTGGGGCATAACCTGGGCCGAGTCCTTCCCGGTTTACCTGGATGTTTAATGCGCTGGTGACTCAAACCACCGAACTGATGTCAAGGACTCTTTGCTACCTGTGAGCTCAGAGGGAGAGCCAGGTGGGGCCCAAGCCACCCCTTTACTTTGGTCCCTGGGCCTGATTTATGGGGCGAGGAGGGAGGCTTCCAGGAACTGGGCCCAACCCTTATATGGCAAGCTGGATCTCACCTGGCTGGCTGATTCATCTCTTCCCACCTGGATGGCTCCAAAAGGCCACAAAGGGAGGCGCAGACTTTTTGGGTCCAGGGGGGATGAAGTCACTCTTTTTTTTTGGACATCGTGCGCTGAGTCAAGGCCGGTGAAGTCATCCCGGCTTTCTTCCCTCGCATGCAGGTTCTTGTCCGTTTGCCGGTGGACCGCTCCTACCTGCATTCCTTCCCGCTTTGCAATTCAGCGTCAAAATGGTCGAGCATGGGAAGTCAGACAGCTTAGGAGCCTTAAGCGTCCCCACATCGCAAAGGTAGACATCCGCGGCTCCATCCCACAATGGCAATGGCTCTCCAGATGTTGAAGTCATTGACTTCCAGATTTCGTCACCATCGCCAAAGCTATCTGCGATGGCTCGGTGGTTAAGAAGCTCGCCTTGTTAGCTGGAAGGCCGGCAAGTCAAGACCCAGGTACTGCACAACGGATTGAGCACCCGTCTCTGTCCCAGCTGCTGACTGGCCTTGCCTTCCTGCTAACAAGGCGAGCTTCTTAACCACTAAGCCACCGCAGCCCCATGACTGAAGATCAGCGCCTGAATTTCATATCTGAGGATTACCAAGTGCATTGGTTAAAAGCAAACCACGTGCCATGAGCCCGAGATAGCCATCGCCATAAACGGAAGCACATGAGTCCCTTAACAAGCTCTCTTGTGTACTGTAGTTGTGGTTTTCCCAACCAGGCACTAAAATCAAAGGTTTTGTGCTTAGCTGGGTTGTTCCGTTTGCTCGACCATCATCAGGGAGTGGAGACTTTCCACCTAGTCTTGTTTCTTCTCACACACATGCGCATCGGGCACGGCAATGGGCATGGGCTGCCCTGGTTCACAAAGGGACCATTGTGTGGAAGGGAAGCTGGCTGCTGTTCCAGAGTCTCCCATGGCAGCTACTGACGTCCTGAGCCGTTGGATCACTTGTGCTCTGTGGACATCGCAGGGAACATTTATGGTGTGGAGTCAGAGGAGCGAGAAAGGAATAGAAGATATACTGGCTGTGCCTCTTCGTTCAGAAGTGCGCCTCGGACGGGTACAGGGTTCACAGCCAAAGAGCCTCTGGCAGCTTCTTGGAGCTCTGCTAAGATGGCTTAGCGGTGAAGGCGCTGAACTTGACAAACGGAAAATCGGCAGGTTGGCAGTTCGAGACCCGAGTACTGCAGGATGGAGTGAGCTCCCGTCGTCTCTCCCAGATCCTGCCAACCTAGCAGTTGGGAAGCAAGACTTTGCAAGTAGACAAATAGGGACCACTCCAGTGTGGCTAGTCATGCCTGCCACATGTCCACAGAGACGTCTCCGGAAGATGGAGGTTGGCCAAGAAGCCACGGAAACCTTAGCCCCTCTGTTTCCATACTTCGGATAACCAGACAACGGGCATGCTGTGTGAATGTGGAGAGATACAGAATCCATTGGCTCATTTACTGGCGCACTGATTCTACCAGGAACATGCACCGATGAGGACTCGAGCTGACCCAACGCCAAAGGCAAGACAGTGGCTTCATTTTGGCAGTCCAGGGTTTGATGTGGACATGAAAGAAGAGACGAAAATAAACTCCCTGGGATTGCAGTCCTTGGTTAGGAAATGTGCTGTGCTAGTCAAGGTTCCCTCTGAGCATATGCAGAGAGCGCCTACAGCCTCCGGGAGCAGCAACAACCCGTCTGTTATGTTATATTCCCCAACCAAAATTCAGGTTTTTGGATAGATGTTTATGTTTATTGGATGTATACCCCGCTCTACTCAGGCACAGAGCCGACTCAATTAATTAATATACATACTAATTACAGCAATATAACGATGCGCATAATCACAAATACCAAATAAATAATCAGAAAAATCCACAATGGTAAAGTATAACAACAAGATAATAGTTACAATACAATAAAATAATACATCAACACAATCATATAATCAATATCAGGATCTTTGCAAAACAGTACAATAAAGGTAAAGGTTTCCCTCGCTCGAAAGCCAGTCGTATCCGACTCTAGGGTCCAGTGCTCATTTGTTTCCAAGCCGAAGAGCCAGCGCCTGTCTGCTTCTGCAGACGTTTCCATGGTCATGTGGCAGGCATGACTAGACACCAGAGCGCACGGAATGCTGTTTACCTTTCCCACCGAAGTGGTCCCTATTTATCTACTTGCAATTTTCTTGCTTTTCGAACTGCTCGGTTGGCAGGAGCTGGGACAGAGACGGGTGCTCATTCCGTCCTGCAGTACTCGGGAATCGAACTGCTGACCTTCCGCCTCCCAGTCAGCGTCTTAGCCGCTTGAGCCACTGCAGTCCCATCTGTATGTTATAGTAAAGGTTCCCCTTGCTCGAAAGCCAGTCGTATCCAACTCTAGGGTGCAGTGCTCGTCTCTGTTTCAAAGCCGAAGAGCCAATCGTCGTCTGCTTCTGCAGACGTTTCCGTGGTCATATGGCAGGCATGACTAGACGCTGTCTAGATCTCCCCCAAAATTCAGGTTTTGGGGAACAGATCTCCCCTAAACACGTGGGCAGCTGGAGTGGGCGTGTCCGGTGGGCGGGGCCCACGTGGAGGAGGAAGGGGGCGTGACCGCCGCAGAGCAGAGGGAGTGGCGGAGAAACGTCATCGGGGGGCGTGACCTCGGCAACAGAAAAGTAGCCGATTGCTGCTGCGGTGGAGGCGTGGCTTTCTCTTTGAAACCCCGCCCATCCCTTAGCACCCAACCAAACAGAGTGAGGGAAGGGCCGGCTTATTAGTAGTCGCCGGCGAGCCCTGCAGAGAGAGAGAGAGAGAGAGAGGCGACGCGTCTCTCCCTCCCCGTCTCTATCATCCCTCCCCCATTGATTCTACTGCGAGGCCATCGAGTCGGACCCCCCGCGCGGGGAGGGAGCGGCTTGGAACGTGGGGGGAGCCCAACATGGCGGCTTCTTGGAACGTTGAGAGGCGCTCCTCGAGACCCCCCTCCGCCGGGAGAAAAGGCGCCAAGAACGGCCGTTATTCTTCCCCACGGGGCCCCGTTTGACCGTTTAGGACCGCAAAACGGCGAGGGATTTACCTCAGGGAAAGCGGCCGGGAGCCGGAATTTCACCTTTGGGGACGTCTCAATAACAAAAAAGGGGTTGCTAGAGTGAAGAATTTTTTTTTTTACCTCAGGACTCCGTTTTTTGGCCGCCTCGGCGGCGCCGCCTCAGGGTGATTTAATGATGCTCCACTCGGTGCTCTTTGGCGAGATGGCGTCGCGGGCTCCGCCGCCGCCAGGTTTGCTGCTCTTCCCGCCGGGCGTCGAGGACGACGAGGCCTCTTCTTCTTCGGGCCCTCCCCCGGTGACCCTCCGGAGCGAGCTGGGCTCGAACCTGCACCTGCTGAAGGGCCTCAACGTGCGCTTCCGCTGCTTCCTGGCCAAAGTCCACGAGCTGGAGCGGCGGAACCGGCTGCTGGAGAAGCAGCTCCTCCAGGCCCAGCGGGAGCGGCGGGACCGCTACTACCGGCGAGGCTTCCCCAGGCACCAGGCCGTGCAGACCGACCCGCAGCCGCCGCCCTCCTCGCTGCCCGCCTCGGCCTCCTTCCCCCCGGCCTCGCTGCCGCCTCACTCGCAGTCCCACCTGCCGCCGTCGCTGTCTTCCTCCGACCCTCATCATCCTCCTCGCTACAGCCGCCTGCCCGGCACCATCTGGAGCTACACCCAGGTGAGGCGGACGGGCGGCGGCGGCCTAGAGACCCTGCAAGGGCCCGGCGTCTCCTGGCTCCACCCGGACGGCGTCGGCGTCCAGATCGACACCATCACCCCTGAGATCCGGGCCCTCTACAACGTCCTGGCCAAAGTCAAGCGGGAGAGGGACGACTACAGGAGGAGGTGAGGCCTCTCATGGCGGGGGGGGGGAGAAGAAGGGGGATCATGGGGGGGGGTCCTTTCCTGAACCACCATCAGAAAATCTGGCCACTACAAAGCCCAGAATGCCCCACTCCCAGCTGGTGTAGGCCCTACAGACCCCAGGATCCTCAACACCATCACAAAGCCCAGAATCCCCATTCCCACTTGGTGTGGCCACTACAAAGCCCAGAATGCCCACTCCTCCCAGCTAGTCAGACCTGCTATGAATCCCAGAATCCTCACTCTCAGATGGCCTGGCCACTACAAAGCCCAGAATGCCCCACTCCCAGCTGGTGTAGGCCCTACAGATCCCAGCATCCCCAACCCCAGATGTTCTGTCCACCACAAATCCCATAATCTCCATTACCACTTGATGTGACCACTACAAATCCAAGGATCCACAACCCCAGATGTTCTGTCCACCACAAATCCCATAATCCCCATTCCCACTTGATGTAGCCACTACAGATCCCAGAAGCCCCACTCCCAGCTAGCTAGCAGGCCCACTATGAGTTCTAGAATCCTCACTCTCAGATGGTTTGGCCACTACAAATCCCAGAATGCCCACTCTCAGCTGGCTTGGGCATCCCAGATTCCCTACTCCCAGCTGGTGTAGGCCCTACAGATCTCAGGATCCCCATTCTCCAGTGGCATGTCCACCCCAAATCCTAGAATCTCCACTCCCAACTAGCAAGCCCACTATGAATCCCAGAATCCTCACTCCCAGATGACCTGGCCACCCCAAATCCCAGAATCCCCAGTCCTAGTTGATGTAGCCACTACAGACCCCAGGATCCCCATTCTCAGCTGACATGCCCGTGACAGATCCCGAAGTACCCATAATCAGCTGGTATAGGCTCTACAAATCCCAGAATCCCCTCCTGATATTGCCTGCTACAAGTCCCAGGATCCCTGCGTGGTCACTCTATGCTCCAGAACCCCCTCTCACACCCCCAACAGGAGCATTACATGCTCCAGAATCTCCCACCAGGCCAGCAGGAACAGTTCCAGCCCCAGAATTGCATTCACCACCTCTTACATAGCATATGTGCATTTGCATCGATGCCCATCTTATGTTTGCACAAGACCTTGAGCACCACAGACTGCTTATGTGTGTTATTCTATGCATGATCATATGCCTAGTTGTGTGCATTTGGGCCAGACAAGCCATTGATGTGGGGAAAGCAGCAGACTTCTCTTGTATTGGAGTGTGGGGCTACATTTATACACATCTGCAATATATGACATCTAGGCAGGGCATGCATGATGTATGTTTATGTGTGATGACAGTACATTACCTTTGTCTTTCCTGGGAGGTACTTTCTTCCTCCAGTTTTACTCTCTTCTTTTCTGACATGAAATTATTATGCTCTTTTCTTAACCCTGTCGGGTGGGTTCGATGGATGGGCAGCAAAGAGCCTCAGAGGTCAGTGGGTGAAGATTTGACCACTGGCTCTCTGACCACGGTGCCTCCAGGCCACTCCTGGTGGGGTGGCCTACGGACCCTTGAGTTTATGAGAAAGGGCGGGACCCCCTGATTTGAGGCTTTGGCCTTCCCAGACAATGCCACGTTTCCTGCCTTGTTCAGAGGGACAGCCAATTGCACGCGCATTCTTTGCAGGATAACTTTATGCACATTTTCAGAGAAGGTGGCTTGGTTGTGTTTGTGTGGGAGCTTTTTCCCAGGTAGTAAAAATGTTGTGTCAGAAATTATTCTGGGGTGAAAGGATTTCTTTGCTGGAGAAACTCCACTCAGGGGATGCCCGAATGAGGCTCCTTTCTTGTCCCCAAGAGCTGGGGCAGAGATGGGCGCTCAATCCATCATGCAGAACCCGGGTCTCGAACTTCCTTAAACCCAGGTAATCTTTTGGAAGCAGGCCAATAAAAAAGTGGTTGCCTTTGGGTTAGAATTTCAGGGTTTCCCAACGTGGTGGCCCAGGCCCCACAAGGGAACTTCAATTCCCAGAAGCCTCAGTGCAATACATTGGACGATCAGTGCTTTGAGACATTGGCTTGATGTGTTTTAACGGGGGTTTTAAGATGCTTTTTAGCATGTATGTCTTATATTTGGTTGTGAGCCGCCCAGAGTCACCCCATGCGGCAATACAAATTTAAATAAATAAACAAACTTGGGCTTCTGGGAATTGAAGTCCAAAAAACCAGAGGTTGGGGTAACGCTGGGTTAGATTCTTGGTTTCCATTGAGTGACTTGGATTTTCTCAGTTGTGCAGGGAACCTCCTTGATGGGTCTTTTGTTTTAGGGGAAAGGAACCAGAAGTGAGTTTTCTTTAATTTATTCTCTGTTAGAGACTGGAAGGGGCAGGAAGCAGGCTGGCCATGCGCTGAATGGAGCAGGGAAAGTGGATGAATTGAGCAGGGGGAAAACTCATAGAAGTGGTCAGGGATTCAGGGAAGGAATGGTTTTGGAAGGATAGAGAAAGACAGGGACTCATAAGGGCGGAAGTGAATCAATAAAAGGAAAAGCAGGGGAAGAGGAGATGAATGGGATTGAAACAAAGGGGGAGAAAGGCTGCATAGGACATGAAAGCATGTGCATGAATCAAGAGGGACATTGAGTCAGGAGGGGGAGAAAGCTTGGGAAGGACATTCTTTGAAACACATGGAGTCGGTTTCCCCATATAAGCAAAAAGATGCTTCCTGGGAATTCCCTACAGAGCATGATCACCTCTGCTGCCCTGTCTAAGTATGTTCGATTCAGAGGTATTCTGCCACAGGAAATGGGTTAGGTTGGGAGAGAAAAGGGTAGAGAGAACTCCTAAAGGACAGAGATGAGAATATAAGTGGTTTTTTTTTTTAAAAGGGTGAGAATAAGCCAGAGAAAAGTCTAAGTAGTAAACAGGGCAGCTTATTTTGTTCAGAGAGTTAGGAGAAGATTTACTGTTTGCCAGAGATAACAGAAAGAATGGGGAGGGAAAATCCCCTTCCCTTTGGCAGAAAGTCACATTTGTGTTGCTTTGCCACTTATCCTTCTTAGCGCTTTGTATTTCTCAGCTTATCTTGGGCAAATCTGGGAGAGTTAATGGAAGCAGGGAGATGGATGGAGCCTCCAGCAGAGAGAGAGATGATCTGGCAGCCTGTAGTATGTTATATTAATTCCTTTTCTTTCCCAATCCTGGAGTGGAGGTGGGAGAGCGTGTCAAGCGAGAAAAGGGGAAGAGGATGCTGGTAGCCCTGAATAGCACTGACACCCCCCCCCCTCGGCTGCCTCCGTGCTTGCCAACTGACCAGGAGACCAGATCGTGGGTGGTAGGACTGAGTGTCAGAGGGTGACCCTTTGAATACTGAGAGACAAACAAGGGAAGCCTGTGTCACCATTCTTGTCTTCTTTACTTAGGAGGAGGAGGAGAGAAAGCGGAGATGAGGGCAGTGTGATGGAATATGGGTCCCTGTTCAACCTTGGGTCCCCAGCTGGTCTTGGACTTCAATTCCCAGAAGCTGTGGTTGACAGATTTGTGGACTTGGCCTTCTGGGAATCGAAGTCCAGGAACATCTAAGGTTGAGAAACAATGGGCCTAGGTCATTTTATGCACAAGTTTGTGGGTCTCTGGGGGTGCCTTCCTTGGGGTCAGCCCCATCTTTGGCTTGTGGCAGGGAATCCTCCCATCCTGCCTGCTGTTCAAGGAACGTGGATGTCAGCAACACCACATTCCCAGGCTTTCTGGATGAAGGATGAGTTGCTGAACAGGTCTGAGATGTTTAGCAGGTTCTTGGGCTTGACCAGTGGCTTGACCAAGCTTGGGCTTGACCAGTTGAGAAGGCTATGGATTGGCTTGCTGACCAGAGCTGGAATCCTAAAATGTAGGAGGGGGGGCAAGAAGATAGTGTGTTCTAGGAACCTAGTGAAATCAACAATAATAATAATGTAGTGTCAGAAATTATTCTGGGTTAAAAGGATTTTTTGTTGGAGAAACTCTTCTCAGGGGACGCCCAAATGAGGCTCCTTTCATGCCCCCCGAGATCTTTTCCCCCACCCAAGTTATCCCTATTTATCTACTTGCAGTGCCTTGCCTTCAACCTGCTAGGTTGGCAGGCGCTGGGCCAAAGAAGGGCGCTCAGTCTGTCATGCAGTACCCGGGTCTCAAACTGCTGTCTTGTCGCTCTTCCAGGTAATGAGGCAAGCTTCTTAACCACTGAACCACCGCAGCCCCAGTGAAATCAATGGGGAGGCTGGAGGGAAACACTTGGGGCTGTGAGTGAAGTGGAATTCCTGATGAAGCGTCTCTGTCCCTTTAAGAGTCGCAGAGACCGGAAGATTTTGCTAGCCATTGCCTTCACTGCAGCCTATGCAATCTAGCAATCCCCGGGCCTGGAAAACCCCCGGTGGGATTGCATTGCTGAATTTCACATGATTTGAAATCTAATTATTTGACCCACAGTCCAATGGTGATAGACCAGCGTGTGATGTGGCTGGTTTGTGTCCTTATCCCAGCCTCTTCCGTATGCGCTCTGAGGGTGCAGAGAAGAATGGAATTGCATGGCTTCTTGGAGAACTTACATGCTTGTGGCCGTGCATAGCAGGAGATGACAATCAGAGCTTAAATCCTGCAGTATCAATTGCATGCCCCAGCGCAAGATGGAGGGAGATTGAGTCGAATTTATTAGCCATGCGGCGGGTGGAAGCCGGTTGAGAGAAAACAGATGATTTAAGATGAACGAGCTTGAGTGTAAGGGCAGAAAGTTGGCCCCTCCAGCAGACTGAGTTACTTACCACAGTGTAACAATGGTGTTTAAATGTGTTTGTCTGTTTTAAATAAAGAGGCATCTAATAAAAAGCACCCTGATTCTCTGCACAGATGTGAGCTGCTTGCAAAATCCCTTTATTCTACTGTCTGCATGGACTCTCAAGGAAGGTGTTGTTGTTTTTAAGAAGCCTGCTGCATTTCTAGACTACTATTTCGAGACAGCTAAAAGAAGCAGCGATTGTCAAAATAGGGTTTTCCTTGCTAATTAATTTGCAGGATGAGGAGAGAAGCTGCAACCATTCTGAACAGTAGAGGTCCAGCGTTTACAAGATCAGTTGGTACTAATAAAGTCACAGCTGCCACCAGGACTTAAGTTGTTCTGTCTGCGCATCAGCATATAATTTTCCGCCTGGCCACTTTAAATAGTCAGTTTCCCATAAAATGTCTACTAATGGCTGCGTGATTTAGCATTCAGAATCAGTGGTGGTTTGCAACTGGTTGTGCACAGAGAAAATGTGTGTGTGTGTGAAGAACCTCATTTTAAGCAACTTCCACTCAGTTGTATAAAGTGCATAGCAAACCACATTGGTTTTTAGTTCAGAATCCTCCCCAAGGGTGGGGGGAAAGCCTTTTAAGGGAATCCAGATGTTTCGGATGCCTGGAAGTTGTCTCTGTTTTCGCCATAATTTAGTCATTTCAAAAACAGAACGAAGAATGCTGGATTCTAATGGAGCTTCTGTCGGATCGCTTGCAGGTATATTTTGCTAGTGGGCTTTCTTGCATGTAATTCTAGAAAGCTATATGGTTGCCAAAGTTTAGTGGCTTTAAAAGTCTCGGCAGTTACAAGGGATATTTGAAATTTAACCGTTCTTGATAGAATTACGGGCTGAGCCGGCATGGTTCATACAACCACTGCTGGCAGCAGAGTTATATCATGTGGTGGTGTGGTTGTGTGCAGATAATGACAGCCGTGTTTCTAAACAGATGCTTTTGAATTAAAATTTAAAATCTTAGCTGATCAGGAGAAAAAAATAAGGGGCTATGGTGGCTCGGTGGTTAAGAAGCTCACCTTGTTAACTGGAAGGCCGGCAAGTTGGCAGTTCGAGACCCGAGTGAGTGCCTGTCTCTGTCCCATGACTCAGTCATTCATTACCCGGGAATCGAACTCAGATCTTCCAGTCAGCGAGTTCAGCATCTTAACCACTTGAGCCGCCCTGTATGAATAGCGGCTGGCTAATACTGTAAAAGTCCCACTTGTTTCTGTAGATTTCATCGTTTTAAGAACTGTTCCACTTATCAACCGCTAAGCTGTTAAATGAAATAAATACTGTGCGCTTGGAACACAGGACAAATGTTTTTCCTTGGCCTAATTGGTCAAATCACATTTCCAATTCGCCAAACCTATAGTAATTTAACCTCACACCATATCTTTCTTGCAGCAGTAACACCTGATGAAGGATCATGTTCAATCTAAAAATCTGTTATTGTTGCCCTGTAGAAAGGTTTGCTCAAGATGCTTATTTTTTTATCATGGTACGGGTTTTGACACATTTGCGCTCTGGGAACACGTTTAGCATTGGTGTGTTTCCAGTGCCTTAGGTGGCGGCGCAATGCGTGTTGATCAGTGCTGCATAAGGGCTTGCCGTGTGGTTTGAATTATAACTCTGTGTGGCGAGCTCAAGTCTGCTTAGTTAGTAAAAATCCCTTATTTTGAATGTTCTGTATTCTCCTTTCTGAACAAAGTTTCTGCAGAAAGCCTATTGATCAGCCAGCCTGTCTGGAACTTTAGTTCCAGCACTTGAATGGATTTGTATATTATGGTTGCAAAATTGCCTTTAATCGGTCCAGACGTTGAGTGTTTACCAGGCAGTTGGGCCCTTCCCTGTGCCAGGAGAGAAAAGCTAACTCGTTAATAATGGCTGAGCTGGAAATAATTGCTTTTCCTCAGGTTCCACTTTGATTTGGCAGATTAATAAAGTCCAGTTGAAGATAGGGATTATTTCAAATTTGCTGCAGATGGGGAGGGGGGAAAAGGTGATCGTTGCCGAAGGGAAAGCGTGACAAAACTAACAAACTCCTTGTTTTTCAAAAAATAAGGAACTTAATAAAAACGTGCTTAAAAGCAATCTGGGAGGAATGTCTAAATCAACTTTTAAGTTAAAATATCACACTTAACGAGATGCAAATGTTCTACCAGGAGAAACCAATGGGAAACAAACGGTTTTTTTGATATGGGAAGGAATTTCAGCAAAGTTATAACTCTTTCCTGACCATAGTCTTAGTTGTGCTGCTACTATAACTACGGTATTTCTGAGTGAAGCTGCAGTGTTTGTAACTACAGTGAATTTCTGAACATCTGTCTGGTGTGCGCGCACATTTTTGTCTGTGTATAGAAGAGTTGTCTAGAGTTCTCACTACAATTGTCTAGATAAAATTATGGTAGTTGAACCCTGCATAATGAATGCTTTGTATAACGTAAAATTCATATAACAAAGCGTTTTTGTCCCACATTATGATTTTTTTGTTATTTGGGGTTTTCGTTAAGTGAGGTATACCCCGCATAACGAAAATAAAATGTTCGTTATACAGGGTTTTCGTTAAGTGAGGTATACCCCGCATAACAAAAATAAAATGTTTGTTATACGGGGTTTTCGTTAAGCAAGGTATACCTCACTTAACGAAACCCCGTATAACGAACATTTTATTTTCGTTATGCGGGGTACCGCCAATACCTCTTCGTACAATGATAAAACTCGCATAACGAAGAGCCCCACGGAACGGAGTCCCCCCCCCCCCCCGGTTATACGGGGTTCTACTGTATCAGCATTTGAAATGAAGACAGGATTAGTAGTTTGCACTAAATGTGTAGATTGGAGGACACTAACGGTTGGTTGTTATTTATCATTATTAATTATTGCAGAACTTAAGCCTGCACATACTACAGCTCTGGCTGGGTTGAGTTGGCCATTTGGTTGGCATTTTGATTTTGCTGGAATACTTGCGTCAGAAACTTTCCATGTAGCTTCTGTCCAATATGGATCCTGATTGAAAGATGATTTGGGGAAAGAATACAATCAATATTGATTTTCACGAAACAGCTGGGTGAGAGAGCTAAGTAAATTCTATGCCATCTGCTATTTCTTTTCCTCTCTCCCTCTCTACTTGTGTCATTTCCACAACTGGCACGCTTAGAAGACCCTGTCTTAGCCTCAAACACTCAAAAGAAAGCAGCTCAATAAATTAGAGAATGAATTGAGATTAAAAATAATCACATACTGTGGTTTGATGGTTCTGTGTCTGTTTCAGTGGATTCTTCTCCACATTTCCTCCCTATCTGACATTCTTGTGCTTATCTCTGAGAGTAACAGAGATGCTGCCTATGTTTTACAGATAAATTCCTGAGATGTTAGCCAAGAGTCTTAACAAGACTATGAAGTGAATGGCATCTCTTAACAGATAAAACTTGCCTTGAATTTTTTTTTTAAAGTGAAGGGTAGTATCACCTATTCAAAAGTGGGAAAAGCAACATTTATATTAGCATCCTTCATAAAACATTTAAATCAGGGGTGCCCAAACCATGGCTTGTGCTTGAGTAGAGCGGGGTATAAATCCAATTAATAATAATAATAATAATAATAATAATAATAATAATAATAATAATAATAATAATAATAATAATAATAATAATAATAATAATAATAATAATAATAATAATAATAATAATAATAATAATAATAATGGCCCACGGGCCAGATCTGCCGCAGATGCCAATTCATCCAGCCCGTACCGCCCTCATCACTCCTTGTACGGGTGCATTTTACTTCTGCTTCCGGGAGCGACGAGGTTGGCGCAGGCTGGATGAATTGGCATCAGGGTGGATCCTACCCATGGTCCGTAGTTTGGGCACCCCTAATTTAAGTCATGCTGCACCAGTTACTTAACTGATTTCAACCCACACCTAAATCCCTTGGAAATACTAGATCTAAGGTTACGTTAGTGTCTCCTCCCTTCAAAATTCATTAGCAGTTCAAGGTACCATGGGACTCTTTTGAAAAGATGTGGTGAAACTCATTAAGAAAACCACAGTTTGTCTTGGGTGTGGGTGGAGTGCATACATTCTTGAAGCCCTAGCTCCATCTGGCACGTCTCCTAATCCTCAAGGAAGTCCAGCTTTGTTTTGTTCTTAAGGTAGGACCCACAGCAAAACAAACAGGTCTTTAACTCCTACTCAAATAGCATCTGAAGACATGAGCCTGGGACATTTGGGTGAAAATAGAAACTAAAACACGAAAAGATAGTTTCTGCCTACTTCAGATTAGGGAGTATGTAAAATTGCAGGGTAAATATTCTCAGGGCGGTGGGGATGGAAAGATAAATTTGGCGGCAGTGGTCCCGAATCTGGAACAAAAGTATGTGTTTTGGGTGGGGTGGGGAGTCAGGTCCTGGTTGTTTGCATGGGTCTCCTGCGCATGAACTTTGGATCATGACCACCAGATGGTCAGCCAGGTCCTGCAACTGGATAGCATCATTCCTCCGCAAACCACCGGTCTCGTTTTGGTCTTCTCCCGTTCAAAGTGTATGGGAATGCTTCCCTTTTCCTCCTTGGGGAGAAAAATAATTTGTCTCCGCGAAGGCTGAGCCGTTCATCCGCAGCCTGTTACCTCAGCCCTGTCCTTCAGTCTCCTTCACAAAGAACATTGGGGCAGAGAATGGACCCCTCTGTTGCCCTTAATGATCTGCCTTGCTTGTTAATGACACAGATCTGCGCCCAAGTGGCAATTGTGTGAGAAACAGAGTCAGAGATGATGCATTTGGAGTGTGGGCATGACAGCAAAAGGGTTAGCCTCCACTCATGTGGCAAATATTCATTCACTGGCCGCTGACATCCTGCCAGGCTTCGCAAAGTCTACTCCAACCACCCGTAATTGCCTGGAAGAAAAAGAAAATTAACCCATGCTAGTGAAGCGAAATGAATCATCCTTGAATGCAGTTCAGGTCTCTCTCCCCACCCTTGACACCGACCCCGAAATGTTCCTCAAGGCTAAGTCAATTGCAGGGTAAAGCTATTCCTGGAATATTTGATGCATCAATACATAGCAAAGCTGTATGCTGGATGATTCTGGGCATTGACTAAATGAGTGATAGTGAACCTTGGCATTCCAGCTGTTCTTGGACTTCAATTCCCAGAAGCCCAAGTCCCTGTGAATCCACACTGCATATGCGCAGTAAACCCATTCGTCTGGATTCACAAGGACTTGGGCCTCTGAGAATTGAGAACATCTGGAGTGCCAAGGTTCGCATCATGGGACTAAAGTATCTGAAAAGAGAATCAGAGCTTTTGAAATGTGGATCTACAGATGGCTGCTAAGGATATCATGGGTTGGCTATGTGACTAACGTAGAAGTCTTGTGCCGAATGGATGAAGAACAAGAACTCTTGAAGACCATCGAGCGAAGAAAGCTCCAATACCTTGGCCATATCGTGAGGAACAACATAAAGTACAGACTACTCCAACTCACTCTTCAAGGGACGATCCCTGGGAAGAAAGAGGCGATGGACTTTATGGCTGAAGAACCTGAGAGACTGGTGTGCCATGGCCTTGGAAGACACTGTTTCCCAGGAGTTAAGAACAGGAATGCTATCGCCAGGATGATAGCCAGTATCCGGCATGGATACAGCACCTGAAGAAGGATGATTCTACGTGAGGGGTTGGGAAAGCAAATCAGTTCAGTCCTCGAAACTCTTCTGTGGCACATCTTTTGCGGACACGGAGCGAAACATCTACGTTCTTAGTCTCTGTGCTCCAATTTTTTAGCCACCCAGACATAAACAGATGCTAAGGATTATTACTCTGATCCATCGGTCGCCTGTGAAGTGGGTTAATTTGCACTAAAAGCTCTTTCCTTGGAAGGAAAAGGAAGACTTTTTTTTTTGCCTTCGCTTCATTTGCTCCGTAGAAGCCCTTCTGATCAAAACTATGCCGTCCTTCGATGCTCTAGTTTACCGCTTAATGTCTAGTTTCGGAGGCACCGGTCGACTTTGTTTCTGAAAGCAACATGATGTTTATACCATGAGTGTTGGTTTCCCCTCTGTTTCTGAGCAGCTTGCGTCACAAATAGTTGTTTTCGGTGCCCAAGTAGATTTATTCCCCAGTTTCCGTGCGGTTTGGAGGGCTCTTCCTCTATGGCTTAACTAGGATGACGTCTGAAAGGCCAGTCTAGTGCTCGATGAACTGGGTGTCGCTTTGAAAGACAAGGGAATGAGGTTATCGTGTCTGATGTGGCGTGTTCCCTGGAGACCGTTTCTTCTTGAGCTGCCAACTTGCCAGCCTTCCAGCTAATCAGGCGAGCTTCTTAGCCACTGCTGCGTTCCATGCACTTGGGTGTCTGGTCATGCCTGCCACATGTCCACAGAGATGGACATCAGAGATGTCCACAGAGACAGCTCTTTGGCTATAAACAGAGATGGGCACTGAATCCTTGAGTTGGGGGGGGCGGTTTAGTTCTTGTTCTTTCTATCATATCTTGCCACTGGAAAGGGTGGTCTTTCTTCTGGCGGGGGTGTGTGTGTTTTGTAGCTTTGCTTTGGGGCATTTCATTTAAACCGACCCCCAAGCTGACTTTGCGAGATTGATCGAAATGTTTTAAAAATGTGCCTCATCTTTCCCCCTCTTGCCATGCCTCCGGTCTCTCTCCGAACGGCCCGACGTTGCCCGTTTAGAGCGCTGCGGATCTTCCCGCCGTCCCTTCCAACCCATTGAAAAGTTGCTTAAGATTCAGCAGACATTTGAGCATTCATGTAATGCAGCTAGGCTGACAGGTAGTTTACAATGTGGTGATATAGATATTGCTTCGGCAAAGGAACGCTCTCTACAACACGAGTTCTGTATTTAATTATCTTCCACCCTGGAGCTCTTTTCAGCGCGCGCTTAATCCTCTGCTCTACAGATTGCCAAAAATAATTACCTCTTTCAAAAGTGAGCCCAAAGAATCCTGTATTTTTTTTTATTTTTTACCTCCAGTTATAATAGCTACAGTGCTACAGAAAGCCGAAGAATGCCTTTCTTTTTCGCCACAGCCGTCTCTTAAGCTCGGCCGCTAATTGTTTTTGCAGTAGGCCTTAGATCATATGAAAAGCAGTTGACGTTCAGTTTGCTCACGGGTTTTTTCCTCTCTTCTCCGAGGAAAATATTACCACGTAATTAAGCGGCAGAAAGCAGAGCTCATTGTAAATTTTGCACTAGCTATATGGCCTTTTGTAAACCCTTTATCCAGGTAAACTGCACCTGCACCTGCCGACAGAGTAGCCGACATGGACCGCTTAGAGTTGAGGTTGAGTTGAAATCTGCTCGCTATTTTGGTGGGATGAAAGTTCCCTTGCTCAAAAAAGCCAGTCGTATCAGTCTAGGGTTCGGCGCTCACCTCCGTTTATAGCCAAACAGCCAGCTCTGTCTCTTGTCTGCATCTGTTTCCGTGGCCACGTGGCAGGCACGGCTAGAAACTGGAATGCTGTTGTTACCTTGCCCGCCGAAGTGGTGCCTATTTATCGACTTGCAGTTTCTTGCTAAGTTGGCAAGGGCTGGGATGGACAGCAGGAGCTCACTCCATTGTGCAGCACTCGGGTCTCGAGCCGCTGATCTGCCGACCTTCCAGTTGGCAAGTTCAGCATCTTAGCCACTAACCCGAATCAAAAGGGTGTGTTATATTAGCAAAAATGGGCTTGATAACACTGCATCACAAAAAAAATAGACATTGTCTGCTACTTTGTCTAATCCATGTGTCCTATTATTAAATCAAGTGCGCTGAATCCAAATCTGAAGTCCAATTCTGCCTAGGGCGTCGGGATCTTAAGTTAGCAAATCTCACCCTCTTGAGTTGATCACGCGGGGTATGCTTGCCACAAATAGAGCAAAAAATTGTCTGGTTAATTAACACAGCTGCGCCTACTCATCTTTAGCTCAAAACAGACTCACAATGACCTACTGTACTATCCAATAAGATGGTTTTGCACTAGAGACAAGCCCTAGATCCAGCTCGCCTTATATTTCTGACGTCATCTCACTGACTTGCCCAGACATGCCTGGCGGCCGCTGGAACATGCATGCCACCAGGGGACGTGATTCAGCTGAGGCGGCAGCAGGCCTAGTGGTAGCTGCAACTGTTAGAATGTTCCTATGTAAAAATACATTACCCAAATACCGACCATTTAAACAGCTATAGCGTGCCTTAAAATCTGTACATGATAGGCACATTCTGGTTTCAGATTTGGAATCTGCACACTCGATATCATGTAAATGACACGAGTTATTCCCAGGAGCACAATCGTTGCTGTGCAGTGTAATCAATATGAAGACGTGTCGTCACTGATCTTTGTCGTCACTCCCCCATCACTGCTTGGTGATGGGCACAACTTGCGCAGCTGTTTTCTTTCAACAAAACAGCTGGTCCCCTATGTTGTTTTTTGCCTTTTCCCTTCTGAGTCCACATCCATTCTGCCAAACGCTGAGGTCAGGAACACAGAAAGGCTTTTTTGTGGCTTCTGTCCCAGTTATCCACGGCTACGGCGTTTGCCCTTCAAGCAGACGGCGGGGAAGGGTGACGCAGACGCTTTTGTTCACTCTTGGCAACTTTGGAGATAGCGCACGGTAGAAAATGTGCGGCACACATGGCTCCTTCCCTCGGGCTCCCGGCTGCTTCTGTTGCTTGCTTTGGCATTGATGCAACCTGCATCCTATTTGCAGAGACATGTTTCAGTGTGTTCTGGAGATGAGTAATAGTGTGTACTGCTGCCTCGTTCTTTCGATGCCTTCCAGAAATAGAGTCTATCCTTCCGGTTGCAAAAATCTCTACGGAGGACTTTAGGGCTTGGTCTGTATTATTTTTAAAAAGAGTTTGTGCATGTGTGGGATACAGTGATGGCCAGCCTTGGCACTCTAGGTGTTCTTGGACTTCAATTCCCAGAAACTCTAATGAGCAGGTGTGTGGACTTGGGCTTCTGGGAATTGAAGTCCAAGAACACCTAGAGTGCCAAGGTTGGCCATCACTGGACTAGGATGAAGTGAAGATATCACCGATCTTTGCCTCTTAAGACCGCAGTGGTTCAAGTGGCTAAGATGCTGGCTGGAAGGTCGGCAGGTCAGCAGTTCGAGACCCGAGTAGTGCACGACAGAATGAGTGCCCGTCGTTTGTCCCAGCTCCTGCCAACCTAGCAGTTCAAAAGCAAGAAAATTGCAAGTAGAGAAATAGGAACCACTTTGGTGGGAAGGTAAACAGCATTCCGTGCACTCCGGTGTCTAGGCATGCTTGCCACGCGTCCATGGAAAAGGCTGCAGACGCAGACAGCACTGGCTCTTTGGCTCTAAGCAGGGATGAGCACTGAACCCTAGAGTCGGATACAACTGGCTTTTGAGCCGTGATGACCTTTGCCTCTTAGCCAAGGGAACAGTTACAGGAACTGGAGCATAATATGTATTTATTTGACCACAGTAGCCCAAAACATTTTGAATTAGTTACACAGGAGCTCCTTACTTATGCGCCCTTTACACATTGAAGGCAGAACTGGAAAGGAGGTGCCGAAAACCTTAGCCCCAACCTCACTCCGGAGCAATGTTGCTCTTCCAAAGCTTGGAACGAGCACAGCGTTGCACTTTGTTGGAAGTTGGTGGTGTGTTTATTGTGGCTCCAACGGCAAGTTCTTCTGTTTTTGCCTTTCCAGGTGAATTTAATCGCCGTGCATAATTGTTCGCTGCTTACAAGGTACTAGCTCACCTCCGAGGCATTAGCATTGTTCTGACGCATACGTGCCATACCCGTGAAATCTCCTGTTCACCTTCCCACCTTCAGGAAAAAAAAGAGCATTTCCATTTTTGGGCTTAATTAACAGTGAGAATAGGTTATGGAAATCAGCTCTGTTGGCTTGTGGTGCAGAAGGAGGTTTCCCCCCCCCCTGCTCCTAACCCTTGGTGGCGAACCTATGGCACACGTGCCAGAGGGGGCACTCAGTTCTCTCTGTGGGTTTACGTGGCGTCACCCCAGCAGAGTTCACTCTGCCCCGAGCCCAATGGGAGCCCTTCCTTCCTCCCTCGCCTCTGCAGTCTGTAGCGTTTGGCCATTTGGTCTCCAAAATGTTTGCCATCGCATTGCCATGATGGGGAAACGGATCTCAATTACTTCCCGTGAGGTCCTGTTCTGACGTTTGGTTCTGTTGCACGAGCAACTCCGTGTCGGAGAAGCCTCAAGTCCGCCGGCTGAGATCCAGGAAGAGCTTGATGGCGAGAACAAACATTCTTGAGGGGACGCAAGAGCCAAACCAAACGAGAAGCTGGAGGAAGGACAAAGAATGGCATTAAAGGAGGATCGGACTCAGGAGCGCAACCTCCCCTACATCCCTTGGGGGACTCTGGCTAGGCTGAGGGTCGGAGTCCCTAAATGCAAGACCCACAGGCTCAAGTGGGGGCTGTTGACGGACGACAACACAACGGTGTGAACATGGAGAGATACCGAATCCGGCTCATTGACTGGCCTTGCCAATGGCTGCCAGAAACGTGCGCCAACGAGGGCTTTGACCAATGCCACAGCTGAGAAAGTGGCTCCGTTTTGGCGGTCCACGGTTTGATTAGGACACGGGAAAGACAACAACAACAACAACGAAGCAGCATCTTCAAGAAGGGCCATGAAAGTCCCTTATCTTAAACCTCTTCACAGGCCCTGGGAGACAGACGACGGTCTATTCCTCTTGCGCAGGGGGAATAACAAGGGGAAAAAAGCAAAGCTGTTCCTAAGCTGCAAACCCCGGATAGCTTTTTTGCTCGCGCATATTGTTGCTTTTAATGGAATCGGATGTTCCCAGTTAAATTAAAGCATTTGACATGGAGCTCTTCGGCACACATTTAATTCGGCAAGCACCCTCTAGACACAAAGGGACGCCGGCCCTGCCCTGAGAATAATCATGTAAGTGTCTTAAAAATAAAATGAACTTGGGTACGATAACTTGCCCATTATTTTTTTTAAAAAATCCATATTGGCATTAACCTTGGTTAGGCGAAATCTGTGGGTCCCCCCCCCCCCCGCATCTCTGGACCTCTCCGTCAAGTAAGCTGTTTCTTAAAAAAAGCAGATTAACTAACATTGAAGGCATGATGGTATTTGTGCAAGCCAAGACTGGGAGCGGAAATGCCCAAAGAAAGGGGGATTGTGCAGACCAAAGTGGTGACGTGGCAGTTTCCGGTGAACAAAAGGAAGCAAACGTTTGTCGATCTTGCAAATAAATAAATAAACAGAAGCGGATAACACCTGGAAGTCTGAGAAACATCCATCTGGCATCAGCTTTCGAGGGCGGGCGGCAGCTTTGGCGGGCAGAAGTTTCTGTGTGTTCCCAGGTTGTGTGGGAAAGGAAACTCATTTGACACAAACATTGAGAATTGCCACAATCAGTTATCAACAAACATGTTTGGTAACATGTGGCGTCCTGTCTCGGGTAAAGAGTGGGATGCATGAATTGTGAATGAGAAGCCTTTATTTCTGTGCCCAGTTGCAGACAGATTAAGCATTGGGTAACTTCTTACTGGAGGACTGCAGTGGCGCAAGTGGGTAAGAGGCTGACTGGGAAGCGGAAGGTCAGCAGTTCGATTCCCGAGGACTGCAGGACGGAAATGAGCTCCCGTCTTCGTCCCAGCTCCTGCCAACCTAGCAGTTTGAAAGCAAGAAATTGCAAGTAGATAAATAGGGACCACTCCAGTGGGAAGGTAACAGCGTTCCGTGCGCTCTGGTGTCTAGTCATGCCTGCCATGTGACCACGAAAACGTCTACAGAAGCAGACAGCGCTGGCTCTTTGGCTTTGAAACAGATGAGCACTGCACCCTAGAGTCGGATACGACTGGCTTTCGAGCAAGGGAAACCTTTACCTTTACTTCTTTCTGAGTGGTTAAAGCGCTGAATTTGACAAACTGGAAGGCCAGCCGTTTGAGACCCGAGTGCTGCCCGACGGAGTGAGCTCCTGCTGTCTGTCCCAGCTTCCTAACAGTTGGAAAGCAAGAAATGGCAACCGGCCCCCATGCTTATTTTAATACAGGAGCTCTGGCAGACGTACCCATGACAGCCGCTTGCTCTTTAGCTGTGCATCTCTCCTCAGAAATCCAATTTAAATGCTGTTTGGTGATTGCCTCCAACCCCAACCCCCTTCTCTAGCCCTACAGAGTCTAAATAGGGGAATAGAGGCCATAGTGTTTGGGCGCATTGTTGGGAACGTCCTCATCTAATTAGTGGTATAATCCTTTTATCACATGACAGTCCGTGTGGTCAAGAGATGTTCTCCGAAGGGGAGGATTTTGGCTAAGAGGTCCCTTTGGCAGCTGCTATGACAGAATCCCCGGCAGGTGAAAAGCCAGGGGGTGGCTGTTAAATGGCTGCTATGCTTTAGAGCAGCGGGTTCCCAACCTTTACAAGCCGCGGGCCAGACCGCTCTCTCTCAGCCGAGCGGGCCGGGCTGGTGGTTCCCCCGCCATAAAACGCATCCGCAGCTGTCAAACGCATTTACGACAGCCGTGAGGGCGCATTTACGGCTGTCATAAATGCGTCCAGTGGAGGCGACGCGGACCACATGAAATGGTGCTGCGGGCTGGGTCCGGCCCATGGGCTATAGGTTGAGAAACCCTCTTTTAGAGATTGGAGAGGTTAATGGTACTTGTGAATACAGACCCACATGCCAGGCTGCCATGAGTAATCCCAGAGAAAGGTAAACTGGGTGTGTTGCAACATGTGGAACATCATATCTCTTGCCAGTGTTAGCAAAAAGTGGGGCACACCCTGCCAATCGGGTACACCTTGGGTAAGCCTGGGCACCCAAAGATCTGAGATGATAGACCGAGCGGCGTTGCCGGTGGGCAGCCAGTGGGAAAACGTGTCTCTCGCCTGTGATTGACTAGCGGGATGGTGGCCCCACCCAAGGCGTTGGTCCCTGGGCCTGGCACCTCGCCCTCTCTGTTCTTCCCACTGTCTCTGTTGGTGGCGCACTTGGCAGAGCGCTGAGTGAGAAGTCCTACAGCTGTCGTCATAAGCTCTGCCTCCTCTTCTTGCTCAAATTCATCCTTTGCCTCAACAACAAACTGGCGGGTCTGAAGAGCAATCCCTGCGGGTCAACTGCAGTGACGGCCAACCTTGGCACTCCAGCTGTTCTTGGACTTCAATTCCCAGAAGGCCAAGTCAGCACTCCTGCTATCAGGGCTTCTGGGAATGGAAGTCCAAGAACATCTAGACCAGTGATGGACAACCCTGGCACTCCAGATGTTCTTGGGACGTCAAATCCCAGAAGGCCAAGTCAGCACTCCTGCTCATCAGGGCTTCTGGGAATTGAAGTTCAAGAACAGCTGGAGTGCCAAGGTTCGCCCATCACTGGTCTATGGTTAAAGTGCTGAACTTGACGACTGGAAGGTCGGCAGGTCAGCAGTTCGAGCCCCAAGTGCTGCATGATGGGATGAGCTCCTATTGACTGTCCCAGCTCCTGCCCACCTAGCGGTTTGCAAGCAAGAAATTGCAAGTAGATAAATAGGGACCACTTCGGTGTGAAGGAAAACAGCATTGTGTGCACTCCAGTGTTTAGTCATGCCTGCCACATGGCCATGGAAACATCTGGGCTGTCTCTTAGTGAAATGCAATTTGATTGCTATGCTTTAAGGGTGGGGGTGGGGACATGGGCTGCAGGGAGTTTCTGGATTTTCCGTGTCATATCCTGTAGCCTTTCATGTTGCAGTTGAGGCATATCCTGAGACAGTGCGACCGGAAAGCTACGCACAGCTCCTAACCGGCACCTCTGCTATGAACTAGGGCTGTGCCCCGATGCGTTGTCATGGGTCTCGTTGTGTGACTGAATTAGGAGCACTCAGTCATCTGGGCTGCCGTGAAGAGACAGGAAGCAATTTGCCGCGATCTTTCGTATCTTGAAACCTTAGACACCCTGCGGTGAATTATTTTTGCTCTCTTGGGCAGCCCGGAATCTGATACCAGAGATACATTACAAGTATTGGGCTCCACCACCAACCTTTAAAAACCACTTGAAACACTTCTGTGGGTCCAAATATTGGTCCAGGTCTATTGTCCCTGCTTCTAAAAATAGTAAAGGGTTCCCTTGCTCGAAAGCCAGTCGTATCCAACTCTAGGGTTCAGTGCTCATCTCTGTTTCAAAGCCGAAGAGCCAGAAGCAGACGTTTCAGTGGTCACGCGGCAGGCATGACTAGACACCGGAAGGGCTAAATGTGATTATTCTAGACCAGTGGTGGCGAATCTTTTAGAGACTGAGTGCCCAAACTCAACAGGCTGCAGAGGGGTGGGGGTGAACTCCATGCTGAGGGGGAGAGGAAGCACCCCCATTGGGCTGCTGGACAGAGGGGCGAGGCGAACTCTGTGCTGGGATAGGGAGGAAGTGCTCCTATTGGGCTGCCGGGCAGAGGGGCGGGATGAAATCTGTGCTAGGTGGAAGGAGGAAGTGCTCCTATTGGACTGCTGGGCGAACTCTGTGCTGGGGGAGGGAGGAAGCTCTCTCATTGGGCAGTGGGGCGGGACGAACTCTGTGCTGGGGGGAGGGAGGAAGCTCTCTCATTGGGCAGTGGGGCGGGATGAACTCTGTGCTGGGGGGAGGGAGCAAGCTCTCTCATTGGGCTGCTGGGCAGTGGGGCAGGACAAACTCTGTGCTAGGGGGAGGGAGGAAGTGTTCCCATTGGGTTGCTGGGCGGAGGGGCAGGGCATTGTGCTGTTGCCCACAGAGAGGGCTCGGAGTGCCCCCTCTGGCACGCATGCCATAGGTCTGCCACCACTGTTCCAGACCGTTTGTGTCTCTTCTCAAGGGAACGGCGTACGGCGACGACAAGCTTTAAGCAAGGGACTGGTTGGGACGAACTGGAAGGGAAGCTGAGTTACAGGAACTCGCAGCCAAGATAAACAGAAGAGCTACTTTTTAAGCGGTCTGTCTGTCTGTCTGTCTGTCTGTCCGTCCGTCCAGTAGCTGAGTCGATGGAGGATGTTTTTCTAAGAGGGATAAAACTCTGACTCATCGGCTGGCTGGCTTTGTTACCTTAATAAGTGATGTTGTCTTGTCGCTCCCCTTCTGTTACCTCTAGGTAGAGGCAGCCCATGTGGCACCGGGGTTAGCGTGCGGTCTGAGGCTGCCGTGACGGAATAGGTTTGGAATGCATTTGGGAATAATGGGTCTGGATTCCTCCCCTTCGCCTGGGCTTCCTCCGCTTCCAGTAACTACGACAGGGAGCATGTGAACTCTGACGGCGGTCAAAACATTGTCCTTAGAGAGAGAGGAAGAGGAAGGCGCTGAGCTCATCCTCGGCGTTGAAATAACTTTGGAATGGAGGCCTTGTTTAAAAATAATTCCGGCAGGCCGTAAGTGGGCCGGCGGGCGGCACATTTTTTTGCACTCGGCAAATTCCGCTTGGCCAGGGACGCAGCGGGGCTGGCTCGGGCCGCAGCTGGACATCGTGGGAACGGATGTTGAAGCCAAGGAAAGAAAGTCTGGATCTGTCTGCTGCAGCAGGAGCGTGTCGCCTTCCTACGCGACTTCTTCTGCCATATGCGAGTCTGAATATTGGCGATCCTCATGGCGATCAGCCATGAAGCCTGTCCTGTGGATATAATGCAGTGGCCTTTCGTCTGCCTACTAAATCACAGTGTGTGACACCCATGGTACCACTGGTCCAGTTCCCGCAAGTCCCTTTCTGGTCGTGAGCCCTTTTGGCATGCAAAGTCCTCCTCCTCCTCATCATCATCCTCAGTTCTGAGCCATGCTAGGTCCAACCCTCAACCCCAAGCCAGGATGGATGAAGCTGCTGCCCTCGATCAAGATGGATTCAAGTGGGGCCATTGAATCCACTTGGCGACCATCACCTTTTTCTTCCCTGTGGACTTTGCCACCCAAGGCCGTTAGTCCTCAGGTTAGTTAACCACCGCCTGAGGATCGGCCTTGAATCGCTGGCCTTAGGGTCTACTCTATTACCATAACAGGATAACCTGGCCAGACTGGCATGTATATATCCTATATCAGTGACGGCGAACCTTGGCACACCAGGTATTCTTGGACTTCAATTCTCAGAAGGCCAAGTCGGCACTCTTGCTGATCAGGGCTTCTGGGAATTGAAGAACAGCTGGTGTGCCAAGGTTCGCCCATCACTGTTACATAGATCTGCATTTTATTGTGAGGAATTCTAGGTGAATGGACTCGATATGGACATACATTGGCCCTCAATGCTATGATGATTATCAGGCTGTTTTTAAAAGATGCAAACCTTACATGAATGACGCTTGTGCAAAATCCCACTGCGGTTCGGCTGGCCGGACCCCCCCCACACCCAGGCGCACCGGGAAAAACGGCACTCTTGTGTCCTTGTTGCCAGAGAGACGCTGTTGGACGAGTCAGGCATTTTCTTCGACTTTGGCGGGCCGGGAAAAGGAGATGTCTGTGATGCCCTGAATGCTGTCTCAGCATCTTGTCTGCCTCTCCACAGGGGCGGCCTTGATGCTCAAAGCCTCTCAGGTTGCTCTTAAGAACCGCTGAAACGCACATCCTTTTTTTAGCTGCCTCGGAGGAGGAGGAAGAAGCAGAAGGGATCGACTGGCACAAAAGCATCTTTCTGGGAATCCAAGTGGATCTCCGTCCCACTTCGTTTTTAGCAACGCGGCACCCGATGCACAACTTCGGGGAACGTAGCGGCGCATGCTCTCGTTTCGGTTGTCCTTCCAGTGGACCTAATAGTGGGATTTCTCCCTTGGGGCTTTGGTTTTTAAAGGCGTTCCTATTGGACTTGCATGGAATTAATCAGTGCTACGGGAGAAAGAAGCCAAGTGCCAGACAGTGTTGTTGTGTATTAATATGACTTATGGCGAGGAAGCCCGGCTTCCCATTAGCGAAATGCACTGGCTGGCTCTCATGCAAACACAGTCATCGTCTGATAAAATTTGTTCGCTCGTCTGGGCCGCCACGGAACGCCCCTGGGATGTGTGAATTGCTCTTTATAGAGATGCATTCGCACCATGCTCCTCAGATGTCATTTTGGGTCACTTCCTTCTAGAAGTGATGCTCTTGGGTCAAGTTGACTGGGAGTGGACCGGTTTTCGGCCCCAATTTAACTGGGTTTGGCCAAAGCCATTAAAACATGCCCCGGCTGTCGTGATATGAGTGAGGCTCGCAGGCAAGCACATAGGCTGTGCCAAGACTGTGGCTTGTCATCTTGATGTGTCCTCAGTGCTTATTCAGCACGGATAAGGATCTAATAGCAGTTTCATTTCCCTCCCTCCCATCCTAATGTGTTTGGCTTTACCTTATACTGCAGGAAGTTTAAAAATGCTAGCTTGGTGCAGTGAAGATCTAGGTTTAAGTTCCCGGCCAAGCCAAGAAACTGACACCATGTCTTTGGAATATTCAGCCAGGCACCGTCGCATTGTTTTTGGATACATGATGCCTCTTTTCCTCCCCACATCATAACATGTAATCTTGGATGGATGGACTAACGGGCAGGGGAATCTCAAGGGTAAGATAGTGTTGAGTGTCTGGCCAGGTGAGCCTGCAATGGTACTAAAGTAGACCCTACTACCAGCGACTCAATGGCGAGTGCTAGGTGGTGGTTAACTAACCTGACCACCCTGAGGATTAACGGCCTTGGGTGTGGAAGTCCACAGGGAAAGAAAGGGTGATGGTCCCCGAGTGGATTACATGGGTCTCACTTGACTCCATCTTGATCAAGGGCAGCAGCTTCACCCACCCTGGCATGGGGCTGAGGAGGATCCAGAAAGTGACTCGCAGAACTCGATCTGTGTACAGGTGTCGCACTGCCATGCGGGAGGCAGAACGGAAGACCACTGCGTTACATGATCCCCAGGAGAGTCTTCGTGGCTGGCTGATCACCACGAGGATAGCCACTATTCGGAATCAGATACAGCATTTGAAGAAGAAGATATTGATGATTTTCTGCCTCTGGCTATTTTTCCAGATGGAAAGCAATAAATACCGTATTTGCCGGCATATAAGACGCACTCCGTTATTACCAATATAGGCCACTATATATAATATAAGGCGAACTCTATTTTCCAAGTGTATTTTAAGGGGGTGAAGGTGAGTCTTATATGCCAGCAAATAGGGTACATATGCACTTATAAGTTGCCTCTTCACAGCCGGGGGTCACCAGAGTTGAAGTCTAAAAACACTCTTGCCATGAGCGGATTCCTAACTCTGTATTTTAATCTGCCTATAAATGGCTGGCGATGACTCGAGGGGCTTGAAATACCTCTCCCGGACCACTTTTCTGCTCAAGTCTGCAGTTCTTGAGGTGGGGGAAAGGGGGTCGTTTTGTGCCAGATCAGAGGTAAAAGTCGTGCCGGCTTCTCTTGCCTTTTGGCATGCCAGCGGCACATAGGTCATGCTGCTAGAGGGGAGACGATGGGTTTGGTTTGTATGACAGATGGATGAGTGACTTAAATGCAAGTAAGCTAAATAAATCTTGGCTGTTAGAATAGTCAGAGTTCCTCTTCTGCCATATCCAAATCCACATATTGGCGATCCTCATGGCCATCAGCCCTGAAGACTGTCCTGAGAATATAATGCAGTGGCCTTTCATCTGCCTTCCACATTGTAGCATGACACCCATGGTGCCACGGATCCAGTTCCACAAGACACTTTCTGGTCCTGAGCCCTTTTGGCACTCAAAGTCCTCCTCAGCCCCAGGCCAAGATGTATGGAGCTGCTGCTCTCCTTCAAGATGGATTCAAGTTGGACCATTGAATCCACTCGGGGACCATCACCCTTCCCTGTGAACGTAGCCACCCAAGGCCACTAGTCCTCAGGGTGGTCAGAGGAGTTAACACTCGGCGCTGAGTCGCTGGCAGTAGGGTCTGCTCTATTACCATAGCAGGATAACCTATAGTTACTCATTTAAAAATGGAAGGAGATGGTTCAACTCCCAGCAGCTGGGTTAAATATTGAAAGTACAATCAATACCACAGTCGTCTTCCTTCACTAATTTCTCCCCTAATACTTTCCTCCCCTTTTCTCTCTTCCAGATGGGAAGAAGAACTGGGAAAGCGAGTGAGTCTACAATCGATGGTAGAGACGTTGCAAGAGGTAAGTTTTGCACAGGTCGCGACTCCTTATCTTTCCTTACGGCGATGGCTTTTGCCACCAACTCCGAATCTCATAGGTGCCCGTTGGGTTTCATTGCCTGGTGTTGGCGCGGCCAGCAGAGAAGGGGAAAGGCAGAGACAAGACAACCTTAGACTCCAGTAGACGTTCATTGGCCACTCTCAAGAAAACTCACCCCACTTTATTGGCATTGGTCACTCAGGGACGCTAAGGGGCATTTTGGTTGAGGGATGGCAATGTCTAGTAGCCAAGATGGCTATATCTGCCTTTGCTCCATGCACTAGTTGTCTGTTATTTATTTCTCAAACTTTGCATCACAACCTGATTCTGCTTCCCTCCCCATATCTTCCTCCCACGTGATCCGCCAGGAAGCACAGGAAGCCGAGGCTCTCCACGAGGAACTCAACGAGAAGATCGAGAGACTGAAAGGCGAACTGGTCGTCTTCAAGGGTCTGATGAGCGATGTAAGTACTTTGGGGAACATGAGTGCTTCAAGGCGTCGCTTCTTTGGCTTTGGGTTTTTTTTAAAAGCCATTTTCATAGCTTCGTTAATTGGGGGGGGAAATGCCCGTTTCGTTGAGTCCCGCTTTCAAAATTTATTCTGGCTTCATGGTACGATCTGACCCATCAGCCCAACCTGCCCTCCCTCAACCCTCCCCTTGCTTCCTTGTCTGGCCCGATGCATTAATTGGCTGCTTGACACCCAACCCTGATTTGTTCCCCTCTCCCGAAAATTGCCTTCCTGCCGATCCCTGCAGCCTCAAAGAAGAAGGTAGTGAACCACCCTGGCATTAGCGAGGGGAACCACCGTACCACGTCCACAGTGTGGTAGTAATTTTTTTTGAGCCCACCACTGGATTTGTCCCTTCCTCTTCCGCACAGGCCACTAAAGGGAGCACCGTTCAGATGGCCTCTATTTGAAAAAGACCACGGTGCTCCTTTTACGTTGGGTTCTCTAATAGAGTTGTAGTCTGGCCAGGTGATCCTGCTATGGTACTAGAGTAGACCCTACTACCAGCGACTCAATGGCGAGTGCTAAGCGGTGGTTAACTAACCTGACCACCCTGAGGATTAACGGCCTTGGGTGCTGAAGTCCACAGGGAAGGGTGATGGTCCCTGAGTGGATTAAATCCCACTTGAATCCCACTTGATGGAGGCAGCAGCTTCATCCATCCATGCCTGGGGATGATGATGATGACTTTGCGTGCCAAAAGGGCTCAGGACCAGGAAGGGACTCACTGAACTGGATCCGTGGTACTATGGGTTTCACGCTGCGATGTGGAAGGCAGATGAAAGTCCACTGTGTTATATTCTCAGGACAGTCTTCATGGCTGATCGCCATGAGGATCGCCGATATTCGGATTTGGATACGGCAGAAGAAGAAGCAAGTGGTAGAAATTCCAGGCGATGCTATTTTTCTTCTTTGGGGACTAGTATTGGTGTGCATTATAAGCCTGCGTGTAAAACAAGAGTCACATTTGGAGTGGTCAATAAGGTTTTAGGAAAGGATCCACAGTTAGGCAACAGTCTCTAAGTCAGTGATGGCCAACCTTGGCACTCCAGATGTTCTTGGACTTCAATTCCCAGAAGCCCTGATCAGCAGAGTGCCGACTTGGGCTTCTGGGAATTGAAGTCCGAGAACATCTGGAGCGCCAAGGTTTGGCCACCCCTGCTCCAAAGCAAACGTCAAACCAGGCTCCAGGGTCTTTGAATGTTGTGCTAGAAGAACCGTCGCTTGGACCGCTTGAGGGCATCATCGTGTCCCACAAGGCGCTTTCAACCCAGACTTGCACAAGGGCAGTGAAGCGATAAAAGCGATGGCAGAGTTCCAGTGACATTTAAACACACTTTCATGGCATAAACACATTGGCCACGATTGGCGCACTGTTAACATCTGGGTTGCTTGGGGTCTCGGAAAGAGATAAGTGTTGAAATGGAGTCAAAACACAGTCTATCTCGGAAGAAGCACTTAGAGAAACATGTGGCTTGTCTCAACAACATTAACTGGAGGCAAAGCACGTGGCAGATAGTGTGGAGGGTTTTGTGCGTAAAAGAAATGATGAATTAGCTTTTGTTTAAAGACAGCTCCCCCCCCCCTGAAAATGTATGTCCAACCTGCAAGAGGTAAAGGTAAAGGCTACTCGAAAGCCAGTGGTATCCGACTCTAGGGTTCAGTGCTCATCTCTGTGTATAGCCAAAACACCCAGCACCGTCTACATCTGCAGATGTTTCCATGGACATGTGACAGGCATGACGAGACACCAGAGTGCACGGACGCTGTTAATCTTCCCCACCAATGTGGTCCCTGTTTATCTACTTGCAATTTCTTGCTTTCGAACGGCTATGTTGGCAGGCACTGTGGCAGCGACAGGAGCTCACTCCGCCGTGCAGCGCTCGGGTCTCGAATGGCTGACCCGGCAACCTTCCAGGCGTCAAGTTCGGCATCTTAGCCAACGCGGCCCCTTCGCCGTGGACATGACCCCACCCCAAATCCCGTGTTTCAAACATGATTGAGGAGAAAGGCAGAGTTGGGAGTGAAGGATGGTGTCATCTCCCCGTGGCGGGGATCCCGTGGCGCGCCTGTGCTGCAGCTTTCTGCCTCTCGGTCCGAACTGTTCTGAGCGGAAGATAACCCACTCCTGTCCCCTTCTTGTAGCCCATGACAGACCTGGACACAAAGATCCAAGAAAAGGCCATGAAAGTGGACATGGACATCTGCCGGCGAATCGACATCACAGCCAAGTTGTGTGATGTCGCGCAGCAGCGCAACTCGGAAGATGTGTCCAAGATATTCCAGGTGACCAGGCGCCCCCGTCCCGTAACGGTGGAGATCCAGGGCAATGTCAGGGAGGGAGAATGCGAGAGATTGAGGAGAGGCACAAAGCCGGATTTGGACATGCCATCTCTGAACACACACACACCCCGTCCAGCAAAGTGGGAGGCTGGCTTTCAGGCGTCTGTAGGCGACGTCCCTCCCTCTTCAGGCCTCTCCCATAGGGGAGCAAAACAGGAGGCGCGCGCTGTGGCCCTCAGTAAGGTCCTGTAGGCCTGTTTGCCTTCCCACTGAAGCGACAACCTCTTTACCTGCTTGCAATTTCTTGCTTTCGAACTGCTAGGTTGGCAGGAGCCTGGGGCAGACGACGGGCACCTCACTCTGTCGTGCAGCGCTCGGGGCGTGAACTGTTAAACCTGCCGGGTTTTCCAGTTGTCAGGTTCGGCGCCTTAACCGCTAAGCCCCCGCAGTCCTAAATCCAACTCACCCTCTTCTTTAAAAGTGCCCAGTTTTTCTGCCCAGGACCTTTGAGTTGCTCTTTGCAAGCTGTGTTTGCCCAGTCGAAACCCCAATTATTGTGAATTAAAGGCTAGGAAAGGGGGCTGATTGGGGTGGGTCAGTGGGGGGGGGGTATAGCTTTCAAACCTGTCACCCCAAACGCCTTCAGTGGCTCGATGCGTCCTCCTCCTCCTAGCCTTCGCATGACATGTTGCATCCCCAGCGGCTGAGCCACTGACGCTGACGCCCCCCTCCAGCGCTCCAGCCATTTGCTTTTGCCGTTGGCTGCCTTAGCCTGCTTCCCATGTGATCCAACACTTGTCACTTGCGCACGCTGAGGGGGAGGGTAAGGGGAGAGGGTGGCCGGAGATGGGTGGCCGTCACCCCCTGTCCATTCTTCTCTTCTTAGCTGGGCTGCTCGGTCTTCGAGCCCTTCACTCACTGCCCCTTCTTTCCCACTCCAAGGTGGCCTCCAAGAAGAAAGAGCGGAAGCCCCCCTCGGACGAGGACCTCTCCGAGCATGACCCCGACAACGCCCGGTTTGCGGACGAGGAGGTCGGCCCCCTCAACATCACGGATGAGATGAAGAGGATGTTTAATCAACTGTAAGTCTGTCCGTGGGGCTGGCAGTTGTCCCGAAGGAGGTAGTGGCCCAGGGCACAACAAAGACAAACCAATTCTGTGCCATGCTGGCTCCGTCATGTGCTCCGCTCTGGCAAGCTGGATTTTGTGGGTCCAGGCTTTGCAAATTAAAGAAATCACACACAAACATACACACACACACGCATCTTCTGATCTGTTTGTCTTAAAGCAGGGGTTTCCCAACCTTTTCAAGCCGGGGTGCCGGGTCACGCTCTCTCAGTCAGCTTTGAAGGCCGGACGGCCATTTGGCCCTGCCCGCACGATGGGGGTGGCCATTTTGTCCCAACATCTTCATTTTGTTTCTCGAATGCCCTTGGAGCTCCCACATGAAATGGCACCGTAGGCAGGATTCAGCCCACCAGCCTTAGGTTGGGAACCCCCTGTCTTAGAGGTATGGCTTGTTATGCAGCGGTGGTGTGACCTGAGTGCCCGAAAAGCCCTTTCAGGAGTGTGTTGAGACTGCTAGATCTGAGTGCAGTCGAGTCGCCTCTCTGAGCCCCACGTGGGGCTCCGTGGTCACCGTCAGTTGCACAACCAGTGTGGTTTCCTGTAGGCCGCGCTAGAAAGAGGATATAATAAGAAATGTACTAGATGTGGGTTTGGGCGGGGAAATGTTTACATTCCCGCCTTCTGCTGGGACTCCACCTCCCATCACCCTTTGCTTTGGCTCTGCTGCTGGCTGGGGCGGGTGCGAATTGTGCTCCCAGCAGTGTGTGGCAGGCCTTTCTTGAGACGGAGGCCAAGTTCAGCGTCTTAACCACTAAGCAAAACCCTAGATTGATTTCCCCTTCCTTTTTTAGGGCCACGTGTGGATCTCCCCAGAGCACTTGAGCGGGAGCCTTTTTGGGCTATTCCCTGTGCCGAAGCGAAGCCCAGAAGTCTTCGCGAGCCCACCCGGGAATCCTGTTCCTTTTTGAATCAGGACAGATTTCCCCAGGGGGGACCTTTTGCAAAATAGCCCTGTTTTGTTCCAAGCCACTGTGTGGGGTAGGGTTGGCACAGTTCTAACTGGAAATCCTTCACCGGCCAATTCCTGGCATTCTGGCAAACTAAATCCCCTTTTAAAAACACTCCCCGATGAATAGCCACTGTATTCGGGATCGGCCTTTCCGGAAAAGGATCCAAGTTGTTTCAGATGAAAGAATAAACACCGCTAAGGGTTAGCGGTGGGGTTGAGACGGGCCGGCCTTTTCATTTGGCTGCCAAGGCAGACTGCAGAAACGACCCTTCACAACTTCTCAGCGTGGTCCGGTCATGACGGGAAGCCGGCGTGGCCCTCCCACCCAGCTCCCTCGAAACCTGCCAAATGCTGACCCTGTTTGCCGTCTGATTAAAAAGTTGCACTCCACTTCCTGTGGTTCTGTTGGGGAGGGAATGAGATCAGGTGAAGACGCTGACTGGGAGGCGGAAGGTTCAGCAGTTCAAAACCCATGACGGAATGAGCGCCCGTCGTCTGTCCCAGCTCCTGCCGTTCTAGCAGTTTAGAAGCAAGAAATTGCAAGTAGATATATAAGCACCACTTTGTTGGGAAGGTGTTCCAGGCCTGCCACATGGCCATTGAAACATCTGTAGATGCAGACAGCGCTGGTTCTTCCAACTATAAACAGAGGTGAGCACTGAACCCTAGAGTCAGATACAACTGGCTTTCCGAGCAGAGGTGACCTTCACCTCTCAGCATTGGCTTAGGAGTCACTGCTTATTCAGAGGTCCCAATGTCACTGAAGAGGAGAACTAGGTTATTTTCCTTAGATTATAATAATATTTTCATGCCAGAAATTGTTCTGGGCTGAAAGGATATTTTTTGCTGGAGGAACTCTGCTCAGGGGACGCCCCGAATGAGGCTCCTTTTGTGTCCCCAAGATCTTTTCCCCACCAAAGGGGTCCCTATTGATCTACTCGCAATTTCTTGCTTTTGAACGGTTAGGTTGGCAGGAGCTGGGGCAGAGGCGGGCGCTCAAGCTGTCATGCAGTACCTGGGTCTCGAACCACCGACTTGCCGGCCTTCCAGCTAACAAGGTGATAGCACTGACAGATTGTCCTTGGATAGCACTGACGGATTGATCGAGACTTTGATGGCCAGCAGTTGCTCAGATCCAGGAAGAGCTTTATGGAAAGAAGAACCATTCTTGAGGGTACGCAAGAGCAAAACCAAATTAGAAGACGGAGGAAGGAGCTCACTGGACAAGCAACGACATTAAAGGGAGATACGGTTGAGGAACTCAACCTCCCCAACGTCACTTGGAGGACCTTCAATAGGCTGAGGGTCGGAGGCCCTCAATGCAAGACCAAATGCGCTCAAGTTGTGGATCACAACACGCTGTGTGAGTGTGGAGAGAGACACAATCCGGCTCATTTACTGGCCGGTCGGTCAATGCCAGAAACGTGCGCTGATGAGGACTCAAGTTTGGCCAACGATGAAGCCTAAGAAAGTGGCTCCGTTTTGGCAGCCCAAAGTGTGATCTGGACCCAAAAGAAGAAGGAATTCAACCAAAGTCAAAGCAAATGAGCCTCCGCGATTCGGGGGAATCCTCCGTCACTTTTTGGCTGGTTTGAAATCTGACTTCACTTTCATTCAGGGTTTCCCGGGAGTGCCACATTTCTTCCGTTTTTCATGTCCGCGACAGGGTGTAGGCCATCTTTGCTTCGGGCGCTGAAGACGTTCCCCGTCAAACGGCAAACGATGTTCCGCGGAACACCAGCCGACTTCGATTCCCAGATGCCTGAGTCGCTGCATTGGCTGGGGAAATTGGCTTCGGCTTCTGGGCATTTGAAGTCCAAGAACAAAAGGTTGGGAAATCTTGCCGTAGAGGAAAACCAACCCCCAAGCCATGGGTGAACATGCAGCACCATCTGGAGGGAAAGAGACACACTGACAAGCCATGGCAAGAAGATAGAAAGCCTTCCCCTCCCGGGAATGGAATAAAAGGAGTCATATAGTCATATAATTTAATAGGTTTATATACCGCCCCGTCCAATGTACACAAGTTAAAACCAATATAAAACAATTTATATTGTTAAGATAGCAATATTACCCACACACCCTGTTGTGCCATTTACTATCTAAAGCAAATATAAAATTTACAAGACCTTAACATTAAAAAAAAATTAATTACAGGAGGGGGGTGGGATCCTCAGACGAGCCAGAAAGGGGAGCTTGTTGACAATCCCGGCCCCCAGACTCATTTTGCCAACCACGTCTTCAATTCCTAAGCGGTAGCAACTTGGCCTGGAGACGTAGTTCTACTGGGAGGCAGTTCCATAGTGTGGGGGCTACGACCGAGGAGGCCCTTTTCCTCGTGCTGGAGAGGTGCGCCTCCCCAATGGATGGTACATAGAGGGTGCCCTCTCGGTTTGCTCTCGTGGGACGGGTTGATGTCCTAAAGACGATGTGGTCCCTGAGGTATCCTGGTCCGCTACCATGAAGGGCTTTAAAAGGTGACAACCAGCACCTTGAATTGCATCCGGAGACATATAGGCAGCCAGTGCGGCTCCCGCAGCTGTGGCGAGGCGCGGGCAAAACGACTAAACGTCAAATTATTCTGGGTTGAAAGGAATTTTTTTTACTGGAGAAACTCCGCTCAAGGGGCTCCTGTCATGTCCCCAAGATCTTTTCCCCACCCAAGTGGCCCCTGTTTCTCTACTCACCATTTCTTGCTTTCAAACTGCTAGGTTGGCAGGAGCTGGGACAGAAACGGGCGCTCACTCCGTCATGCAGTACTTGAACTGCCAACGTCCCAGCTAACAATGCACGCTTCTTAACCACTGAGCCACTGCAGCCCCCTCATCTATTCATGACCGGAACAAAGCTGTCCTTTGTCTGCATGTATATGTTTCTTCTTCTTCTTAGCGGTAACGTAGTTCTGTCCACTCATTTTGCAGAAAAGCTTGCAAGGACTTTTGAGTGAAAGGAGGTTTTCTTCTCTCCCTTCTTCTGAACAGGCGCGAGACTTTTGATTTTGATGACGACTGCGACAGCTTGACCTGGGAAGAGAATGAGGACACGTTGCTACTCTGGGAGGACTTTACCAACTGCAACCCATCGGTTGAGCTCCAGGGAGAGGTGAGGCTCGCGACACGAGATTGTTGAGCCTGGGAGCCTTTTTAAAAAATAGACTTTATGATCATCTGCAGTTCTTAAGCTAAGACACGCTTGTCGTTCGACTGCTTATACCAATGATGGCGAACCTTTAAGAGACTGAGTGCCCAAACTCAACAGATTGCTGCCCGCGCTGCTGAGGGATGGGGCAAACTCTGTACTGGGGGGAGGGAGGAAGTGCTCCCATTGGCCTGCTGGGCAGAGGGGTGGTGCAAACTCTGTGCTGGGGCTATGGCGTGCATGCCCACAGAGAGGGCTCTGAGTGTGCCCTCTGGCACGCGTGCCATAAGTTTGCCACCACTGGCTTATACCAACAAGCCAGCCTCAAGCGTGTCGTGAGAGTTGTGTTTTAGCGTCCTGGTGGAGGGGACTTCCACCCATGATCCTTCCTGCAAATTGACGCAGCATAAAATGTGCCTGCTTTTAGAGTGCCACAGCATACTCTTTGTTGTCTTGGCTACACCTTATCTCTGATCACTTCCCCCCCCTTGTTCCCCCCCCCAAAAAAAAAAAAGCATAAGAGCTGATCTCTGAGGCTTTTAATTAACTTCACGGGTTGCATCGTGCCAAGGCTGAGAGGCCTGGTATTAATTTCACATGTATACAAAATGCTGAGCTACAATGCACAGAGCGAAACCATATTATACAATCAATGGCATTGATCAGTTGCGCTGAGCGGGCGGTTGGGCTCGGTGGCCTAAAAGGCACCCTTCCAACTCCGCGATTCTTTGCTTCTGTGAATTATATGTTATTGTGGCCATGAACTGTAATCCACAAAAACTCCCCTTAGAACAAATTGCTTAGTCTTAATAGAACAAGGTCCAAAGAGCATCTGCAGACGTTTCCGTGGACATGTGGCAGGCATGCCTAGACACCGGAGTGCACGCAACGGTGTTGCCTTCCCCCGCTGAAGTGGTACCTCACTATCTGCTTGCAATTTCTTGCTTTAGAACTGCCAGGTTGGCAGGAGCTGGGGCAGGCGGCGGGAGCTCGCTCTGTCGTGTTGCGTGTGGGTCTCGAACCGCTGGCCTGCCGACTGTCCGGTCGTCAAGTTCAGCATCTTAACCACTAAGCCACTGGAGTCCCTTTAGCCTACGCATTTTCTACTTTGCTCTGTTCTTGCTTCTGCTTTTGCTGAAACAGGCCAGGGCGACTCATACTCTTTTGCAACATCTCTCTGACAACCGATGCGTAGACTGACTTCTCTTTCCCCAATATGGATGTTGGGATCACTGGCTGGTTATTTATTATTGTGTAGTCTTGGAAACCTCCGGCCTGCTTTTCCCACACGAGGATTGCATGGATGATCTGTCACCTTGGGGGCGTTTGTCACATGTTTCTTCTTGGCTTGTGTTCTCTGAGAGGCATAAAAATCATCACATAGGTCATAGTTACCACCCTCTCAGCAGTTCGGTCTGTCTGGACATAGAGTAGACCTTACTGCAAGCGATGCGACACCGAGTGTCAGGCGGCGGTTAACTAACATGGCCACCCTGAGGATTAATGGCCTGTGGTGCCGAAGTCTACAGGGAAGGGTGATGATCCCCGAGTGGATTAAACCCCACTTGGATCCCTCTTGATGGAGGGCAGCAGCTTCATCCATCCATGCCTGGGGATGATGATGAGGACTTTGTGTGCCCAAAGAGCTCAGGACCAGAAAGTGACTCACGGAACTGGATCCATGGTACTATGGGTGTCACGTTGCGATGCGCAAGGCAGATGAAAGGCCACTGCATTATATTCTCAGGACAAGTCTTCATGGCTGATCGCCATGAGGATCACCAATCTTCGGATTTGGATATGGCAGAAGCAGAAGAAGTAGCAGCGGTTCTAGTATCACCCGCCCACACTCGTTCAATATTGGAGGGGGAAAAAATCGGGGTGTAATAACTGAAATAGCGCGAGGCTTTACACCAAGGCTGCGAAGTGTAAATGTGAGAAATTGAAATCTATTGGAGCATTTCCTGGCTGTTAATCTCATCGAGCAAAAAACAACGGAGCCGTATGATATTTTAAAGAGGGCAAGGCTGTGTTTGCCGTAAGTGTTCGCAGCCTGCAGTGCGCGATGGCTAGGCCAAAATGTGACTTCTGCATTTGATATCCCATGCAAACATCTCGATTCCCGAGCGTCACAAGGGGCCGGCGTGCGTTAATTTGGCCTCCTCCCTTTTTGCAAAACCGCGCTCCACCAGTGCAGCGGCCGGCAAGAGATTACGGCAGAGTTGTTATGGCTGCAGAAAGCAAGGCTTCCTCCACCCCCCCAGCGCACGGCGGCATCTCCCGTGAGCCGCCGCGAGAGCTCGGGCGATAATGTTCGTTTTAACGATGGGGCTGGAATTAACAGCAGCTTATTTGCATGCCGCCGTGCGGGGCGAGCCGTGTGAGCTATCAGCGGAGAATTACAGACTCCAGGCCTACAACGGCTTGCCGCTCTAAAGGTTTTAAGAGGCTTAAGTCCCTCCTAACTGAAAAAATTACACAACGGAAGGGTAGATTTGTCTTGTAGATGGAGATAAGGAAATAAAGCTAATTGACTAGAGGGAGACTTTTTGCCTTCTTTAGAGAGCGATCGCTTGTTCGCTCCGGGACTCTTAGCACCCCCTGATGGGGCTCAAACGGATCTCCTGTCCGTCTCTTCTATGGGGCTTCTTTTCCTCCTGTCGCAGTTAGAAAGCCCTAAGAACAGTGGGTCCCTCACCTTTGGGGTTTTGGTTTTTTTTGGACTTCGATTCAAATAAATAATAATAATTCCCAGAAGCCTCAGTCAGTCCATTGGGTGATCCATGCTTTGGGGAATTGAAGTCCAAAAAGCCAAAGGTTGGGGATCACTGTTACCTTTACCGCCCAAGTGCTACCCCTTTCTCTCCTTGCAATTCCTTGCAATTTTGAGCTGCTAGGTTGGCAGGAGCCTGGGGCAGAGGCAGGAGCTCACTTCATTGTGCAACACTCGGGTCTTGACCTGCCAACCTTCCAGTTGTCAAGTCCAGCATCTTAACCACTAAGCCACTGCAGGCCCTCAAATGAGAAAGACTATATATATATATATATATATATATATATATATATATATATATATATATATATATATATATATATATATATATATATATATATATATATATATATATATATATATATATATATATATATATATATAAAAACAGAAGAGTTTGTATGTGCTCCAAAGGCTCCCGCACCCTTGGACTGATCCTGCTGAAATTTGGCACATTGGCCTTGGGAGATCAGCACTGCAGGGGTCTCGAAACCCATGAGGGGGTATGCCCCCCCCCCAATTGGGATGCAATTGATCTATACAATGTGTGAGTTTCCCAGTGATGTAATTGAGCTGATATCATAGTGAGATTGTGACGTCATCTGACTAGCTCAGCTGTAATTTTCACAGTAGGTGGAAGGCAAATGGGCATGTGATGGAAGAGAGAGACGGTGGAAGGGAGGCAGGAGTGACCCACATACACCCCATGAGATTTCCAAGAGGGAAAGGCTGGCGTACGTTAAAAGAAAAACCCATGCGAAGCCGGGTACTCAGCTAGTGTTACATATTTGTGATTGTCTGAGACAATCTGTTGCACCTCTCTTTGTCTGATCTTAGGAGACAGACTTTACACCTAATTTCCCTCCAACTTTTCTCCATTAGCAGCAAGAGGAGAACTTGGGCAACCTGATCCACGAGACAGAGTCCTTCTTCAAAACAAGAGACAAAGAGTACCAAGAGACGATAGGGCAGATCGAGGTGAGACTCTGAACAGCCATGAATGTTGTGAGCTTTCCTCTTCCAAGAGTTGATCCCTGTCCTCTGAATGAAAAGCGGAAGAACTTGAAGCCCTTTAACTTTTCCGCTCCCAAGATTGTGGTTCAAAAACACCGTAACCTTTGAAGGGGCCCCTTTCGGAGTTAAGCCGTATGGAATCATTCCAGGCAAAAATGCTTCTTTAAAGAATGAAGGTGAAGAGATTGGTCTCCCCTTTGGCTGCCTTGTCGAGTATATATATCTCATAGTCTTTGCTGGCCCACTCAGAGTTTAGGGAACTGGGAGGAGATGGCCCGAGGTGGGGGCACAGGGAAAATACGTGGCATGGCCCTTTGTGCGTCTTCTGATGGCCTTTCTCCCTCTGCCTCTGCACAGCTGGAACTGGCCACGGCCAAGAGCGACATGAACCGCCACTTGCACGAGTACATGGAGATGTGCAGCATGAAGCGCGGCCTGGACGTCCAGATGGAGACCTGCCGGCGGCTCATCAAAGGCTCGGCTGAAAGGTAAGAGGGGCGGATCCGGCCCTTCTTGACCAGAACCTGGTTAGTAGCCAAAGAAAGGCAATCGTGTTTACGGATCTAGGAAGGGATGGTAGTCAAGCTGGAGTTAGCTGTTTTAACTGTTTGGCATCAGGTGGTCCAGTGTTTCCCATGACTAGATGCCAGAACGCTGTTACATTTCCTGCTGAAGCAGCACCTATTTATCTACTTGCAATTCCTTGCTTTTCAAACTGCTTGGTTGGCAGAAGCTGGGGCAGAGGACGGGTGCTCCCCTCCGTCATGCAGCACTTGGGTCTTGAGATGCTCACCTTCCGGGCGTCAAGTTCAGCGTCTTAACCAATAGGGACCCATACCTTAACGTTTGAGAATGCTAGCTTTGGTGGCAATTACAGAAGTGACCAGCAAGAGGAGAGCTGGAGGCAAACAACCCTGAAACCAAAGGATTAGATGTTTTCCAGTTAAAACTCAGTGCCGGCTGTTCCAGAAAAAAATATTGTACAAGCCACAGCGTGTGAAAGAGACTTCTTTAGAACTGGGAAAGTCAGAGTCTTACTGGTTAGCACACTGGTGGCAGCTTGGGACTCAGTCTTCTGCATCCTGGACCTAACCCTCTCTCTTGATTTGTCCTACAGAAATTCCCCGTCTCCCAGTTCGGTCGCCAGCAGCGACTCGGGAAACACGGATGAGATCCAAGACGACTTTGACCGAGAAGCAGACGTGGAGCCCATGGTCAGCTGATAAAAGCCCCGGAACATGTGGGCAAAAAAAGGGGGAGAAAACGCAAAAGGTATCCAAGCAACGCGATCGCAAAGACAGCAGGGAGATGAAAAGACTTTAGTTGGAGCGGTCAGGGTGGCCGGAAGACTTGGCTTCGTCTCCGTCCGAAGATCGGTGCTGTAAAACGACGACAAAAAACAACAACAAAAAACACAACACCCTTTCTACTGACAAAGGACAAATATGGAGTTCTGTACAAGAAAAAAAAAGAAATTAATAACAAGTGTTTAATTGTGCCTTTGCCCCCCTCAAGCTGAGCCATTTTGAGCTCCACTGAAACATTGTCGCATTTTTTAAATATAGAAAGGAACGAGTAAATCAATTCTGATAGCGGAAGAGCTGGCAGCTGCGAGAGTCGCGGATCGGAGGGTCTGTTGGAGAGAGGGCGACCGGCACACAGAGAGTAGCAAATGACACACTGGTAGGCCAGGCAGGACTGGGTATCTGCCCTAAAAACTTGCAACAACAACAACAACAACACACACACACACACTCATCCCTTGTCGCCTCGTCTAGGGGTATCTTTTGTGTCTTAGTGCCTAGGCCAGTGATGGCGAACCTCTGGCACGCGTGCCAGAGGTGGCACTCGGAACCCTCTCTGTGGGCAACCATGCACAGAGTTCACCCCACCCCTCTGCCATGCAGCCCATTGGGAGCGCTTCCTCCCCCCCAGCACAGAGTTCACCCCACCTCTCTGCTCCACGGCCCAATGGGAGCATTTCCTTCCTCCCCTGTTGTTACGCTGGCACTTTGCAATAAATAGGTGGGTTTGGGGTTGCGGTTTGGGCACTTGGTCTCTAAAAGGTTCGCCATCGCCTGAATAGGCCCGTGATGGCCAACGTTGGCACTCCAACTGTTCTTGGACTTCAATTCCCAGAAGCGTACCCAGTAAACCCATTTGTGTGGATTCACAGGGACTTGGGCTTTTGGAAATTGAAGTCTAAAAACAGATGGAGTGCCACCCATTCGTGTGGATCCACAGGCACTTGGGGCTTCTGGGAATTGAAGTTGAAGAACCCCAGGCGTGCCAAGGTTCGCCATCAAGGGCCTTGGACGTTGTCAGCCCAGTTTCTGTCAATATCCCGAATTCCTTGAATCTTGGTGGCAAAGCAGGGTGCCAGAAAGCACCTTGAAAGGGGGGGGGGGGGAATGTCACTATTTTAAAAAATTACTATGCAAGTTTTGGGGGATCACACACAAAAACAAAGTTTTTTGCCTTATTTTCATGGAGTTTTCACTCCCCGTTTGGCTTTGGGCTTTTGAAGTCGGGAAGCTGAAACTTCATTCGGCATCTCGTTCTGGTCCAGGGGGGTCTCCGTTTCCAGGGATCTTTTCCCCTTCCAAATGTTGCCGTCGAGAGAAGGCGGGCGCGGTTTAGTCGAACCCGAGCTTTGGACTCCCCGTGGGCAAACAGCTGCCCTGACCGGGGGCACGGAACGGACTCCTCTTCTTTGGCCCCGAGCAGGTTGTTCTTCAACCAAGAAAGGAGCATAAATTCAATGTGCCGGCCACATTTTTTAGGCACATGGGGGGCGGGGGGCACGCTGCTAAAGCGACTGCCTGGGAATAGATTTGTCTGGTTGGGGGGGGGGACACACACCGAATTATCCGTCGTCTTTGCAGCATGTCGATTCCTTACTTGAAATAAGTTGGGAGAGGAATCCGCCCCCCGGTTCTCCTGAATGCATCATTCTGGGAGTATTCTGCATTTCCCCAAGTTACGGCCCTCCCTTGGGGAGAGACCCCCGGGTCCGGAAAAGCGGGCCTGCCGTGTTAAAATGGGCTCCTCATGGATGTCCAGATGTGCTGCTTGAAAGTCACATCGCTGCTGCTTTCCTTCTGGTCAGAAGCTTTATTCTGGAGGTTGGCTAGGTTAAAAAGCTCGCTGCGTCGCTTCGCATTCAGAGTTTGGTGATTTTCCCCCAGACTCTGCCTTTAAAAAATAATAATAGGAAAGAGGGAACTCCATTCCCAAGTGTTTCCTTTTTCCCAAATGTCTTGGAGCCAAAGCCATCCCAACCTCCTATGTTTATATGGTTTGTGGGGAAAGGGGCTTCTTGGGATCCCTAAACCTAATGGGTTTGAGGTATTTTTAGGTCACAGTGATGGCCAACCTTGGGCACTCTAGATTTTCTTGGACTTCAATTCCCAGGAGCCCAAGTCAACACTCCTGACGATCAGGGGCTTCTGGGAATTGGAGTTCAAAAACATCTGGAGTGCCCAAGGTTCGCCACCACTGATTTAGCTGCCCCCCAAGTATGGGGTTTGGTGTCTCCTGTAGCAGAGAAACCGAACCATTCCTAAAAGCCGTCCTCTCATTATTGCTGCTTAAATGGCTTTATTTTTTCACTCAGGAGCGTGGCTCACCCACCGCGTTTGCGCTTCCGGGCTTAAGGTAGATGAAGATAGTTTATGTGCAGGTAAGGTTGGTGGGCTGGTTATTTTGTGGGTTATGTACATGGGCAGGGGCTCCCCAAAGTTTGGTAACATGGGGGACTCTTGAGCCATTGTTTGGCGGCACTTAGCATGTAGGGATCGGATTTTCCCGTAAGTTTAGAAGGTAGGTGAGAATTAAGAATAAACGTAGAACGGATATACGATAGCGGTTAAGGTAGCGGTCGACGTCTTTTTAAAAATGTATGCAATCCGTATATTTAACATTTGGTCTTCACGTTTTGGATGATGGTTGGTTTTTTTTCCATTTGTAAAAGGGAACTTCTGTAGGATGAATGTAGCAAATAAGTCAGTCTCTTACCAGGTTATTGGTAGCCTCTGGTACAGCTTTTATGAAAATATAGTCTTTTTGTCTTTCGCAGAGAAGCGGCTCGTCGGTATGTCTGTAACGGTGAGGGTGAGGGGGAAATATTGTGAAAATGCTGGACATAATTTTAATGACCTCTTCCCCCCCCCCAAACTACTGTAAAGCTGTAAATACTTTATTTAGCGTTCACAAGGAAGTGTCATATTGACACTTATTTAAACAGTCTTCAAATCAAGGAACGGGTTTTGGTTCCTCCTGGGGTATTTTTTTTTAAGGTTTGGTTTTCCTTCAAAGCTCAGCCACGTTTTCTTGTTGGTAAAGAGATGGCGATTAATCAGATTACCAACGGAGTTTGTCCTTCGTTCCGAGGAATAGTATTGGACTTCAGCCCCGATGGTCAAATATGAGATCTGACAGCCCCATAATACCCTCAAGTGGCCACGTCTATATCTCTCCGCCCGAAGAATTTGACCCCGGCAAACTCGGCATCGAATTGGCTACCGTTGATGGCCCACCCCAAAATGCATCCCCCCCAATAATTCATTGATTGAATTCAGACCTTTATCCAGAAGATTTCCCCAACCCTTGACCGTTCCCTCGCTTTGGGGTTGTGTGTCTGGAGATCAGCCCCAAATTCCTCAGAGCGGGGCCGGCCCTGCCGTTTGGCAGAATGGCACGATCGGTCTTAAGCGTAGGGTGGAAGGGATCAAGTGTTGAACAGTCAACTAACTACCTATCCAATGTGGTCTTTTTATTATTAACAGGAAACAAGAGGGTCATCGTATGCTTCGCCCCAAATTCCGAAACATCTGGGTTTGCTTTGATAAAAGTCCGGTTGCTTAGTTAAAAGAGCATTCAGGTACGCTTTTAGCCTAGGAAACACCGTTGCCCTGCAAATCTCTCGCCACCATCTGTCCTCCGTAGAGTGACAGGCGGGCAACATCTGGAAAGACACACCCGTTCCCTTCGGGGCAGGAAAGCACACCCAGTGATGGCCAACTTTGGCACGCCAGATGTTCTTAAACTTCAATTCCTAGAAGCCCTGATCAGCAGGAGTGCTGGCTTGGGCTTCTGGGAGTTGTAGTCCAATAACCCCACTGAGTGCCAGGTTTGGTCATCGCCTTCCGTCCTAAGTGCGTTGTACATAATTGTGCTTTATATCCTATATATGCGCCTTCTTTTACAGGGGAGGGAATTCCGTCTGAAGTGGAATTCAGGGAGGGCAATTCCGAAAAAGTTTCCCAAGAGAAAGGGGAGGGATTATTTCCCCGCAGGGTCTTGAGCTGAGCATCTCTGGCGCATTTGCGCATCTCCTTCCCGGCCGGTGTGTTGAGAAAGGTGAGCTCCGCAATTGCCGTGGTCTGCATTCGGTCTGCGGTTGACTCCAGCTCTTTTGCGGCTTGGCCTTTGGGCCCGTCTTGGCAGCACCGATTTTCCAGCAGCCTGCTTTTAATTTCTTTCAAATAAATAATCCTTAGCATGTGTTCTTTGGCCTTGTTTGTTTGAAAGAAGCCAATTCGTGTGGGGAAAAATTAGGAAGGTGACGTAAGGTCAGACTTCACTTTTCTTTTTTCGGTGGCGGTTTATAATCGTCTTGATTAATTTTCTAGTCGCCTGTGGCGAGCAGAATGCCCAATGCCGGTCTGCCCATACCAAAGTTATGTTCCCATTTCCCTGCCGCCTTTCAGGGCATGAAGCATTGACAACTCTGAGCAAGTCTACTAAAAAAAAATGTCTCTGATTTTGTGGCTTTTTATGACCGAGCTTTCTGGTAGAAAAACCCCGTATGGAGCACTTTATTTAGCCACAAGGGGATGTTCCGGAACGGAGGCGTCCGGCACTCTTCTGAGACCGCCGCGCATTTGTCTGCCTGAAAACATGCTTCGTAAGTGGGTGGCTTTTTGTATTTTGGGTTTTTTTAATGCGGCAGGTGGGGGTTGTAATTCTAGAAAAAGGCTTTTTCTCAAGAGAGAGAAAGCTAACTTTGTCATGAAATGTTTGGGCGTCGATTATTTCCCCAAATATCAATCGCAGCAATATGTAAAATTCCTCCTGACGCCCTTCTGTAGGGTTTTTATACGGGAATTGAGTTTTGGGGACGTGGCCCTGATCAACTTAGTCCCCACGAGTCCGATTTCCCCATTGCTGGTGGCGGAAACTGGCAGCCGTGGGGACGAAACTGTTTACTGTCTCGTTGTACATAATTGTGCTTTATATCCTGTATATGCGCCTTCTTTTACAGGGGAGGGAATGCGGTTATAACTAGGTTTACTGTATTTGCGCCCTTGTCCAGCGAAAGGGATGAACCCATTTTTAAACCCATGTCGGAAGGAAGGGTTTGGGGTCCCTGCCCGCCTCCATCCATGTTTTGAATCCCAAGGTCCAAGGCCATGGTTGCCATATTTGCAGCGTAGCCTCCATAGCGGGGGTTCCCAACCTAAGGCCTGTGCCGACACCATTTCATTTAGCCCTTGACACCCCCCTCCAAGGGCATTCGAGGAACAGAAATGGCTGCCCTTTGAAGCTGTTGGGACAAAATGGTGACCCCCGCTGTGCCGGCAGGGCAAAAATGGCCGTCCGGCCCACGGCTTAGAAAAGGTTCCATAGCTTCGTAACCGACCAAACGACAGGTTTGCATTTATGGGAGTCGTTCTGCGCGTTTATTGGGAATGCAAAGATTTTGTTGCTTTGGACGGGCTTAGAGGAAGAAGCATCATGCCGTTCTCTTCAATGGTCTTTTGTGCCCCCGCTGAGTGCCAAAGGTTCAGATCCCCACCATCATCCTCATCATCCCACCCTGCTCGAAAAGGGAAACACCCCCCCCCCATGGCCTTCCACATTCCTGCCTTACATGGAGAGGGCTCTGAAATTTGGTTCACCCCTTCGGCGCTTGCGCATTCTCGCTCCAGAATTGTCTTGTTTGGGACGGTTTATCCCCTCCAGTTTCCTCCAAAACGGACTTCTCTGCAAAACCGGTGTTGGGCCCTGAAGCTTGCAACTGGGGGAAATGGGTTATGGGATATATATATTTTTTGTTTAAAGGGAATTCCCCCCCTCCCCTCCCCTTACAATAAATGCCAAACCTTCTGGTGACTGAAAGTTTTGTGTCTCTGTTTTGCTTTTTTTTTATTTTTGACACATGGCTCATGTGAGTTCCTGAGCATGAACCCAGTTTCAAAATGAAGATGCTTCCCTCTTTTATGGGAGCGTCATCCAGTGGTGCTTTCAAACCAGCCGAAGCAATAAAAAAACAAACAAAAAACGGAACAATTTAATTTAATATTCAAATTTCTATGCTGCTGCAAGCAGTGAAATCAACCACCAACTATACTGCACAAGCATGATTTTGCTACTGGGAATAACATGTGATTTACATGTTACCCGAGTGTGCTGATACAAATCTGAACTCAGAAATTGCCGATCACATTCAGATTGCTGTTTTAAATGGTTGGTAATGTATTTTTACATGGGAACGTTATAAAAGTTGTAGCTACCGGTACGTCAAGCTGAATCACGTCCCCTGGTGGCATGCATGTTCCAGCAGCGGCCAGGCATGTCTGGGCAAGTCAGTGAGCTGAAGTCAGAAATAGGTATATAAGGAGAGATGGACCAAGGGCTTGTTTCTAGTGCGAAACCATCTTATCGCATAGTACAGCTAGGCCATAGTGAGTCTGTTTTGAGCTGAAGATGAGTGGGTGCAGCTGTGTTAATAAACCGGACAATTTTTGCTCTATTTGTGGCAAATATACTCCGTGTGATCAATGCAAGAACCTAAGAGGGTGAGATTTGCTAACTTAAAATCCAGACGTCCTAAGTAGAATTGGACTTCAGATTTGGATTCAGCGCACTTGATTTAGTATACGGCACATGGATTAGACCAAGTAGAGGGAAATATTATTATTTTTGGTGATGGAGTGCTATCGAAGACCGATAGCTGAAAGGATAAAGTCATAAGGAAAAGTTAAAATTGGGGGCCCAGATGTGTTGAGATGAGAACATGGGGCAGGCGAAGGGTTCGAGAGACTAATTTAGCTGCCTGGGGGTCTCATTCCATGTGTTTCGGCATCAGTGAGATGGTTAAATTGTGAGCCCATCCCATTGCCTCTGGTGGCTGCTAAATCAAGGGGCAGCTTTCCAGATGTGGCTAGCCTGCAGTTTTCCAGATGTTCCCCCTGCTACTGAGTTTGCGATCTATGACTAGATCCACAATCTGGCCCACCCAGGTCGCACAGGACTCCTACACCCATCACCCCCCCACTCAGTAGCAGAACCAGTGGGCATTGGGGCTGCCCAACATCTGGAGGGCCAACATGGCCAACATCTGGAGGGGCCGCAGTTGCTAACCATGTGTAGATAACTGGGTCAGCTCCATAGGCACCTTGTTCACCTTTCAAAGGCCTCTTAGCTGTCTTTTCCACTTGTTTTGGGAGGAGGAAAAAGGGAACCACGTAAATTATTAAGGATCCAGACTCTTGACTTAAACCCAGCTGCAATGCCAGGCTGCTATCCCACAGGGAAAGCTCTGTCCCGCTTGGCATTGCGTCCGTGGCACAGGTGAGCTACCTGTCGCATTTCTGCCTGCCTCTCAGGTGTAAAAAGGAAAGTGATGCCCCAGTCAAAAAAAAAAATTAAAATGTGCTTTTTCCAATAAAAAGGAATATAAAAAAAGAATTGCCATTTATTCTTGCAACCTTTGGTCAGATCTCTAGACTGGGAGGCGGAAGGTCCGCAGTTCGATACCCGAGTACTGCAGGACAGAGTGCGCTCCCGTCTTTGTCCCAGCCTCCTGCCAACCTAGCAGTTCGAAAGCAATAAATAAATATTGCAAGTAGATAAACTGGGACCACTTCGGTGGGGAAGGTAACAGTGTTCCGTGCACTCCGGTTGTGTCTAGTCATGCCTGCCACATGGCCACGGGAAACGTCTGCAGAAGCAGACCAGCGCTGGCTCTTCGGCTGTGAAACAGATGAGCACTGAACCCTAGAGTCGGATACGACTGGCTTTCAAACCTTTCTTTGAATGCAAGTTGAGTTCGCTTTAAAAAAAAACCAGATTACAACCCTTTACTAAAAACAGCAACTGGAATGCGGGCCCTGATTGGCCAGAATATGGGGCCGCTGCTTTCTGATTGGCCGCAGCCTCTCCCACCCCCTTTATGAATGGGGAGGACTAAACCAAAAGCTACTCTTTTTAGGGGGGAGGAGGAAATTAAGATCTGCCTTGATAGCTGATTTTTTTTCTAACCAAGTGAAAAAAAAATAAAAACCGAATTAAGTTTTGCACCAATGCAAAGGCTGCGTTTTGCACGCCTTTTTCCTCTTGCAAAATGAGGGGTGGCAAAGGAGGGGAAAAAATCCTCCCCCTCCATTTAATAATAATGGTTCGGTCCAAATGCAAAGTGGGGGTGTCAATGTCAGGCATGCTCGGATCTCTACCCTACTTGCTTTCTGCAAGAGTTTCTTCGCTGCCCCCCAACCAGCCCCATAGCTGTGATGTTGCTGCCTTTCTTACAGAGGACGTTGCCCAGAGTGGGGTAAGTTTGGGGGGGATCTGGGAGATTTATAGGGGAGGAGATCTATGGGGTTCCCCTCTTCATCTGGCCCCCCAGATCCCCAAAATCTGGTGTAGGATCCCCCCCAAATAAGACCTCCCCCCCCCCTCCATAGAGCATCCTATACCCACAGCTTAAATTTCGTATTGAAAGATCAAAAGATGGCCTTAAATTGCCCCTATAGATTGCCTTATAGCAGGGGGTGCCCAAACCACGGCTTGGAGGCCAGATCCGGCCACCAGCGCCACTTCACCCAGCCCATGTAGCCCTCAGCTGAAGTAAAACACACCCATACGAGCATGTTGTACTTCCGCTTCCTGAGTCGGCCTTGGTCGAGTGGGCGGTATAGAAATTTAAATAAATAAATAAATAATTTCCGACACGGGTTGATTATTCTGGGTTGAAAGGGGTTTTTTTGCTGGAGAAACTCCACTCAGAGGAACGCCCGAATGAGTCTCCTTTTATGTCCCCCAAGAGCAGGGGCAGAGACAGGCGCTCAATCCGTCCTGCAGTACCCGGGTCTCGAACTGCCGACTTGCCGGCCTTCCAGCTAACAAGGGGAGCTTCTTAACCCCTGAGCCGCCGCCGCAGCTCCTTTGACAGCCTTTTGCTACGTTGGTTGCAGCCTGTTATCTTTAATCACACTTTTTACTTTTTATCTTTATCACACTTTTATTTTTTATCTTTATCACACTTTTACTTCTGGTTCTTATCAGAGTTAGAGTGAGTTTCTGAGTGCCGAGAGATAAGGGGAGGGGAAATGCAATAAAACTAGCCACACGTCTTGAGCAAGCAAAGGTTGATCCTGCCTTTAAAACCTTCCTGCCCTGAACATGCTGTGAGTGTTATTTTAAATTTTTAAAAAAGGTTATAAAGTTCCTTTGCAAAGCAGCGCTGGTTCGAGTCCCGAGACGGGCCAAACCTTTGTCCTGAAGGCTTTCAAGCGTGTCGTTTGCTGACCAAAGTTTTGGACTTTGGATTTATGCGGGAGGGAAATTAAATCAAGTGAGGTTATGAAGCCAATTACATCACTGGGAAACACACACATTGTATAGATCAGTTGGGATGCAATTTTGGGGGGCGTACACTGCCCATGGGGCTTGTGACCCCCGCAGTGCTGATCTCGCCGGCCCAAGGTACGTATGTGCCAAATTTCAGCAGGATCGGTCCAGGGGTGTGGGAGCCTATTGAGCACATACAAACCCACACCTCTCTTTTATAGATATAGATAGCTAGATATCCTGCCTTTCTTACCAATTACACTTTTAAAAAGTTACAACAACAAGTCTCCAAACTACCAAGCAGAGAAAATTTGATCTGCCTCGAATCCTTTTGCCAGGGAAAAAAGGCGGCATAAAGAAATGAAATACAAAAAAGTTTAAAAAGCTCTTGTCGGATGCCTCCCTGTAAGGGAGGAAGCAGAAATCCTCGCAAGTAGAAAGCTAGCATCTCAGCGATCGCAGATGAAAGTGAAAGGAACCAACGAGGTTGGATTTTTTTGCCACTTTTAACTCAGACGGGGAACTTCTACAGTTGTCCGTAATGGCTTGGTGATCGGGAATAATTCGTTTTAAAAAAAATTGGAGGCTGAAAAAAGAAAAACCTTGATAATCAGAGAGGACTAAGCAGGTAAGGCAGAAAATGACTCTAAACTGGACCTCAGTGTAAATCTAGCTAACCCAGGGCTCTTTTCTCTGATTCCCTCCAGGCTTCGATGGCAGCACCGTGCCGCGATAGAAGTGGCCAACGAGCCAATTTTGACCTTCATGCCCGGCAGCCCCGAACGCACGGCCCTCCAGAAGGTAAATCTCCCCCCCCCCTTTAATCCATCAGTTGCATTTATACACCTCTTTTCCTCTCGTCAAAGGGACTGCGGGGGCTTAGTGGTTAAGACGCTGAACTTGACGATCGGCCAGGCCGGCCGTTCAAGGCCTGAGAGCTACGTAACGGAGTGAGTGCCCGTCGGAAGCATGAAATTTGCAAGTGGGCAAATAGGTACCGCTTCAGTAGGAAAAGGTAACAACGTTCCGTGGACTCTGGTGTATAGTCACGCCTGCCACGTGGCCACAGAAAATGTCTGCAGAGGCAGACAGTGGCTGGCTTCTTTGGCTATAAATGGAGATGACCACTGAGCCCTAGAGTCGGATACAGTGGTTAGAGAAACTGGCTGGATAGCTCGGTGGTTTAAGTCACCGGCTGAAGAGTCAGAGGTTACGAGTTCGAATCCTCTCTGACTCCTTGAAGAAAGAGCCAGCCTAGATAACTAGCCTCTCCTTAGAGCCGGGGGCGGGGCGGGGGGGCGGGTCACGTGCTCTCAGTCCGCTTCGAGGGCCAAATGGTCTTTGTGCCCCTGCCATTTTGTCCCAATAGCTTCAAGGGGGCATCCATTTTATATCTTGAGGTGGGTGAGGGTGGGGCAAAAGAAATGGTGCCGTGGGCTGGATCCGGCCCACGGGACTTAGATTGAGAAAGGGTTGCCCTAAACCGGAATTGACTTTAGAGGGCATGCAGGTCTTCTTCGTGGTTCCCTGTGCATGCGCGCGCATGGGCTCATGTCGAGAAGATAAACAAATAGAAGAGAAAAGAGAGAACCAAGATAATAGTTTGAGATTGGGATTCCCTGTCCTGCGATAGCTTATTTATCTGTCAAATCCCCCCTCCTCCTCCCACCTGTAGGCGCTCAGCGACTTGAAAGGCAAAACCGAAGCCATCCCATGCGTCGTCGGGGGCGAGGAGGTGTGGACAGCCGACGTGAGATACCAAGTGTCGGTGAGTTCCGCTGGCCCGCAACAGCTTTAATTTTCTAAACTTGTCCGAGGCCTGCCTTTTATTCATGTCATTTGTTTTGCACTCATCGATTGACGGTTAGGATGATGATTCTTTAGCCTCACCGTTCTTTCTTTCTTTTGCAGCCCTTTAACCATTCGCACAAAGTGGCGAAGTATTGCTACGCGGACAAGGTAAGGAGGAAGGCTGGTGGGTATTGAAACTCACGTCACACTGGTTTTGCTACTGGGGGATAGTGGGATTCACCGTGAATGGAAAATCTGTCATGGGTGAGGGTGAGGTGGGGGCTTGGTCCGCCAGATGTTTTGGACTACAACACCCACACTCCACTTTACTGAGGGATAAACTGATTGATGGGAATTGAAACCCTAAGCATTTAGAGCAACTGTGCCCAAACTACGGCCCGCGGGCCCAAATAGGGCCATGCATCTCATTAATCCGGCCCGGGCGGAGAACCCGGTCAGCTTATATAGCATCCCCTCCTCCTTATCTATGGGCTCAGTATCCATGGTTTCAGTTATCTGTGGTTCTAAAGATATTCAATTAAAATCCCTGTATATATGGGGCATTACCAGAGCTGGCCACTAGAGGCCACTACTGTCTGCTATGTAATGTTTACAAGGAGCAGAGACGGACATTTTGGTAGCTCTCCTGTAGAACGATGGAGGCGTTTGAAACCCCTGCTGCTATGACTCAGGCATGTGTGTTAAGTATAAGGTTCACTATTTTCTGTGGTTTCAGGTACCCATAGTAGATCTCAGAATGTGTCCACCCTGGATATGTGGGGGCAACTTATATATCAAAAATGGTGTCTGCCATTTCTCTAGAAGATTTACAGTCCAGTCTCGGATGCCTTCCACTCCGCCTCCGTTGCAAGCAGATGGTTTCCTCACCATCTGAGAGAGAATTATGGGGTGGAAATTAATCCCCTTATGAAGACGCCACCAGTGACCTTTTATATCATTTGCGTTTGAAATAACCCCTTTCCTCCATCGCTTCCCATTTTTTCTCCGACTAGGACTTGTTAAACAAGGCCATCAACGCCGCCTTGGCCTCGCGGAAGGAATGGGACCTTCGGCCCGTCCAGGACCGCGCCGAGATCTTTTTCAAAGCCGCCGACATGTTGAGTGGGCCCCGGAGGGCGGAAATCTTGGCCAAGACCATGATCGGACAGGTAAGGCGGCTGGGAGGGGTCGCGACCCCGTTACAGGAGCCGTGTTCAGCTTCAGGAAAATCCTCATGGATAAAGAGGTCGACCAATTCCTGCCTGCCAAGAAAACCCACCAATTGGGTGGATGGGCCAAATTTCTTTCTTGGGCAGGATGCTTAGTGAGGGCCGCTAGTTCCCTACCCCGTTGATCAAGTTCCTTCTCTTCCTCAATCTGCTTCGCTCCTTTTCTCTCCGATTCTGTCCCAGGGGAAAACCGTCGTCCAAGCGGAGATTGATGCGGCCGCTGAGCTGATCGACTTCTTCCGTTTCAACGCCAAGTACGCCATAGAGTTGGAAGGTCAACAGCCCCTGAGTGCCCCCCCGAGTAGCAACTCTATGGTCTATCGGGGGCTGGAGGTACGGCGGAAAACGGGGTCCCGGATAAGATCGGAGCCACTGGAGCCATCTGAGTAATCGTGGACCTTAGCTTTCTTCATCGCCTTCTCCAGTTCCTGAGAACTGAAGTCTAAGAACTACACACACACACACACACACACTCCTTCCCTTATAGTTGCCTGGCTGTTGAGGGCTTGTGTCATCTGCACAGCATAGGGACTAGAAACTTGAGTTTTGCAGTTTCATTTTAGTTTACTTCCTTTTGCCTATGAGAACTCAGTTCTACTGAAGGTGGGGGTAAATACCACGTCTGTGGCTTTTCCTCACACCTGAAGCCCAGCTGCGCCACTGAAGGTTTTAATATAAGAATAAATGTGAGCTTTCTTTCGCCTTCCTTCTGTGGCTTTGGATTCCACTGTGTAATCGATCCTTTTCTCTCAAAATCCTTCAGGGTTTCGTAGCTGCCATCTCTCCGTTTAACTTCACCGCCATCGGCGGCAACTTGGCGGGGGCTCCTGCATTGATGGTGAGCATTTTATTCATTCATTCATTCATTCACTCATTCACATGGCCAAGAGCAGTGATGGCGAAACTTTTGGAGACCGAGTGCTCAAACGGGGGTGGGGGGGTGTTTGCGGACTCTGTACTGGGGGGAGGGAGGAAGTGCTCCCATCGGGCTGATGGGTAGAGGGGCGGGGCAAACTCTGTGCTGGGGGAGGGAGGAAGCGCTCCCATTGGGCCACCACCAGCCTAGAAGATAATTTCTAACCCTTTTCTTAACCTCTGTTCTTGCTTCACCCTTCCAGGGGAATGTGGTCCTCTGGAAGCCCAGCGATACAGCCATGCTGTCCAGCTACGCAGTCTACAAGATCCTTCTGGAAGCCGGCCTCCCTCCCAATATCGTTCAGTTCGTGCCGGCAGACGGCCCCGTCTTCGGAGACACCGTGACGAGCTCGGAGCACTTGGGTGGGATCAACTTCACTGGCAGCGTGCCGTAAGTGTGGGTGCTCTGCTTGGGGCAGGGAATGTTGGTTTTGCCGTTGACCTGTTGGGTGGACACAAGTGTGGAAGTCATCTCTCCACTTGGGTTTTGTAATCCTAAAGATGTTCTTCCCAACAATGGTTAAGGACACCAGAAACCAAGCAACGGGTTTAACGTTGGTGGGTGAGTTCAGCCTGGAGATGGGAAGATCAAGAACCAATATGAGAATGATCTTCAGACATCACCTAGATTAGGTCCTCAAACTTGGCTCTCCAGATGTTCTTGAACTTCAGTTCCCAGAAGCCCTTGTCAGCAGGTGTGCTGGTCTTGAGCTTCTGAGGATTTAAGTCTAAGAATACCTGGAGAGCCAAATTTGAGGAACCCTGGCCTAGAAGGTGGAGCAAACCTCTCTTTTTCTCCCTCCAGTGAGCTGGGCATGATCTGCCAAATTCATACGCAGAGTTTGAGGGACTAAACATTAGGAGGAAAGCTTTGACCATAAGAGCCATTTGGTGGTGGATCAAACCCTCAGAAGGTAGGAAGCTCTTCTTCATTGAAGGTCTTCACATGGTCCTCCAAGGTCCATACAAAGACCTTTAACGAAGGAAAGTTTAGAGACCAGGATGAAATGTTTGGAGGGAAGTTTGGACCATAAGAGCCATTCAGTGGCAGATCGAACTCTCAGAAGGTGGTAAGAAGCTCTCCATTGAAGGTCTTCACATGGTCCACCAAGGTCCATACAAAGACCTTTAACAAAGGAGAGTTTAGAGACCGGGATGAAAAGTTTGGTGGAAAGTTTGGACCATAAGAGCCATTTAGTGGCAGATCGAACTCTCAGAAGGTGGTAAGAAGCTCTCCATTGAAGGTCTTCACATGGTCCTCCATGGTCCATACAAAAACCTTCAACGAAGGAGAGTTTAGAGACCGGGACTAAACATTAGGAGGAAAGTTTGGATCATAAGAGCCATTTTGTGGCAGATCGAACTCTCAGAAGGTGGTAAGAAGCTCTCCATTGAAGGTCCATGCCGAGACCTTCAACGAAGGGGAACTTCCAACCTTCTGCCCACATCACGTTGGCTGCAAATTTCCCAGCAAAGGAGCCAGGCGTGTATTTGTGAGATGACTTTTGAGGTTGGGCCAGACAAGGGGTCCATTCTATGACCCTCTCCTTCCAAAGACGGAGGCAGAATCCCACGAGCACGTCTTTGGCCGCGAAGGTTTGGTCTCCTTTGGATAACCATTTCCTTGAAAAGACGAGCCTCAAAGAAAAAGGGCCGCGAGCTCCATTTTGTCCGGGCGCTTCTTTCTCTCGTCTACGCCTCTCCTTTTTGATTTCAAGTGTGACCAAATTCTTGCTTTTCAAAACAATAAAAATGCTAATGCCCTCGCGCCAGGGGTCCCCGCGCGCTCGGCTGCTAATTTATGAGCCTCCCTACCTTTTAGGGAGCAGAGCGCATTGGAGCATGGCGTTCCTAGCGGCCCTTCGGTGGCGTTAATAGTCTTTTGAGAACCGGAGATTGCAAACCAGACGGGACGGGGTGGTGAGCAGGGTGGAAGGAGCAAAATATTCCCCTGTCCCTCTGCCCCCCCCCCCCGGAATGTCTCATCTATGAGACGTTAAGTTGCCCAGATTGGGGTTTCTTTACATGCCAGGGTGTGATTTTTAAGTTTCTCCTTATAGGCAAGTTGTGTTTGCAGCTGACTTCTTTAGAAGTTAAAAAAATAATAATAATCAGCCGATTGGCATTTAGCAAACAGTAAGGCCTCCCTTGCTCGAAAGCCAGTCATATCCAACTCTAGGGTTCAGTGCTCACCTTTGTTACTAGCCAAATAGCCAGCCAGTGCTGTCTGCGTCTGAAGAAGTTTCCGTGGTCATGTGGCAGGTATGACTAGATGCCGGAGCGCACGGAACGCTTTTACTTTCCCCGCCAAATTGGTACCTATCAGTTCAGCATCTTAACCACTAAGCCTTCTACTTCTTCACCACAAGCCTCCTCCTCCTCCTTCTTCTTCCCATCATCCTCCCAGCCATGGTGAGACTAGCATTGTGAAAGAAATGAATCCCATCTCGTCACTTGGCAGAAGGCAAAGAGGATGGAGAGGGAGAGGACCATAGACTCATGGAGTTGGGAAGGGTCTCCAGAGGTCATCTAGTCCAACCCAAATCCACAGCTGGGAATGCGTCCCGTCCGGTTTTGGGTTGGAACTTTGGCAAACCAAGGATTTGTGAACAAAAGCTGTGTCGTTTCGGGCGGAAAGGCATCTTGCGTGGGCTTGTGGTAAAAGAGATCCTGAAATCTGCCTTATTTAGCTCTGATCGCTTCCCGTTCAGCTTTTCTTGCGCAGATTCCCAGTCAGGGTCCCACAAATGTTCCTTTTCTCCTTGCTTAGGACCTTCAGGCGACTTTGGAAGCAGGTCTCGGAGAACCTGGATCGGTACCGCAACTTCCCAAAACTTGCCGGAGGTAAGCCGGTTGTGATCTCTTTCCCTCCTTTTTCACAAGTCCTCAAATCCATCCATCCGTCCACCTGCTTGCATATGACCAATTACGCTGCATCACAAAATAAATAAATATTGTCTGCTACTTGATCTTATCCATGTTTCCAGTACTAAATCAAGTGTGCTGAATCCAAATCTGAAATCTGATTCTGCCTAGGACATCAGGATCTTAAATTGATTACATGTCTAGACGCGATTAGCTACATTCTCTCACAGCTGCGCCTACTCAACTTTAGCTCAAAACAGACTCACAAATGGCCTAGCTGTACTGTCCAGTAAGATGGTTTTCGCACTAGAGATAAGCCCCTTTGGTCCATCTCACCTTAGATACCTAATTCTGACCTCAGCTCACTGACTTGCGCAAGACCTGCCTGGCCGCTGCTGGAACATGCATGCCACCAGGGGACGTGATTCAGCTGGAGGCAGCAGCAGGCCGAGTGGTACCTACAACTGTTATAATGTTCCCATGTAAAAATACATTGGGTTGGACCCAATGACCAACCGTTTGAACCGCTATAGCATGCACGCGATAGGCAAATTCTGAGTTCGGATTTGGAATCGGCACCCTTCATCGCATGTAAATCGCCGACCTCAGAAGGATGGAAGGCTGAATCAACCTTGAGCCCTGGCCAGGATGGAACTCACAGCCTTTGGGCTGCAGGACAGCAGCTTTTAACCACTGCACCTCCAGGGCTCTAAGAAACCGGAGAACGATCTGGGGCAGGCATGTGGTGGTGGTGGTGGTGGTGGTGTCGTTTTGAGTTTTCAGGGACTGTGCAGACCCCGTCCAAAGCCTTTTGATATCCTTCTTTTTTTCTCACCCCCAAAGAGTGCGGCGGGAAGAATTTCCACTTCGTCCACGCCTCAGCCGACGTGGCCAGCGTGGTGAGCGGCACGCTGCGCTCGGCCTTCGAGTACGGTGGGCAGAAGTGCTCGGCCTGCTCCCGCCTCTACGCCCCCGAGTCCCTGTGGCCCCGCATCAAAGCCAAACTCCTGGAGGAGCACCAGAAGATCAAAGTGGGCGACGTGAGTTTCGGGGCCCGCCTCTCCCGCTGAAGGGGCTTTGCGGCTCAGCGGGCGGCTGATGGGATTAGAAGGCTGCTTTCGCGGGCTGCTTAATTCCCATCGAAGGGGGCTGCTTCGCTCCGGGGAGGGGGAGAGTCTTGCAAAAACCTCCCCCCCCTTTAAAAAAACCCCTTATATTCTGCACTCGTCCTTCACTCTTTCGCTTCCACCCTTTGGGTGCTTAGAGGCGAACATGTCGCATGAGAAATGCTTTTGCTGGAAATTGGTTTAAAAAGGGGGTCCCTGTGGACTGCTGCCAACCTAGCAGTTTGAAAGCAAGAAATTGTACATAGATAAATAGGTACCACTTTGGCTGGGAAGGTAAACAGCATTCCGTCCACTCCGGTGTCTAGTCATGCCTGCCACATGTCCACGGAAACGTCTGCATAATCAGACAACGCTGGCTCTTTGGTTATAAACAGATGAGCACTGAACCCTAGAGTCGGATACCTTTACCTTTACCTATTGACTGGCTCGAGCGGTTAACATGCTGAACTCGATGACTGGAAGGTTGGCAAGTCAGCAGTTCAAGACCCCGAGTGCTGCATGGTGGAGTGAGCTGCTGTCGTCTGTTCTGGCTCCTGCCAACCTAGCAGTTCCAAAGCAAGACATTGCAAGGAGAGAAAGCGGTACCGCTTTGGCTGGGAAGGTAACAGTGTTCTATGCACTCAGGTGTCTAGTCATGCCTGCCCACATGTCCATGGGAACATCTGCAGACAGCGTCCTTTATATACTGGCGCCTGTGAATTTTAGTCAGGGATGGGGGAAATCCAGAATATTTGACCCCGGATTATCTCTGTGAAAGTCTGCAGCCCTGTGAGATGCTTTATGCAGGGCAGACATGAATTTTTCAACAGTCTCCCCACTTAAGACAGGGCTGTTTTGCATTGGAGAATTTGGGTTGGGGGGAGGTGTTATGGATCCACCCAACAGACCCCAAAAGAAACTCTTGAGGCATCAAAATCCCTCCCTTGCTTCTTAGGACTGAGAAGGTGGTAAATCATTTGTGTAGTAAATCAAATAACTAAAACTTCCCGAGAGCTCCAAGTAGCTTATTCAGCCCACCCCTCTATCTGCAGGTTCAGTATCAGTGGTTCCAGTTATCTGTGGGTCTAAAAATATTTTTAAGTATCCCAGCATATATGGGGCACTGCCAGAACTGGCCACTAGAGGCCACTGTCGGCTATGTAATGCTGACAGAACAGAGGCAGACGTTTTGGTAGTTCTCCTGTAGAACGACGGAGGCATTTGAAACCCCTGCTTCTATGACTCCGGTATGTGTGCTAAGTATAGAGTTCGCTATTATTCATGGTTTCAGGTACCTGTAGAAGGTCTATAGAGAGAGAGGATGTGGTGGCCAAAATCAAGAAAAAGAAGCAGGCAGCCATAAAAGAAGCCCAGAGTTTGAAGAGTTTTGGGGGTCCCAGGAACTCCCAGGCAGCGGAAAGTAACCTTTTCTCTCCCATCTGCCAGAAACTTTGGCCCCACTCGTGGCCAGTCCCAAAAGAAAATCCTCCTTTCTCTCCGAGCGTAGATGGTAACCGGCAGCTGATTATCCCAATTATATCCTTTGCTTCCCATAACCTTTTCTTCCTCCTTTTTCCTCGGCAGCCGACGGAGGACTTCGGCACCTTCTTCTCTGCCGTCATCGACAAAAAGGTAATGTACCTGGATCCGTGTGCGTGTGTTTGTGTGTGTGTGTGTGTGATTGAAAGTTAGAATTGACTTGATGGCATGCATTGAGTTGTTGTGAAACTGCTGTCCTGCAGTCCAAAGGTTGTGAGTTCAATCCTGAACAGGGATCGAGGTCAACTCAACCTTCCATCCTTCCGAGGTCAAAATGAGTCCCCGGCATGTTGGGGGCAAAATGCTCATTAAACTTGTGAACTGCCCAGAGAGGACACTAATTAAGCGTTTATGGTGGGGCAGGGTAGAGAAGTGTGATTGGACTGCGGCGGCTCAGCGGTTAAGACGCTGAACTTGACAACCGGAAGGTCAGCAGTTCGAGACCCGAGTGCTCCCTGACGGCTGCTGTAGCCAGATTTGCCTGGTGGACTACTAGGGTACGCGGCACCAGGGTGAATCAGCAGGCCAGAAAACCAACAAAAATGATCTTATTTTACGCCAGTAACTATTACGTATGTTCAACTCTGTTGCATACACTCCATTGGACATGTATAGATTGCTATTTTATCCGTATTTTAAAACTGTTTTTATAACTTGTCTACAACTTTTAAGTGTTTGATGTGCTGTCACGCTTTTTCGATGCTGCTGAGTTTCCTATATTTCGATCCTGTTTTACTCTGTTCTGATGCCAATGGATGTGCTGCAGCGGCTGTATTTTGTTTACACTCGCCTGACTCAAACCCTTTTGCTGCAACTGGCCATGGGCCACAATAAAGGATTGATTGATCGATTGACCCGAGCGCTGCATGACGGAGTGAGCTCCAAGCTAGCAGTTCGAAAGCGAGAAATTGCAAATAGACAAACAGGTACCATGTGGGTGGGGAAGGTAAAGAGAGTTCCGGGCACTCCGGTGTCTAGTCTAGTCGTGCCTGCCACTGCAACACTCTTACCTCTTGTCTGGCTCCGTATCTCCACCTCCCAGGATCTGAACTGGTTTCCATTGCTCCCTCTTTCTCTCCCTTCCCAGCCGAAGCCCTGCTGAGATTTACGACTGAGCTCGGAGAAAGGCTTTATTTATTATTATTATTATTATTATTATTTAAAAAAGCCCCGTATTTCCGCGGTTTAAGAGCATGCATCTGTCAACAACGATAACGCCGCTGCGCTGCCCCTCCTTCGCGTCTGCCTAACCCCCCTCTAACATTCGTTCATCTCTCCACGCTTTTTTCTCGGGACTTTCTTTGATGTCGTCTGCTGCTCCTGTTGAATTGAACTAATCTCAATTCGTACCCTCAAAGAGTTTTCGGGGGGCTCCCACCCCCCCAGCATCCGGCCGTGCGAGACGATGGCTTTTGGGGCAAGCGCCGCAAATCTATTCTCCACTTAGCATCTTATTTCGCCTCCCAAGTCTTCTGGTTTCTCGTCCCCAAAATGCACCTTTGCTGGGGGGGGGTGTTTCCTTGATTCTTGAGACGGTGATCTTTTCGACGGCTCCGTCACGCACGTAAGCCGGTCCTCCGGCTGCGGCCAGAAGTTTGGAAGAGTTGCATCTTAATTTAATTTTTTGGGTGTGTGTGGGAAGGGACCGTAGGACTTATAAAATCCTTCCAGATGTGCCGGTGGGATATTTTGAGGGAAGCACAGTTTCCAAAATCTGGACTAGTGATGGCCATCCTTGGCACTCCAGGTGTTCTTGGACTTCAATTCCCAGAAGCCTCAAGTCAGCTCTCCTGCTGATCGGGGCTTCTGGGAATTGAAGTCCAAGAACATCTGGAGTGCCAAGGTTGGTCTAGTCCAGTGATTGTGAACCTTAGCACTCCAGGTGTTCTCGGACTTCAGTTCCCAGAAGTCCAAGTCAGCACTCCTGCTGATCGGGGCTTCTGGGAATTGAAGTCCAAGAACATATGGAGTGCCAAGGTTGGTCTAGTCCAGTGATGGTGAACCATGGCACTCCAGGTGTTCTTGGACTTCAGTTCCCAGAAGCCCAAGTCAGTGCTCCTGCTGATCGGGGCTTCTGGGAATTGAAGTCCAAGAACATCTGGAGTGTGCCAAGGTTGGTCTAGTCCAGTGATGGTGAACCATGGCACTCCAGGTGTTCTTGGACTTCAATTCCCAGAAGCCCAAGTCAGCGCTCCTGCTGATCAGGATTTCTGGGAATCGAAGGTCAAGAACGCCTGGAGTGCCAAGGTTGGCCATACCTGGTCTAGACCTTCCCCAGGCTCTAAAGGTCGCCATTGTTGGAAAACCATTCATGTCCGACTCTAGGGTTTGGTGCTCACCTCCGTTTACAGCCAGAGAGACAGTGTCGTCTGCCTCTGCAGACGTTTCTGTGGTCATATAGCAGGCAAGGCTAGACACTGGAGTGTGTGGAATGCTGTTACTTTCCCAGCCGATGCGATGCCTGTTTATCTAGTTGCAAATTCTTGTGAGGTTGGCAGGAGCTGGGTCAGACGACCGGAGCTCATTCCGTTGTGCGGCACTTGGGTCTCAAACTGCTGACTTGGGTCTCTATCTATCATGATCACTGACGGGTCAAAGGTTCTAGTTAGGATGCTCAGAATTTAAGCTCAAATCTCTTTCGATTGGAGACGACACAGAATACGTCACAAGTCCGTCTCCTTCCTTTCTCTCTCTCTTTCCTGTCAAGTCTTTCGAGCGCATCACGAAGTGGATCAAACACGCCGAGACATCGCCCAACCTCACCGTCCTCGCCGGGGGTGGATGTGACGACAAGGTCGGGTATTTCGTCCAGCCGTGCATCGTGGAGACCAAAGACCCCAAAGACCCCATCATGCAAGAGGTGACGCATCCGCCCCCTCCCCATTGTTTCCTGTGATAAAGTTGGGTATGAGGAGCCCTGGTTGGCGCATTGGTGAAACTGCGGCCCTGCAACCCAAAGGGTGTGAGTTCCATCCCAACCAGGGCTCAAGGTTGACTCAGCCGCTTCCAGACTTGTAAAATGAGGACTCAGCGTGTTTGTTTGTTTATTTATTTATTTATTTATTTATTTATTTATTTATTTATTTATTTATTTATTGGGGGGAGGGATTATTAATTAACTAAATATTTAGTTGGTTCCTGGTAAAGTGTTTTTTTGCAAAGTTAGGATATTCGAGCGCAATAAATCCAAAATTTCCAAATATTTATGGATCCCTTTAGGTATTGTTTGAAAGACTCCGCTGACTATGGGTATGACAATCAATTTCTTAATCCACAGATGCTCCACTTCTGTTTGTTATTTTCTCCAGCTGTTTGTCCTCAATTCATGCATCTATTATAGCAATGTATTATTATTACAGTATTAAAAAATAAATTAATCCAGCACTAGATCCACAGTCGAAGAATGGTATGGAAATAACAGTTCAAGATCAGGTAACATCTAAGTCGGGGGTTCCCAACCAAAGGCCCACGGGCCGGACCCAGCCCACGGTACCATTTCATGTGGGCCCCACCCCCTCCAAGGGCATTTGAGAAACAACATGGCTGCCCCTTTAAAGCTATTGGGACAAAATGGCTAACCCCCATCATGCAGGCAGGGCGAAATGGCCGTCCGGCCCATGAAGCTGACTGAGAAGACCAGGAACCCCCTGATCTAAGTCAATAAGCAATCCCTATTAAAGTTTAAGTCCGATAGACCCCAAAATTTCCAAATATCTAGGCGTCCTTTAGGTATGGCTCCGAGCACTATTGATTGATATGGATGCAACAACAGACTTCTTAATCCACAAAGGCTCCACTTCAATTTGCAAATGGCAATAGTTTGTGTGGTTTTTCTCCGGCTCTTTTGTCCTCCATTGGTGCGTCTCCTAGTATAGCCGTGTCAATAATAACCCTCGGTCGTCTTCTTTTCCACAACAGTTACATCAGGTGTGTTACGAGTCAGAAGTCTCTCTGTTTGAATTTTCAAATCTCCTCCCAAGATCTTGTCTGTCTTATTTTCTAAACTTTTCTCCAACCCAATAATGTTTACTGTGTTTGAATCCAACGCATAGGAGATTTTCGGTCCGGTCCTCGCGGTCTACGTCTACCCGGAGAAGCAATACCGAGAGGTCCTCCAGCTTATAGACAGCACTTCTCCCTATGGCCTCACGGGGGCGGTGTTTGCCCAGGATAAGTAAGTACTGAAGTATTTCCAACACTAGTGTTTCCCCAACCTTTGGGTTTTTTAGACTTCCATTCCTCAAAGCACTGATCAGCCAATGGTAACTTAGGCTTCTGGGAATTGAAGACCTCCGGTGGGCCTCGGCCCCACGTTGGGAACCAGTGAACTACGTTCCCGTTTCCATTTTTAACTACACTTTCGTCTTCACCCTAATTGGGCAGCTGGAGCGGTGGCAGCGACCCTACGAAATGAGTCCGCAAAAATTTAATTTATTTCTTATTTATTTAAGTTGGGGGAAAAATTTGGATTTAATGCACCCATCTTTTGCCAAGCCTCCTCTTTTCAAGGGCTGGGAAATCCATGCTTCACTATTGATTTGTGTGTGGGTCGTATTGAATGTGGCGGCTCAGTGGTTAAAGACGCTGAACTTGATGGCTGGAAGGTCGGCTGGTCAAGCAGTTCGAGACCCAAGTGCTGCGCGACGGAGTGGGCTCCAACTCGGTTCCTGCCAACCTAGCAGTTTGAAAGCAAGAAATTGCAAGTAGATAAATAGGTACCACTTTGCCGGGAAAGGTAACAGCATTCCATGTGCTGCCTAGTCATGCCTGCCACATGTCCATGGATACCCTAGAGTTTCCCCTCTTCTTTCTCTTCTCTGCTTCTCCTTAATTCTCGTAGATCTGTCGTTGCCGAAGCCACGAAGCTGCTGCGAAACGCGGCCGGCAATTTCTACATCAATGACAAGTCCACCGGCTCCGTGGTGGGCCAGCAGCCGTTTGGCGGTTCCCGTGCTTCAGGTACGCTTGGGATGGGGGTGGCCGTTTTGTCCCAACAGCTTCAAAGGGTTGTGTGGCCATTTGGTTTGTCAAATGCCCTTGGAGGGGGTTGGGGGGCCTACATGAAATGGCCCCATGGGCCAGATCTAGCCCACAGGCCTTTGGTTGGCAACCCCTGCTTTAGTATGTTTCAAAATGATTTATTTAGTGTACAGTAGAACCTCGTATAATGAAAGTAATTGGTTCCGCAAGGCACTTCGTTATATGTTTTCCCCCCGTTGTACGGTGTACAACGAAAAGCTCTATGGGAAAAATCGTACAGCGAAAATCCCTATGGGAAAAATCGTACAAGTTGCAGCCAACCTTCGAAATCAAGAAATTGCAAGTAGATAAATAGGTACCACTTTGGTGAGAAAGATAACAGCATTCCATGCACTCCAGTGACTAGGCACGCCTGCCACATGACCATGAAAACGTCTGCAAACGTAGACAGCTCTGGCTCTTCGTCTGTAAACAGAGATGAGTATTGAACCCTAGAGTCAGATACGACTGGAGCAAGTGTGAACTTTACCACGTCACACATCGGGCAAAAAGGAAATCCACCGCCACAACTGATAACCCTCCTGAAGGTGGCAACCTAACATATCAATTTTTTTTAAAAAAAATCTAACAAAGAAAGAAGTAAAACTTTGAGCAGTGATTCTACGGTTCTAAGAATGGACAGTTCTAGAAAGTGAAGCAACAGCTGCTCTGAAAGTAACCGGAAGAAATAAATCGCCACACAGAATACCAACAGAATTTGATTGGGATTCCTGGATTGAGCAGGGGGTTTGGAATCGATGGGTCTGTGGGTCTATAACTTAATTGCATTTTTCACGGGGGTCTGTTTTTCATTCGCATGACGGCTTGATGGTCCTTTTTGAACCAGGAAGAAGGTGGGATATTAAACAAGGAAAGAAAGAAGGCATCTTCTAAGCCACACTTTTTTGTTTTCTTCTCTCTCTCTCTTTCAACAGGCACCAATGACAAGCCAGGAAGCCCCATGTATATCTTACGCTGGACATCCCCGCAAGCCGTCAAAGAAACCCACGTTCCTTTGGGAGACTGGAGATACCCCTACATGCAGTGATGCCGCTTAGCCGCGTCTCCCCCCCCGAAACGCCTCCGTCTTCCCTGCGTACAAAATGGTGGATCTGATAACCGCCGTTCCCGGGCCTTAATGCACAGACGTAATTGGGAACGGACTTATCTCCGTAGCGTTTAGCAACCTTACTTTGTTGTTTTTTTTATTTCGGAGGTGATGCCTTCTGGATTGCAAAAAAGGCTTATCTCTTCTTCTTTTTTTGGGGGGGGACTGAGCTAATAAAATACCCACCCCCACCCCCAAATTTGGACGCGGTGGTTTTCCCGCGTTAAACGTTCGTGGAACGAATTGCCAATCTTTCGTCTCTTTCTTTTCTCCGTTCCGATCGTGCCTCTTCTTCCAGCTTAGGGTAAGAAAGAAGGCGGTGAGTTAATGGGATGTGTAAAAAGAGCTGGAAGAAGCAACCTTGAGAGATTATTTTCAATTTTTGTCCCCGAAATTCGCCCAGGATTATTCGCATTTCCGTCCCGCTGGTCAACTGTTGCCGTATTTTTCCTGCAACGTATGTGTCCCGTCCCCTCCTCCAAATGATAATAGAAGAACAAGCACAGCTTACATTGATCCACAACAACACAATCCACAGACAGATCTTTTCATCTGCCAGCAACAAGCAAATTTCTTTTTTTAAGTATGCAGGCTTCTGACTTCTACAGAATAATTCATCAGGCCCACTGGGCAATAATATTTAATTTAATTTAATTTTCGCAAATGCAGGTAAACTCGAATATTTGACCCCTTTTCAGGGGCTGCAACGCATTTTATACCTCAACCCTAGTGTTACTGTAGAGATGCACCGCCCAGTTGGATGAAGAGACCTGTAAAACTCAACAGCTTGCACACATTGTGGAATTAGAGTCCTAATAAAGGTATTGCCTTCCTGTCTGTTTGGGACGTGGTTATGGAGGTAGCTCTGTCCCTTTCTAGGTATTTTCCTCTACTCCAAAGAAGGTTAAAATTTACAAAGGGTTCAAGCCTCGGAGATCCGTGTTACACTGAAGTCTCAACACTGGACGCTGTGCAGAACGAAAACCTCGCCCGGTTTGGCTTAGCAGATTCTCGACAGGTCTGGAAAGCCGTCAGATCGGGGTGAAACGGGACGCATTTTGGCGGCCGCAACGTGTTTGCGCAGAGTGTGCGTGGAAGCGTGTCGTATCCTGCTGCTGACTTAAAGGCTTCGTTAGGAGCGCTCAAACGCACGGGTGGCGATGAGTGTTGATTGTTCATCTCCTTTGCTGCTGCTTGGCTAATAATTCTAATAAAAGTTACTCGCAAGCAGAAAAGATGGTTTGTTTCCCTTGGGTTGCGTTTTAAGGAACTGGATGTCATCTTTTGGGGGTTAAGTGGTGTGTGTGTGTGTGTGTGTGTGTGTGTGTGTGTGTGTGTGTGTGTGTGTGTGTGTGTGTGTGTGTGTGTGTGTGTGTGATTGTCGGTCTATGTCGTACCTGTCAAGTTTTGGATTTGGAAATAAGGGAACTTTCCCGGCAAATAAGGGATACTTGACAGGTATGATTATCCTTTGCTGCCCTCCAATGGTGGCAATAGGGCATTGCAGTCTAATTAATAAGGGATGATGGCGGGAAAGAGGTAAAATAAGGGGTTTTCCTGGCCAATACGGGATACTTGACAGCTATGCTTATCCTTTGCTGCCCTCCAATGGCAGCAATAGGGCATTGCAGTCTAATTAATACGGGATGATGATGGGGAAGAGCGTAAAAATAAGGGGTTTTCCTGGCCAATACGGGATACTTGACAGCTATGATTATCCTTTGCTGCCCTCCAATGGCGGCAATAGGGCATTGCAGTCTAATTAATAAGGGATGACGGCGGGAAAGGGTAAAATAAGGGGTTTTCCTGGCCAATAAGGGATACTTGACAGCTATGGTCTGTATGCAAATTCTGGTGGCTTAATGGTTGACGACTGGAAGGCCAGCATTTTGAGACCCGAGTGCGGCATGACGGAGCGGGCGCCTGCCCTCTGTCCCAGCTCCTGCCAACCTCACAGTTCAAAAGCAAGAATGTGCCACTAGATAAACAGGTACCGCTTGGGCGGGAAAGGTAAACAGCTTCCTGTGCACCCTTGTTTCTAGTCACGCTGGCCACGTCAATCCTAAAGTAAATCATCCCTGACTGCTCCTTGGAATGACAAATATTGAAGGTGAAGCTAAAGTACTTTGGACACCAAATGAGAAGAGAGGACTCACTCGAGAAGGCCTTGATGCCGGGAAAGATGGAAGGCAAAAGGAGAAGGGCAGAGGATGAGGAGGATGGATGGCATCGTTGACGTGGTGGGCGTAGATTGGGTGAGCTACGGAGGATCTTGGAGGACAGAGGAGCCTGGCATGCGGTGGTCCATGGGGTTGCCAAAAGTCGGACTCGACTGTGAGCGACAGCAGCAGCTGATTTCTCTACGAGACGGTAGAAATGGCTTGACGGTAAGTTTGGCAGACAAATTCCCCGTCCCGCCTGGCAACTCACGCCGCCCTCCGATGCAAATCCACTTTTTCTGCCTGGTTGCCTGAACTTGGTGAGATGCCAACCGAAGATTGTCCTTAGATAATCAAATATAAGCAAGGTTTTCCCAGGCAAATGGGGAGGCGTAGTGGCGTGATTTGGTTGAGAAAATCAGAAGATTTGCATAGCAAAATGGGCAAAGGACGTGGCCGGGAAAGGTGGAGGTTTAATGGCTAAGCTCCGAGAGAAGAGGTAGACGTTGTGGTTGGCTTTATGGGTCAAGTTGGAAGCCATCTCTCCCTCTTGCGAGAAACGCCTTGTCCACATCCCAACTTAGGCCTTCCGGATGCTCCCAGTTGGAAGACCCTGAGCAGCCCATGGAGGAGAAGATTGGTCCTCACCTACCTGTTCTCCACCCCTCTTTTAGTTGGTAACTCAACCAAGCTCTGTAGATACCTGCTTGGAGGTCCACCACCCAAAGAGGCTCACCTGTGATCTTAGACATCCCTGTCCAGGACCGCCTTCCATCTACAATGAATCCATAGGACCAAGTAGCTGATTCCACGCTTGATGGTAGACCCCACATTCCCCCACTAGGGCTGTGATGGTCAACCTTGGCACTCCAGGTGTTCTTGGATTTCAATTCCCTGAAGCCCAAGTCAGTATTCATGCCAATTGGGGATTCTGGGAATTGAGGTTCAAGAACAGCTGGAGGGCCATGGTTCGCCATCAATGCCTGAGGGACTTCCAAGTGGACCCTGAAACTATAACTGTGAACATCAGTAAACCTTGGAATTATCTACCTTAGAGTACCAGACAAATTCTTGGTTGGTCTTGAGATCAACCCTTTAAAGTCTAGACCAGTGATGGGCAACCTTGGTACTCCAGGTGTTCTTGGACTTCAATTCCCAGAAGCCGTAGTCAACACTCCTGCTGATCGGGGCTTCTGGGAATTGAAGTCCAATAACATCTGGAGGGCCAAGGTTGGTCTAGTCCAGTGATTGTGAACCTTAGCACTCCAGGTGTTCTCGGACTTCGGTTCCCAGAAGCCCAAGTCAGCACTCCTGCTGATCGGGGCTTCTGGGAATTGAAGTCCAAGAACATCTAGAGTGCCAAGGTTGGTCTAGTCCAGTGATGGCCAACCTTGGCACTCCAGGTGTTCTTGGGCTTCAATTCCCGAAGCCCAAGTCAGCACTCCTGCTGATCGGGGCTTCTGGGAATTGTAGTCCAAGAACATCTGGAGTGCCAAGGTTGGTCTAGTCCAGTGATGGCCAACCGTGGCACTCCAGGTGTTCTTGGGCTTCAATTCCCAGAAGCCCAAGTCAGCACTCCGGCATGAAGTGGGAATTGAAGTCCAATAACATCTGAAGTGTGCCAAGGTTGGCCATCACTAGTCTAGACTGTCAACCACGTGGTTCATGTTGCATCCATCTGTGTTGGAATTGTTACCCTCTGCTGCTAGTAGCATTTAGCAGTGCTTGGTTCTACTCAATGCTACAACACACTGGTATATATAATTTTTTTTGGAAAAGGTGGCCAGAAGTCCAATTCTCACTTGTTCCCGGGAGCTTTGCAGAAAGATGGAGTGATGAGGTCGATACTCCCTAACCTGGAGGGTCAAGGGCACCTGTCACCTGTGGAGAGGGAGGGGCATTTAAATGCATGCAAATGAGCCTATCTCGTATGTAAAAAAAAGTGGCCTGAGTGACAGGTGTGGAGAAGTGATTTAAAGACCCTTTTCTGGGCTCAAGCCATCAGTCGGAGAGAGCCATGGGGGCCGCGGTGATATTGGTCTTTGCCTGCCTCGGCACCGTGATTGCTGGGGCGGCATCCATGGTGACCCCTTATTCTCATTTCCACCTGGCCGGAGATTATATTCTGGGGGGGCTTTTCAGATTGCACACCGACGATTCGGCCCGTCCTTACCTCTCTCGTTCCCAAGTCCATGATTGTAAGAAGTAAGTATTTGGAGTGGCAGCGGGGTAAAGGACCATCTCCATGTGAAGAATGGGTGCAGGATTCAGTCTGTTTGGGGGGTTTGGGGGGGGGGTGTTGGAGATTTAGCACCCGTCCCACGTAGGTAGGCAGTGAATTGTTCTTTCCACCTTGAACAGGTAGAAAGATGGGGTTTTATTCAATGACTCTTGGTGGGGAGTACCCAAGGCTCAAAGGAAGGGATGGAAACATGGTAGCGTCGCTCAGCTAAGAGCCGGTCAATGGTGAGTGTGTCTAGAGCAGTGGTTCCCAATGTGGGACCCATGCCCCACAGGGGGACGTCAATTCCCAGAAGCCTAAGTCAGTCCATTGGCTGATCGGTGCTTTTGGCGAATTGACTTGGGCTTCTGGGAACCCAATGGTTGGGATACGTTGGACTAGACGCTTCAGGACCAGATGGTGGTGGATAATGGTAGATGTAGTCCCGGAGTTCTCATCCTTTGAAAGCCAGGGGCTGGGTCATGCTCCCTCAGACAGCTTCGGGGACTGGACGGCCATTTTGCCCTTCCTCCACCACATGGCACTTCTGTGTGCGGTGGTGGCTATGTAGGGGGCACATCAGGGCCCCAGGCCGCAAGTTGAGAATCCCTGGTGTAGTCCTATTGCATGAGAAAGGCTCGCTTGTTTGGCTTGGAGAATGTCCTGCCGGTACTTGGTTAAGAGCGTTGTCCTACCCATGTATAAACAAGAGAGAGTTTGGTTGGTTGGTTGGTTGGATGGTTGGTTGAATGATTGGTTGGTTGGTTGAGTGATTGGTTGTTTAGTTGAATGATTGGTTGCTTGTTTGTTTAGTTAGTTAATTGATTGGTTGGTTGAGTGATTGGTTGGTTGGTTGAGTGATTGATTGGTTGATTGAGTGATTGGTTGATGTCCTCGTCTACCCATGTATAAACAAGAGAGAGTTTAACTACCAGAAAGGGAGGTTGGAAGCAGCCCCACCCCCCTTCAATCATCTATCCCAGACTGTGTGGACTGGAGATGATGGGATGCGTAGACTTACAGCATTGGTAGATGCTTCGATGCCTTCTCGATGCCTTCAAAGGGATTGCGGTAGCTCTAAGGGGTTAAGACACTGAACTGGATGACTGGAAGGTTGGTAGGTCAACAGGGCGATCATGGAAATAAACTATGATTAATCAAAGATTTTAGGATTTGTTGGCTGGCCAGATCCGCTCAGCCTCTTCCCGTAGAGAGCCAGGAATCGTTCTGTGTTGTCTCTCAGGTACACCACAAGGCCTACGGGCTACAGCCTCCTGCAGGCCATGCGCTACGCGGTGGAGGAGATCAACAACTCCAGTGTCCTCCTGCCAGGCGTTTCATTGGGTTACGAGATGGTCGACATCTGTTATTACACCAGCCCCATTCATCCTCTCCTGTATTTCCTCTCGGACGACCGGTCCGTGGTCGAGATCCAGGCCAACTACACCTTCTACCAGCCCCGGGTCTTGGCCGTCATTGGTCCAGACACATCGACTGCCACGGTTACCTCTGCTCACATCTTGAGTCAGTTTCTCGTCCCACAGGTAAGCTGGCCGCGTTTGCTTGGTTTAACCCGCGGGAGAAAGTTTGCCTTCTACCTGGTGCCGAAGTGCTCTTGGTGGACATACCACACGGGGCCTTCCCTCTGTTGACTCCTGACCTGGGGAACTCCTTGCCACAGGAAAACCAGCTCTGTTGTCCCATTTCTGTTCCCTTTGCAAGTGCCATTCTTAGTCCATTGGTTGTCAACTTGTTATCAGTATATAACATTAATTTTTTAATATGGTATTTCTCCTCTCTTGCCAGAAAGTTGTATATTCTTATTTCTTACTAACCGAAGGTTTCCAAAACCCATTAGTAAATTTGTTTGTTGTTTATTGGATCCCTTCTTGTTCCCCCTTTTCTCCAAAGGTCCTTTTATTTATTTAAGTCCTCTAGAACGCCATATTCCAAAATGTATTGAAAGATAAATTCAGGGATTTGTTTTTAAATTGTTCTTTAAGTATGGTTGGTTGGTTGGTTGGTTGAGTGGATAGTTGAATTATTGTTTGGTTGTTTGTTTGGTTGGTTGGTTGGTTGAGTGATTGGTTGGTTGGGAGAATGATTGGTTGGTTGGTTGGTTGGTTGGTTGGTTGGTTGGTTGGTTGAGTGATTGGTTGGTTGGTTGGTTGGTTGAATGATTGGTTGGTTGGTTGGTTAGTTAATTGATTGGTTGATCAGTTGAGTGGTTGAATGGTTGGTTGAGTGGTTAGTTGAATGATTGTTTGGTTGTTTGTTTGGATGGTTGGTTGAATGATTGGTTGTTTGGTTGTTTGGTTGAGTGATTGGTTGTTTGGTTGAATGATTGGTTGCTTGTTTGGTTAGTTAATTGATTGGTTGGTTGAGTGATTGGTTGGTTGGTTGGTTGAGTGATTGATTGGTTGATTGAGTGATTGGTTGATGTCCTCGTCTTCCAGATCAGCTACAGTGCCACCACGGAGCTTCTGAGCAACACCAGGACCTTCCCTGCATCTTTCCGCACCATCCCAAGCATCGAGCAACAGATTTCCATCATCCTCAAGCTGCTGAAGAATTTTGACTGGCAGTGGGTCATTGTTCTCCACAGCAAAGATGAGTATGGCAACCAAAACTTTAACCAGCTGCGGGTCATGACGACCTGGCCTTGCATTGCCTTCCAAGAGGGCATCCCAGCAGTGGGGAGAGATGACCAACCAGACCTCACCAGCGATGCCGAGAAAGAAATCCAGGCCATCGTCGCCAAGATCAAAGAAAGTTCGGCCAAAGTAGTGGTTGTGCTGAGCACGGACACTCCACTTTTGGCGTTCTTCCAGGAGGTCATCCGGCAGAACGTGACGGGGCTGGTGTGGATCGCCACCGAGACCTGGACGATGGATCCTGTCATCCGAAACATCTCAGGGATTTCTCGTATTGGCACTGTCTTTGGGGTAGCCTCCGAAGAGGTCCCCATCCCGGGACTGAGCGACTTCCGGGTCAGGTTGTCCTCAGGTGGACCCAAAGCAAGGGCGGGCCCCGAAACGTGTAACCAGGAGTGCAACGACTGCCTCTCAAAGGCCCAGACATTTGAGGCGTCTCTCCAGGGAATCGGCAGCCGCATCGACTTCAACGTGTACTCGGCCGTCTACGTTGTGGCTCATGCATTGCACCGGCTGCTGGGTTGCAATGCCTCCGCGTGCCACCAACACACCATTTACCCATGGCAGGTGAGCATCACACACACACCTGAAACATTTTGGGGAAGAAAATCAGATTTTGGAAGGGTCACTGCATACACTGTGCAGGTGAGCAAAAATCATTTTTTAAAAAAGTCAAAATTGAAGCCCCCTTTCAAACCTTTCCTCTCTCTCCATTTCACCAAAGAGACTTGTGGGACCCTCGAACCTGTGAGCATTATGTGGAACAAAGTTGCATAGAGCATGATGACTTTCTTTTGCTCACTTATAGCTGCGGAATGAGATGGCCCGGGTGAACTTCACCCTGTTGAATGTCACCATCAGCTTTGATGATAAGGGAGACCCCATAAATGGCTTCGAGGTAATCCAGTGGCTATGGGGCACCCCCAGGAAGTACTACAGAAGAATTGCGAGCTATGGCGAGGACGACCATCAGGTTTATGTTGACTCTGGAAGCATCGAGTGGCACACGGAAAACAACACGGTGAGTCAACCTATCTAAAGGTCAAGGTCGTATCTGACTCTAGGGTTCAGTGCTCACCTCCGTTTACGGCCCAATTTAAGGCCCATGGTCCAGATCCGGCCCCTGTTGCCATTTCATGTGCCCACCACCACCATTCCAAGGGCATCTGAGAAACAAAATGGCCACCCCTTTGAAACTGTTGGGACAAAATGGCCACCCCCATCGTGCAAGCAGGGGAAAAGCTGACTGAGAGAGCGTGACCCGGCCCCCGGCTTGTAAAGGTTGGGAATCCCTGATTTAAACCACCCTTTGCTTTTGCATGCTGGGTTTCTTTCCGAACTTTACCGTCTGTGTTTATTGCAAGGGGTGGGGTGGGGACACACTTGACTAGCGTGAACTTGCGTGAAACCAATCCGACCTGCGCACATACACACAGGTTGAAAAGCGCAAAGTCAACACTTGCGCTAATCTCTTGTCTTTCTGTATTCCAGGTCCCGAGGTCAGTTTGTTCAGAGCGATGTGGGCCAGGGCAGAGGATAAGACATTTCGGGGCCGTTTCTTGCTGCTTTGAGTGTGTAGAGTGTGAACCCGGGACTTTCCTCAATCAAAGTAGTATGTTCTTTTTTTAAACGATTTATCTTTTTTAAAAAAGATATATGCCCTGTGGCCCTGGTTGACTTTCAGAAACTCTCTTGAGGCGCATAAGAACATCTCGTACAATAAAGCAACGCAAAAGGGGACCCGCAAGTGCCAGCAGCCCAAACAATGGGCTGTTGAAATATGAAAGATTAACTGTCCATCTTTGGTCTTCAAAAGGTTTTGGATTCCCTTCTGGGAACTCAAGGTCAAATCCTATCTAGATGGCCGAAGATTGAGAGCCGCTGATCCAGAAGATGAGTTTGGGGGGACGTGAAGGACGATGGACCTTGTGGTCCTAAAGTAGGAGTTCTCAACCTTGTGGACCGAACGTCCCCTTGTTAGGGGACTCCAGAGGTCCTGGTTTTTTGAGTCGGTGGCTCGAGACCCCATAATGTTCCCAAGAACCTCAGAGCCGTGATGGCCAACCTTGGCACTCCAGATGTTCTTGGACTTCAATTCCCAGAAGCCCAAGTCAACATACCTGCTGATCAGGGCTTCTGGGAATTGAAGTTCAAGAACATCTGGGGACCCAAGGTTGAGACACACTAGTCCAGTGATGGCCAACCTTGGCACTCCAGGTGTTCTTGGACTTCAATTCCCAGAAGCCCAAGTCAACATACCTGCTGATCAGGGCTTCTGGGAATTGAAGTTCAAGAACAGCTTGGCTGCCTTAAAGCAGGGGTTCCCAACCTTCTCAATCCAGGGAGCCGGCTTGTGCTTTTTCAGTCAGCTTTGAGGACTGGACGGGCATTTTGCCCTGCCTACACGATGGGGGTGGCTATTTTGTCTCAACAGCTTCAAAGGGGTGTCCATTTTGTTCCTCGAATGCCCTTGGCTGTATTGGGGGGGGGCACATGAAATGTCACTGAGGGCCAGATCTGGCCCATGGGCCTTAGGTTGGGAGCCCCTGCCTTAGAGGGTTTCCTCCAGGATCTCTAGATCTCAGGGCATCAGTTGAAGTGCCAGAAACTAGTTTTGCTTCTACAGAGGTAAATTTTGAGCTGAAGCACATCTGGAGGAGGAGAAAGTTGGGTCTTTGGGTGCAGGGTGGATTGGCCCATCTCTGTGACATCATGCGTAGGTAGTTCCACCCGCGTTCTCCAGATTAAACCTGGTGACCTTAATTTCTTGTGTCTTGCATTGTAGACGTTTTCCACTGCCAGAGTTGTCCGCCTGACATGTGGTCGAACGCTGGCCAAGAAGAATGCTTCTCAAGATCTTTGGTCTACCTCCGCTGGGACAACCTAGCCGCCATCATCTTTTTATTCTTAATTGTTTTGGGCTTCTTGGCTGCCTGGGGGATCTTGTTCACGTTCGTCCGCCACGCCAAAACCCCAGTGGTGAAGTCGGCCGGCGGTCCTCTCTGCTTCCTCATGATCGCCTCCCTCCTCATCGCCTTCCTCAGCATCTTGTTGTACTTCGGACAACCGACGGAGTTCAAGTGCGTCGCCCGCCGCACCGTCTTCGGCCTGTGCTTCACCCTCTGCGTAGCGTGCATGACTGTCCGCTCCTTCCAGATCGTCTGCGTCTTCAAGATGGCCGCCCGGCTACCCACCGCCTACAACGCGTGGGTGAAGTACAACGGGCAGTGGGTTTTCATCGCCACCGTCTTCGCCGTCAAAGTCGGTATCTTAGCGTTGAACCTCTACTTATTTTCTCCGCTCCCACTCCAGAGCGTGGCCAGCAGAAGCGACCCAGCGGTCTCCTTCTTCAGCTGCAACGGCAACTACCACTCGGCCATCGTGGTCAACAACCTCTTAGAGATGGTGCTGTCCTTCGCTTGCTTCTGCTTGGCCTACATCGGGAAAGCGTTGCCGAAGAACTACAACGAAGTCAAATACATCACCTTGTGTATGACCAACTACTTCACCTGCTGGGTGATCCTCTTCGTGGTGATGTCTCTCCACGAAGGAATTGTGGTCACCATCTTTGACTTCGGCGCGGCGGTGTGTAACTTGCTCAGTATCACGTTGGGTTACTTCGGCCCCAAATGCTACGTCATCTTCTTCCATCCCGAGAGGAACACGGCGGCCTTCTTCCAAACGGCCATCCAGAGTTACACCATGAAGCAGGGGTGACCAGGACCTGATCCAGGAGAGACGGAGAAGATGACATCCACCTACGTTGGCGTCCGATATTTCTTGCACCTTAATAAGTCTCCGAGTTGTCAACCCTTGAGGAAGTAAACTGCATGTCATCTCCTGTATTTTCTAAGTCCTACTGCAGATCCCTGAAATCTTGGATAACAGCGAACCCTATATTTTACATTGCAGAGAGAGTGGCCTCTAGTGGACATTGCTGGTAAAGCACCCTAGGAATATGTAGGACAGGGGCTCCCAACCTTTTCAAGCTGGGGGTCGGGTCACACTCTCTCAGTCAGCTTCGTGGGCCGGATGGCCATTTTGCCATGCATGATGGGGGCTGCCATTTTGTCCCAACAGCTTCAAAGGGCAATTTTGCTTCTCAAATGCCCTTGGAGGGGTGGAGGACGGCTACATCAAATGGCACAGTGGGCCGTATCTGGCAGGTGGGCCTTAGGTTGAGAACGTCTACCCTAAAGGAAGCCACTGCCTTGAGTTTGTGGCTTGCACAAGACTAAACACGTGGGTTGAAGGGGTGGGGCCCCACATGAAATGGCACCAGAGGCCCAGATCCGGCCCACAGGCCTTAGGTTAGGTATCCCTGTATTATGGCCTGTTTGAGCAAGCTCAGTCTCGACTCTTGCGTTGGACAGACTCGCTAACAACTCTCAACCTCTCTTGTGGTCACAGAACAGCATTGAACCCATATCAAGTCCAACAATGTCTCGCGCGATAAAGTTATCAGCCCATCTGCTTTCGGTTAGCAGTGCGCTGGGCGGCTAATTGCCAAATCAAACTGTCCGGCAGCCCGCTCGTTAGGTAAGAAGTTATTATTACAAGCTGGACGAGGTTTGGATCCAGCCCAAAACTTGGGATTTTTCTGTTCTCACCCACCGGCTCCCCCCGTCCTTCACCTCTCCAATGCATCTCACTTGCACAGAGTGTTAACCTAAAACACATGGGGAGCTTTGCTCGCCCACGGGACTCTCTCTGTGTGTGTGAGCATGGAAGGTGCATGGAAGTTGCGAACAAGTGCTGGTCTCACACCCTTCTCCTGGGAGTCCCCAAAACTTCAAATATCACAAATAGTGCCCCCCCCCCAATTCTTTGTCTTTCTTTGAAAGGAAACTTTCTCAAGCCGCTTTTGCGGCGACAACGACGTCGATGACCCGCGGGAAATTCCTCCGCTCCCATAACGGATTGTTAAAAAAATAATTTCACTATTTCCACCCCACCCACCGTGATTTGTGCACGATTTCTCCGTGCAAATTTCTGTTCTCTGTGAGATCTTCTCCCAGTTCTGTCCGTCTATCTTGTTCATGTGCGGACACAAATGAGGAGCTGATTGCAGTTCGAAAAGCAAGACATTGCAAGTAGATAAATAGCCACTGCTTTGGCAGCAAAGGTAATAGCGTTTTGAGGGAATTTTCATAGTATTTGGTTTTAATTAGTATTGGGTATGGGTTTTAACTGATGTTGTGAGCCGTCGTGGGACACTTAGGCGAAAAAGGCGGTTATATAAAACCAATAAATAAATAAACAGCATTCTGTGTATCTAGTCATGACTGCCACGTGGCCATGGCAATGTGTGCAGACTCGGGCACAATTTGGTGTGGGAATCACAGCCGTTTGGGCCCCCCTACCCCATCTGCGGAATAATTCTGCATTTGCCAAACAGATGAGTTGATGCAAATTAAGAGGGGAAGAAAAAGTTATAAATAAAGGCAGGTATGCAAATGAGGGCATTTGGAAATGTGCATAAATGTTTTTTACGTGGGGAGAAAAATCCAGCTGTGGTTTATAAAGGGAGAGCCGATAAAAGATAAACGGAAAGGAAATAGAACGCACAGTATGCTGAAATCTAAAATAAATAAATAGTTAAGACACTGACTGGAAGGCGGAAGGTCAGCAGTTCAAGACCTGAGTGCTGCACTTCGGAGTGAGCTCCCATCTCTGCTGCCAACCTAGCAGTTCGAAAGCAAGACATTGCAAGCAGATAAATAGGGACCACTTTGGTGGGAAAGGTAAACAGCACAATGTTCCGTGCGCTCCGGTGTTTAGTCACGCCTGCCACATGTCCACGGAAACGTCTGCAGATGCGGATGGCGCCGGCTCTCCGGCTTTAAACAGAGATGAGCACTGAACCCTAGAGTCGGATACGACTGGCTTTTGAGCAAGGCTGACCTTTACGTTTGCCTAAATAAGTAAATAAACAAACATATATATATATATGGGTTATAATTCAAATTGGAATAACTGGATATACCGTAAATCTCAGGATATGAGATGGCAGTACCACAGTCCGACAGGAGATGGTGCTGTCTCACTCGCTCACTCACTGGCCGGCTGGCCGGATCCAAATTTCCCTGTCCAGAATTTTTGTTCATTTTCTAGAGACATGCGAGTCGGTCGGCCCTGGTGTCAAAGGCTGTGTGTGTTTGTTTGTGCACATGTGCACACGTGTGCGGAAGGGAGCAAGGAGAGTATACGTGGCTGGCAGTTACATTGCAAAGAATACTAGCCCACAGCTCATGTCTTGCAACGGCACCGGAAGAAAACCATAGAAATGATCAGAGGTCACAAAGGATCGGACTCAGTTAGGCGACTGAACAACAAAAAACTAACTAACTAACTGAAGGAAGGAAGGAAGGAAGCAATAGAAGACAAGAAAAGGAAGGAAGGAAGGAAGCAATAGAAGACAAGAGAAGGAAGGAAGGAGAGAATAGAAGACAAGAGAAGGAAGGAAGGAGAGAATAGAAGACAAGGGAAGGAAGGAAGGAAGGAAGAATAGAAGACAAGGGAAGGAAGGAAGGAAGTCTTCCCAGCTGTGGTTCTTAAGCAAAGACTGAAAAAATTACTTTTCAAAATAGTGACTCGCTAAATATCGATGGTTTGTGGGCAGCACATTGCCCGAAACATGCTGACCTTGACTCCAAAGGGTCCATGGATGGGTATTTCCCAAAGATTATTTTTCTACCAAGATTTTATCTCCTCCACAAAAAAAGGGTAATTCTCAGTTGGCGCTGAAGCAGTAGAGGCAGAGGAGGGGGAAAAGGGTGGGAAGGATGCTGGAGATCTACCCCCACATTTCTTAGGGTACCCAAGGGACCGCTTGTCTTCGACGTTCACGATTTGAAGTCAGGAAAACTTGAAGAAGGAGGACAGGTGAATCGGGTTGGCGCCATAGACTCTGCGCACTTATGGCTCTCTGGAGGGGGGGAAAACGCCCCACATGAGATGAATTATGGCCTCATTGTCTTAAGCCCTCGAAGTTGGTTCACATGGGCAGAAAACGGGAAACGGCCGGCTGCAGGGAGGAGAAAGAGAGGGAATGATAGAAGAGACAGGGAGAGGAAAAGAAGGACGGCCAAGCCAACCACAGGGAAACTTGGCTCAGGGCAACTGAGAGTTGGAACAAAACTCTCAACGTTGGCCCCCGGGTCCGTCTTTTGCTCCCGATGGGGGACCCTTGTGTTGGCTTTTGGTGCGCCAGCTGTGTTGTTGGCAACAGCCCTTGTCATGTTTAAGTGGTTTCCAGTGATGGATGGAGAGAAGGACGGAGGGAAAATGAGATCGGACGGAGCAGAGTTCGCGAATAGAAAAATGGAGAAAAGAGACAATTTTGTTCGTTTCGGCTCTCTACGAGAATCCCGTAGCCGTGCCGGCGAATCCGGATAAGTTAGAAGCAAAACCTACTTCGCTTGTCCGAATTCTGCAAAAAAGCATATGTTCATCCCCGGATCTTGGGGTGAAAAGGCCAAGTAATAGGGTGGGCCAGAAAATTCCAACTGGTATTCATTCATATCTAGGGGGGAAAGGGGGAGAAATGTTCAAATTACGTATTTTTTGTAAGAGGGTAAAGGTCAAGGTCTTCCTTGCTCGAAAGCCAATCATATTCGACTCTAGGGTTCAGTGCTCACCTCTGTTTATAGCCAAAGAGCCAGCACTAGCTGTATTTGCATACGTTTCTGTGGACATGTGGCAGGCATGACTAGACACTGGAGTGCACGGAATGTTGCTACCTTTCCCACCAAAGTGGTGCCTATTTATCTACTTGCAATTCCTTGATTTTGAGCTTTGAGGTTGGCAGGAGCTGGGACGGAGGACGCGAGCTCACTCCATCGTTCAGTACTCGGGTCTCGAACTGCTGACCTGCCGACCTTACAGTTGTCAAGTTCAGCGTCTTAACGACTAAGCCACTGTTTTGGCAGAACATGCAGTTAAAGGGGGAAAATCCCACTAGAGACGTGATTCTGATGGATCTCCATGACAAGTCCATTGTATATGCAAATGAAGTCTGTGTTGACCTCCCAGCGACCAATCATAAAACAAAGCAACGGAACGGGGAAACAATGGGTGCAACAACAGCTATGTGTAATCTTGTGTGCCTTGCATGGACTACTGCACCATCACCCCCTAATTACTGGCTTGTGCTGTGGCTAATGGGAACTGTAGTCTCAAAAAAAAATCTGATTTATTTTTTTCACCCCCCATGGGTCAAGGTGGTCCCAAAAGCCTGGCCTTGGCTTTCTTTTCCAAAGTAGAATTATAAGTGAGCCTTCGTTGGAAGATCAACTCTTTCTGGATATGTTTTGATCCCCTTCTTCCCCCCCCCCCCGTGTTGTTTATGTGAATATTTTAAATATATCTGAAGTTTCATCTCGCCGTCTTTCGTTCGCAGAGATAAGAAATCTCTCTGCATGCATTTGAGCGCATATAAGATCCAGAAATTATTTTTCAAACACCACACTTCGCCATTCTCATTTCCTCCCAACTTTTTCCCCTTCTGCGTTCTCGGATACCCATGATTAACATAATCGCCCCTTTTAACTCGACGACGTCTTTGCAGAAATATGTTAAATAAATCAGGCATTTTGGTGTTTCCATCCTTGTGGCATGACTTTGAACAAGCCTCAGTCCCTCCTTGTCTTGAATGATTTCATCCTTTCTACCTTACTTGCCATTGTTCATGGAAAAACAAAATGCTGGTTCAGGGGGTCAAAGGGTTTGGCTCTCCGTGTTACCCTATTTCCTGATGCTTGGTCTCCTCTTAGCCTGACAGCAAAATGTATATATTAATCTATATCTATAAAACAGAGGTGTGGGTTTGTATGTGCTCAAAAGGTTCCCACACCCCTGGACCGATCCCGCTGAAATTTGGCACATACGTACCTTGGGCCAGCGAGATCAGCACTGTGGGGGTCACAAGCCCCATGGGCGGTGTATGCCCCCAAATTGCATCCCTATACAATGTGTGTGTTTCCCAGTGATGTAATCAGCTGATGTCATAGTCTCAGGTATTGTGACATCATCTGAGCCCTCTGAGCTCAGCTGTAGTTTTCGCAGTAGGTGGAAGGCAAATGGGCATGCGAGATCAGCACTGTGGGGGTCACAAGCCTCACGTGGGGGTGTATGGCATTGGGCACCGCTGTTGGAGACTTCTGGTCCACCAGGTGGCCGGACACATGTATGGGAAGGATAAGGGCGGTAAGTGGCCGTCGACAGAGAAGCGGGACAGGTGAGGGAAAGGCTGGCCTACGTTAAAGTAAAGAAAACCCCGAGCAAAGCCGGGTACTCTGCTAGTAATAATTATAATAATAATTCTAGTCCGCGTCAATTTCCCTGAGGGAAAGTGCGCCATGGAACCCCTGGTCGGGCCAGCACAGCAGTGGCGACGGAGGCCCTTGAGAGGGCTGGGAGGGCACGGGAGCTTTAAGGGCGGTAAGTGAACATCGACAGAGAAGTGGGACGGTGAGGGAAGAGAGAGAAGGAGGAAGGGAAGTAGGAGTTACACACATACACCCCATGAAGTTTCCAAGAGGGAAAGGCTGGCCTACATTAAAGAAAAGAAAAACCCGAGCAAAGCCGGGTAATCAGCTAGTGGGAATATATTAATGTCTTATTGTTGTAAGAGCAAAATATTGAATAGGACCATTAAGAGCCATTAGCTTTGCAAAAGACCTGCTCTTGGTGGAGAAAGAAATGGATAGACGCTGTTTTCTTCGTCTTTAAAGGATCAGCTCCACATCTTGACACTTTGAATGTTCTTCCGAGATCTTTCTCAGAAATTATTTTCACAGCTATGCTCCGTCTACAACAGGGTTTTCCAACCTAAGGCCTGTGGGCCAAATTTGGCCCACAACACCATTCATTTGATCCCCACCCCACCAAGGACATTCGAGAAACAAAATGGCCACCCCTTTGAAACTATGGGGACAAAATGGCTGCCTCCCCATCATGCAGGCAGGGTAAAATGGCAATCTGGCCCTTGAAGCTGACTGACAGAGCATGAAAAGGTTGGGAACCCCTGGTCTACAACCTCTTCTCTCTTTCTCACAGGTTCTAATCCCAGGGGAGCCGTGTTCACATTTTTGTGTATGATTTTTTTTAAAAAAAATGCTTTTTTACACAAACACACAGAACACTCTCCCCTCGGATCAAAGTCTTTATTGCATAGCTGTTTGGGTTTACACTGACTTCTTTGACAAACAATAACACAAGGACAAAACCAATTAAGATTTTATCGCGGCTGAAGTCGAACCTGTTTTAATTGTCTCCTTTCCCTTCCTTGCCGTTTTTACATCCCTGAGCTCCGGAAAAAACCTCTCTGGTGTGATGCTAATTAGAAGAATCCTGAGATATTAAAAAGTCTTGAGACAAAGAAAACAGAATGAGAGAGATAATCACCACTGTTCCTTTGAAGACCTCCAAGGCGTAGGATGAATTTTCGCTATGAAAGACTCCAATGGCTCTCTGCGTATGCTCAGAAATGCTCTTGGGAGGGGCGAAAGGAAATTGAAAATGGCTTCGTAGTGCGTCGGCAGACAGGTGGCGCTGTTGTCAGCGTAGGGCTAATTTGCATGTCTCCACCTCTCAAGTAGCTGATTGGTGCTCCTTGCATGCTTAATGAGCTCCAGTTTTCTGATTGGCTAGGACTACATTTATTTTTTCAAATTTACTTTTACAATTAATTACATTTATACCCCACCCATCTATGGCAGTGATGGTGAACCTTTTAGATACCGAGTGCCCAAACTGCAACCCAAAACTCACTTATTTATCGCAAAATGCCAACACAGCAACAGGGGAGGAAAGAAACACTCCCATTGGGCTGCTGGGCAGAGGGGGTGGGGCTAGTTCCATGCTGGGGGGGATGGAGGAAGCGTTCCCATTGGGCTGCTGGGCAGAGGGATGGGCAAACTCTGTGCTGGAGGGAGGGAGGAAGCGTTCCCATTGGGCTGCTGGGTAGAGGGGCGGGCAAACTCTGTGCTGGAGGGAGGAAGGAAGCGTTCCCATTGGGCTGCTGGGCAGAGGGGCGGGGCGAACTCTGTGCTGGGGTGACCGCATGGGTGACCACAGAGAGGGCTCTGAGCGCCACTTCTGGCATGCGTGCCATAGGTTCGCCACCACTGATCTAGGGGATTTTCCTACTCTGGGCAGCTAACAACAGAAAACTCATACATTAAAAACAGTCATTTAAAAATACATATAGATATGCCAGGAGCAGAAAAACCTACATGAATGAATGAATGGATGGATGGATGGATGGATGGATGGATGGATGAAGCCAGCCAGCCCTGGTGATCTATCATTGGAGTATCTCTGTCCTTATTTAAGTGACATAATTCTACTTTCTTCTTTTAAATTCTTTTTTAAAAAAAATTAAAGTATTTTTCAAACAATAAAATACATAATATAACAATCCTACTAATCAGGAAAAAAAACTAGCAATGTAAATTTGATGTCCTTTAAATTTTCAAATCACATCTGAGAGACAGAGAGAGAGTGCCTGGCAAACTGTCCCCCAGGGTCCCGAATTCAAGTCTTCGACTCAACGGTGCAAATGTCTGATTTGTAAACTCAAGGGAAGGGAAGAAGATTGGAAGGCTGTCAAATATTTCGGGGGGAGAAAATACAGAAAAAGGGGAGAAATAGAAGGAGGGGGGAAAATAGGAAATAAAGAGGCATGTCCTTAAAGGGAAAAAAAATTAGCGTTGCCAAACTGATGTTCACTGTCCAAGAATGTGTTTTCCCATCCCATAATCCGTTGGCAGCAGGGGAAGGTCTGGAAGCAGCTGTGGATCGTCCCCTGACTTCACAAACTGGCTATGAAGTCCGGGAACCAGGGGTGGCCAAACGTTGAGCGTGTAAAAAAATATTCCCCAAACCAATTGCATGCCAAAAAAGGACGATTTTGGAGGAAGAGGAGACGTTGGTTACAGAGACTGATGGGGTTTCCGATCCATTGCCCGAAAACCAGTCGTACCCAACTCTAAGGGTTCGGCACTCATCTCCGTTTATAGCCAAAGAGCCAGCGCCGTCGGCATCTGCAGACGTTTCCGCGGTCCTCTGGCAGGCACGACACACGGGGTGCTGTCACCTACCCCACCGAAGCCTGCTTATCTAGTTGCAATTTTGAATGGCTAGGTTGGCAGGGGCTGGGGCAGAGAGGGCAGCTCACTCTGACACGCAGCATTTGGGTCTTGAATGGCTGGCCTACCGGCCTTCTAGCCGCCAAGCTCGGCGTCTCAACCACTAAGCCGCCACATTAAAACAGTTCATGGAGACCCTTTCTGGTGGGGTTCCCAGCCACTGTGGAAACTGGAATCCCACAAACTGATCTCCCCACCCTTTTCTCACATCTACCTTGGCCACGCTGGGAATTTGCTCGACTCTTTTCTCATCCCCCCCCCCCCGCGTTCCCACCCTTTTCACCATCTGAAACACGTCCCCGGCGTAGCAAATCTCTCGGGTATGTGGTGGGCAAAGGCTTCAAACGGAGCGGGTTTGGCCCTCGGAAGAGACCGCAGCTGGAGAAGGAAGTACGCTGGTTTCATCCGCCACCAACGCTGGCATTCCTGGCCCGGGTTCAAGGCCCTCTTTGAGTTTCCAGCAGGACATCTGCCCCATCTTCGTGAAGACCGCCTAGCGAGTTCTTGGCCAACTCTTCTAAGAGTTGGCCTTGGCCAACTCTTCCAGATGACTCCTTCCTTCCCATCACAAGATCTTCCCATCACAACCTGGAGATCTGGTTGAAGAACGTGGGAGGATAAATGACCTCTATGTTCTCACAAGAACATTGGAGATCACCACAACGTCCCACGTTGTCTGAAGCCACGTTTCATGCCAACAATTTATTGTTTAGCACAAATAAGATGGGACTGTGGCGGCTCATGTGGTTAAGACGCTGGACTTGAAGACTGGAAGGTTGGCAGGTCAACAGTTTGAGACCCGAGTACTGCATGACGGAATGAGCTCCCATCCCATCTCCGCCCTAGCTCCTGCAGTTCGAAAGCAAGAAACCGCAAGTAGGTAAATAGGTCCTGCTTCGGTGCATGGAAACATTTGCAGATGCAGACAGCGTTGCTTCTTTGGCTATAAATGGAGATGAGGACTGAACCCTAGAGTCAGATACGACTGGCTTTCGAGCAAGGGCGACCTTTACTATTTATAAGATGCCTATGAAAAAGCCTCTTAGAAGCCTCCAAAATAGACATTTCCTCTCCCAATTTGAGTTGATACAAAATAGGTCTGATAGATTTTTGAGAGCATGACAAACCATGTTGCGTTGATAAATTTGGGGAGATGTTCATGCTTTCAAAACCACGGCCACCCCCTAACCCTCTCCATCACCTCCTCTCTCTCCTGTTTTCCACCCTCTCTTTTCCTGCCGCCTGAGGTCCCTGGTTTGGGTTTGATGGGGTGGCGAAATGGATGGGGACATGGTCTTCCATCTCCCCACCCCACGGTCCTTTTTTTTGCCAACACAGCCACAGCAGCTGCATCGAGATGGGAGGGAGTAAATCTCATTTTTTCCTCTCACTCGGGCCCTGTGAAATGCCTTTGCTAACCTCTCCAAAACGCCCTTCTCAGGTTGTTGTTTTATATAAAAAAAACATGGTTTTTGCAAAACACGGCGGTGGGGTCTTGGCAAGGCTTTTCTGGATCCACCCCCTCCAGATGGGACGAGAGCCAGCTGCAACACAACTGTCTGTCCGGCCCTGGGAAAATATTTAAGGGCTGATTTCCCCCCACCCCAACCCCATGAGATCTTGAAATCTGAGTGGGCATTACACACTCTCTCCCTCTCCTCCCCCAAAATATTTAAGTTCACCCAACTGTATCTCAAGAGGCGTTCGGCTCCTTTGGCCAACAAAACCGACGTTTCCACATCAAGGACACACACACACACACACAAAAGTTGGCCAATAGTTTCCTGGTACTTATTTACTAGTTGGTTAATGGCTTAGTTCAATTCCCCGGTCCTGCCAAGCTAGCATTTCGAAAGCAAGAAATTGCAAGCAGATAAATAGGGGCCACTTTGGTGGGGAAAGGTAGCCAACATTCCGTGCACTTCGGTGTCTAGTCATGCCTGCCACATGTCCACGGAAACGTCTGCAGACGCAAACAGCGCTGGCTCTTTGGCTGTGAACAGAGATGAGCACCGAACCCTAGAGTTGGATATGACTGGCTTGTCAGCATGGGAGAGCTTGACCTTGACCTTTGCTATCTATCTATGTACTGTATCTATCTACTGTATCTATCTATCTGTCTATCTATCTACTCTATCTATCTATCTATCTACTGTATCTATCTACTGTATCTATCTATCTATCTATCTACTGTATCTATCTACTGTATCTATCTACTGTATCTATCTACTCTATCTATCTACTCTATCTACTGTATCTATCTATCTACTGTATGTACTGTATCTATCTATCTATCTGTCTATCTATCTACTGTATCTATCTACTGTATCTATCTACTGTATCTATCTACTGTATCTATCTACTGTATCTATCTATCTATCTACTGTATGTACTGTATCTATCTATCTATCTACTGTATCTATCTACCTATCTACTCTATCTACTGTATCTGTACTGTATCTATCTATCTATCTACTATCTATCTATCTATCTACTGTATCTATCTATCTACTGTATCTATCTACCTACCTACTGTATCTGTACTGTATCTATCTATCTACTCTGTCTATCTATCTACTCTATCTACTCTATCTACTCTATCTATCTATCTATCTATCTATCTATCTATCTATCTATCTATCTATCTATCTATCTATCTATCTATCTATCTATCTATCTATCTATCTATTTCACTTCTCTCCCATTTCAACCAAAGCATCCAAAGTTTGCATCCGGCAGTCTTCTATTCCCAACATTTCCATAATAATAATTTCGTGCCACTCAGGGGATGCCCAAATGAGGCTCCTTTCGTTTCTCCAAGAGCTGGGACAGAGGCAGGCACTCAATCCGTCCTGCAGTACCCGGGTCTCGAACTGCCGACTTGCCACCCTCCCATCTAACAAGGCGAGCGTCTGAGCCACCACTGCAGCCCCAACGTTTCCATGAAACCACCTTCGACCCTCAACGCCTGGTTTTTCCTGGCAAACGGAGTCCAACTGACCTCACCCACTCTTCTGGGAACGTCCACATCTGTCCCGGTCTGAGGGATGGAGTGTCCTGGAGTTCCTCCAGACCTGCACAGCTGGTATCGAACCCCTCGGCCGGCCGGGGAGAGGCGGGGGACCTTTTGGCACAGCTGGGCCCTGTATGGGATGAATGAAAGGCTTTCTTCCAGATGCCAGCGAAACATCTGGGAGACAACTCGGTTGGTGATGAGTGGTTCTGGGGGCTTCCGCTGTCCGCACGGCGAGACGCAATGTCCATTTTGGGAAATTACTTTCCCCCCCCCCCAAAAAAAAAAGTTATTTAAGTCTGTTTTAAATGTTTTCAATCACATTTCCAACCACCTAATGCAGGTGGTTGGAACACAGAGCTGGCTCTTCAGCTGTGAAACAGAGATGAGCACAGGGGTGCCAAAACGTTTCAGGCTGCAGGCCGGCCATGTGGTTCAGGGGGCTGGTCACTATGGCCCGGCGCCCAGATCTGGCCTTGATGCCAATTCATCCGGCCCACAAAGCCCTCGTTGCTCCCGGAAGCAGAAGTAAAATGCAACACGCCTCTTTGCTCCGCGTCCATCCGGGAGCAACGAGGGCTTCGTGGGCTGGATGAAGTGGTGTTGGAGGCCGGATCCGGCCCCTGGGCTGTAGTTTGTGCACCCCTGCTTTAAAGGAGAGGGAATACACAAGATGTGCGAAACTGGCATAAACACAGGAAAAATAATATATTAAAAGCACATGTTTCCATCATGTTCACTGGGTCTCCCTGTCCACCACCCCTTTGACAGTTAAGAGGTGTGAAATATGTCATAAGGAATGTGATCTCTTTCTTTCTCTCATTCCCCCCTTTTCTTTCTTTCTTTCTCTGTAGCATGGATTGATGTTTGCACGATGCAACCCATTTGGAAAGACGACCCGGCCGACGGAGACAGAGGAACAAATCAACCCACCCTTTTCTGCACCCCTAAGCTAATTCAATTTACACACAAGGAAGTAGCAACGGTAGCAAACTGTTCCTCCCGATGGGCCGGCTGGAAAGCTAAATGGAAAAGCAGATTGAATTTCCGTTGAGCAGGTGGCAAAAAGAGTATAAAACAGGGTGTGGGGGTGTGGAGTTGTTTTATTTTATTGTGGGGCCTTGGAAGATCGCACTATGTTTCTAAGACTCCCCCTAGACCGATATGTGGGGTGGTGGTGGTAGAGACAGGGATTTATTTTGCATTTTATTGCCGAAAGCCCGGGTAGATATAGAAAGAAACGGAACTCATGCACCTATTTAAAAAAAAACTACAGCTGCACAGTGCTGTGGAACTCCCTGCCACAAGACGTCCGACACAGCAGTTTGGAGACTCCCAAACCCCGGGAATGTGAAAAAAATCCGAATTTCCTGCCCCCGGGAGTGTGAAAAAATACAATTTGCCTGACCCCCGGAGTGTGAAAAAAACCGATTTCCCTGACCGCGGGAGTGTGAAAAAAAATCCAATTTTCCTGACCCCGGGAGTGTGAAAAATATCCGATTTTCCTGACCCCGGGAGTGTGAAAAAAAGTCCAGTTTTCCTGACCACGGAAGTTTGAAAAAAATCCAATTTTCCTGTCTCCGAGAGTGTGAAAAAAAATCCATTTTTCTTGACCTCGGGAGTTTGAAAAAAAATCCCAATTTCCTGACCCCGGGAGTTTGAAAAAAATACGATATTCCTGACCATGGGAGTGTGAAAAAAAGTACGATTTTCCAGACCATGGGAGTGTGAAAAAAATCAATTTTTCTTGATCCCGGGAGTTTGAAAAAAGCTGATTTTCCTGACCCCGGGAGTGTGAAAAAGAATCCAATTTTCCTGACCCCGGGAATTTGAAAAAATCCAATTTTCCTGACCCTGGGAGTTTGAAAAAAAGCCAATTACCTGACCCCGGGTGTGTGAAAAAATCCGATTTTCCTGACCCCGGGAGTTTGAAAAAAATCCAATTTTCCTGATCCCGGGTGTGTGAAAAAATCAAATTTTCCTGACTCTGGGAGTGTGAAAAATATTTGATTTTCCTGACCCCGGGAGTGTGAAAAAAATCCAATTTTTGTGACCCCTGGAGTGTGAAAAATATCTGATTTTCCTGACCCCAGGAGTTTGAAAAAAAATCCAATTTCCTGACCCCGGGAGTTTGAAAAAAATACGATATTCCTGACCATGGGAGTGTGAAAAAAAGTACGATTTTCCAGACCATGGGAGTGTGAAAAAAATCCAATTTTTGTGACCCCTGGAGTGTGAAAAATATCTGATTTTCCTGACCCCAGGAGTTTGAAAAAAAATCCAATTTTCCTCATCCCGGGAGTTTGAAAAAAAATCCATTTTTCCTGACCCCGGGAGTGTGAAAAAAATCCGATTTTCCTGACCCCGGGAGTGTGAAAAAATCAAATTTTCCTGACTCTGGGAGTGTGAAAAATATTTGATTTTCCTGACCCTGGGAGTGTGAAAAAAATCCAATTTTTGTGACCCCTGGAGTGTGAAAAATATCTGATCATTTTTTCGTGATCCCGGGAGTTTGAAAAAAAATCCGAATTTCCTGACCCCGGGAGTTTGAAAAAAATACGATTTTCCTGACCATGGGAGTGTGAAAAAAGTACGATTTTCCAGACCATGGGAGTGTGAAAAAAATCAATTTTTCTTGATCCCGGGAGTTTGAAAAAATCTGATTTTCCTGACCCCGGGAGTGTGAAAAAAATCCAATTTTCCTGATCCCGGGTGTGTGAAAAAAATCCATTTTTTTCATGATCCCGGGAGGTTGAAAAAATCCAATTTTTGTGACCCCGGGAGTTTGAAAAAAATCCGATTTTTCTGACCCCGGGAGTGTGAAAAAGAATCCAATTTTCCTGACCCCGGAAGTTTGAAAAAATCCAATTTTCCTGTCCCCGAGAGTGTGAAAAAAATCCATTTTTCTTGACCCTGGGAGTTTGAAAAAAAATCCGAATTTCCTGACCCCGGGAGTGTGAAAAAAATCCAATTTTCCTGACCCCGGAAGTTTGAAAAAATCCAATTTTCCTGTCCCCGAGAGTGTGAAAAAAATCCATTTTTCTTGACCCCGGGAGTTTGAAAAAAAATCCGAATTTCCTGACCCCGGGAGTTTGAAAAAAATACGATTTTCCTGACCATGGGAGTGTGAAAAAAAGTACGATTTTCCAGACCATGGGAGTGTGAAAAAAATCAATTTTTCTTGATCCCGGGAGTTTGAAAAAATCTGATTTTCCTGACCCCGGGAGTGTGAAAAAAATCCAATTTTCCTGATCCCGGGTGTGTGAAAAAAATCCATTTTTTTCATGATCCCGGGAGGTTGAAAAAATCCAATTTTTGTGATCCCGGGAGTTTGAAAAAAATCCGATTTTTCTGACCCCGGGAGTGTGAAAAAGAATCCAATTTTCCTGACCCCGGAAGTTTGAAAAAATCCAATTTTCCTGTCCCCGAGAGTGTGAAAAAAATCCATTTTTCTTGACCCCGGGAGTTTGAAAAAAAATCCGAATTTCCTGACCCCGGGAGTGTGAAAAAAATCCAATTTTCCTGACCCCGGAAGTTTGAAAAAATCCAATTTTCCTGTCCCCGAGAGTGTGAAAAAAATCCATTTTTCTTGACCCCGGGAGTTTGAAAAAAAAATCCGAATTTCCTGACCCCGGGAGTTTGAAAAAAATACGATTTTCCTGACCATGGGAGTGTGAAAAAAAGTACGATTTTCCAGACCATGGGAGTGTGAAAAAAATCAATTTTTCTTGATCCCGGGAGTTTGAAAAAATCTGATTTTCCTGACCCCGGGAGTGTGAAAAAAATCCAATTTTCCTGACACCGGGAGTTTGAAAAAAATCCAATTTTCCTGATCCCGGGTGTGTGAAAAAAATCCATTTTTTTCATGATCCCGGGAGGTTGAAAAAATCCAATTTTCGTGACCCCGGGAGTTTGAAAAAAATCCGATTTTTCTGACCCCGGGAGTGTGAAAAAGAATCCAATTTTCCTGACCCCGGGAGTTTGAAAAAATCCGATTTTCCTGACCCTGGGAGTTTGAAAAAAAAAAGCCAATTACCTGACCACGGGAGTTTGAAAAAATCCGATTTTCCTGACCCCGGGAGTTTGAAAAAAATCCAAATTTCCTGACCCCAGGAGTTTGAAAAAAATCCGATTTTCCTCACCCCGTGAGTTTGAAAAAAATCCAATTTTCCTGACCCCAGGAGTTTGAAAAAAAATCCAATTTTCATGACCACGGGAGTTTGAAAAAAATCCAATTTTCCTGACCACGGGAGTTTGAAAAAATTCGATTTTCCTGACCCCGGGAGTTTGAAAAAAACAACCCAATTTTCCTGACCCTGGGAGTTTGAAAAAATCCAATTTTCGTGACCCCGGGAGTTTGAAAAAAATCCGATTTTCCTGACCCCAGGAGTGTGAAAAAAATCCATTTTCCCAGACCCCAGGAGTTTGAAAAAAAAATCCATTTTTCCTGACCCCGGTAGTGAGAAAAAAATCCGATTTTCCTGACCCCGGGAGTGTGAAAAAATCAAATTTTCCTGACTCTGGGAGTGTGAAAAATATCTGATTTTCCTGACCCCGGGAGTGTGAAAAAAATCCATTTTTCCTGATCCCGGGAGTGTGAAAAAAATCAAATTTTCCTGACACCGGGAGTGTGAAAAAAATCTGATTTTCCTGACCCAGGGAGTTGGAAAACAATCCATTTTTCCTGACCCCGGGAGTGTGAAAAAAATCTGATTTTCCTGACCCCAGGAGTTTGAAAAAAATCCAATTTCTTGACTCCAGGAGTGTGAAAAAAATCCATTTTTCCTGACCCCGGGAGTGTGAAAAAATCCAATTTTTGTGACCCCGGGAGTTTGAAAAAATCCAATTTTCCTGACCCCGGGAGTGTGAAAAAAATCCAATTTTCCTGACCCCGGGAGTTTGAAAAAAAAAACCCCAATTTCCTGACTCCGGGAGTGTGAAAAAAATCTGATTTTCCAGACCCCGGGAGTTTGAAAAAATTCCGATTTTCCTGACCCCAGGAGTATGAAAAAAATCCGATTTTCCTGACCCCGGGCATGTGAAAAAAATTCATTTTTCCTGACCCCAGGAGTTTGAAAAAAATCCGATTTTCCTGACCCCGGGAGTTTGAAAACAATCCATTTTTCCTGACCCCAGGAGTTTGAAAAAAATCTGATTTTCCTGACCCTGGGAGTTTGAAAACAATCCATTTTTCCTGACCCCGGGAGTGTGAAAAAAATCTGATATTCCTGACCCCAGGAGTTTGAAAAAAATCCAATTTCTTGACTCCAGGAGTGTGAAAAAAATCCATTTTTTCTGACCCCGGGAGGGTGAAAAAAACCCAATTTCCTGACTCCAGGTGTGTGAAAAAAATCTGATTTTCCTGACCCCAGGAGTTTGAAAAAATTCTGATTTTCCTGACCCCAGGAGTTTGAAAAAAATCCAATTTTCGTGACCCCGGGAGTATGAAAAAAAATCCGATTTTACTGACTCCTGGAGTTTGAAAAAAATCCAATTTCCTGACCCCGGGAGTTTGAAAAAAATCCAATTTTCCTGAACCCGCGTGTATGAAAAAATTCATTTTTTCGTGATCCCGGGAGTTTGAAAAAAATCAGATTTTCCTGACCCCGGGAGTGTGAAAAAGAATCCAATTTTCCTGACCCCGGGAGTTTGAAAAAATCCGATTTTCCTGACCCTGGGAGTTTGAAAAAAATCCAATTTTCATGACCCTGGGAGTTTGAAAAAAATCAAATTTTCATGACCCCGGGAGTTTGAAAAAAATCCGAATTTCCTGACCCTAGGAGTGTGAAAAAAATCCAGTTTTCCTGACCCCGGAAGTTTGAAAAAAATCCAATTTTCCTGTCCCCGGGAGTGTGAAAAAATCCATTTTTCCTGATCCCGGGAGTGTGAAAAAAATCAAATTTTCCTGACCCCGGGAGTTTGAAAACAATCCATTTTTCCTGACCCCGGGAGTGTGAAAAAAATCCGATTTTCCTGACCCCAGGAGTTTGAAAAAAATCCAATTTCTTGACTCCAGGAGTGTGAAAAAAACCCCATTTTTGTGACCCCGGGAGTTTGAAAAAATCCAATTTTCCTGACCTCGGGAGTTTGAAAAAAATCCGATTTTCCTGACCCCGAGAGTGTGAAAAAAATCCAATATTCTTGACACCGGGAGTTTGAAAAAAATCCAATTTTCCTGACCCCGAGAGTGTGAAAAAAAATCCATTTTTCTTGACCCCGGGAGTTTGAAAAAAATCCGAATTTCCTGACCCCGGGAGTTTGAAAAAAATTACAATTTTCCTGACTCCGGGAGTTTGAAAAAAAAATCCATTTTTCCTGACCCCGGGAGTGTGAAAAAAAATCCATTTTTCCAGACCCCGCGAGTTTGAAAAAAAATCCATTTTTCCTGACCCCGGGAGTGTGAAAAAAAATCCGATTTTCCTAACCCGAGGAGTTTGAAAAAAATCCAATTTCCTGACTCCGGGAGTGTGAAAAAAAATCCATTTTTCCTGACCCCGGGAGTGTGAAAAAAATCTGATTTTCCTGACCCCGGGAGTTTGAAAAAAATCCAATTTTCCTGACCCCGGGAGTTTGAAAAAAAATAAGATTTTCCTGACCATGGGAGTGTGAAAAAAATGCGATTTTCCAGACCATGGGAGTGTGAAAAAACCCATTTTTCCTGACCCCAGGAGTTTAAAAAAAAATCCATTTTTCCTCACCCTGGGAGTTTAAAAAAAAATCCATTTTCCTCACCCCGAGAGTGTGATTTTTTTCACACTCCTGGGGTCAGGAAATTTGGATTTTTTCAAACACCCGGGGTCAGGAAAAATGGATTTTTTTCACACTCCTGGGGTCAGGAAAATTGGATTTTTTTCAAACTCCCGGGGTCACGAAATTGGATTTTTTTCAAACTCCCGGGATCACGAAAAAATGGATTTTTTTCACACACTCGGGATCAGGAAATTGGATTTTTTTCAAACTCCAGGAGTCAGTAAAATTGGATTTTTTTCACACTCCCGAGGTCAGGAAAATTGGATATTTTTCAAACTCCCGGGGTCACGAAAATTGGATCTTTTCAAACTCCCGGGATCACGAAAAATGGATTTTTTTCACACACCCGGGATCAGGAAAATTGGATTTTTTTCAAACTCCCGGGGTCAGGAAATTGGATTTTTTATCAAACTCCAGGAGTCAGTAAAATCTGATTTTTTTCATACTCCCGGTGTCAGGAAAATCGGATTTTTTTTCAAACTCCCGGGTTCAGGAAATTTTGATTTTTTTTCTAACTCCCGGTGTCAGGAAAATCGGATTTTTTTCACACACCCGGGATCAGGAAAATCGATTTTTTTCACACTCCCGGAGTGAGGAAAAATGGATTTTTTCAAACTTCCGAGGTCAGGAAAATCAGATTTTTTTCACACACCCGGAGTCAGGAAATTGGATTTTTTCAAACTCCCGGGGTCAGGAAATTTGGATATTTTCAAACACCCGGGGTCAGGAAAATCGGATTTTTTTCACACACCCGGAGTCAGGAAATTGGATTTTATTCCAACTCCCGGGATCAGGAAAATTGGATTTTTTTCACACACACGGGGTCAGGAAAATTGGATTTTTTCAAACACCCTGGGTCACGAAAATTGGAATTTTTTTCACACTCCTGGTTTCAGGAAAAATGGATTTTTTTCACACTCCCGGAGTGAGGAAAAATGGATTTTTTTCAAACTTCCGAGGTCAGGAAAATCAGATTTTTTTCACACACCCGGAGTCAGGAAATTGGATTTTTTTCCAACTCCCGGCGTCAGGAAAATTGTTTTTTTTTTCAAACTCCCGAGTAATGAAAATTGGATTCCTGTGGTCAAGAAAATTGGATTTTTTTCAAATTCCCGGCTTCAGGAAAATTGGATTTTTTTCACACTCCTGGGGTCAGGAAAAATGGATTTTTTCCACACACCCAGAGTCAAGAAATTAGATTTTTTTCAAACTCCCGGGGTCACGAAAATTTGATTTTTTTCCAACTCCCGGGGTCAGGAAAATTGGTTTCTGTTCAAACTCCCGAGTTATGAAAATTGGATTTTTTTCAAACTCCTGTGGTCAGGAAAATGGGATTTTTTTCAAACTCCCGGGTTCAGGAAATTTTGATTTTTTTCTAACTCCCGGTGTCAGGAAAATCGGATTTTTTTCACACACCCGGAGTCAGGAAATCGGATTTTTTTTCAAACTCCCGGGGTCACGAAATTGGTTTTTTTTCAAACTCCCAGGATCACGAAAAAATGTATTTTTTTCACACACCCGGGATCAGGAAAATCGATTTTTTTCCAAACTCCCGGGGTCACAAGAATTGGGTCAGGAAAACTGAATTTTTTTCATACTCTCGGGGTCAGGAAAATTGGATTTTTTTTCACACTCTCGGGGTCAGGAAATTTGGATTTTTTCAAACACCCGGGGTCAGGAAAATCGGATTTTTTTCACACACCCGGAGTCAGGAAATTGGATTTTATTCCAACCTACGGGGTCACAAAAATTGGATTTTATCAAACTCCTGGGATCACGAAAAATGGATTTTTTTCACACTCCCGTGGTCAGGAAAAATGGATTTTTTTCACACTCCTGGGGTCAGGAAAATCGGATTTTTTTCAAACTCCCGGGGTCACGAAAATTGGATTTTTTCAAACTCTCGGGATCACGAAAAAATGGATTTTTTCACACACCCGGGATCAGGAAAATTGGATTTTTTTCAAACACCCGGGGTCAGGAAAATCGGATTTTTTTCAAACTCCCAGGGTCACGAAAATTGGATTTTTTTCACACACCCGGGATCAGGAAAATCGATTTTTTTTTCAAACTCCCGGCCTCACAAGAATTGGGTCAGGAAAACTGAATTTTTTTCATACTCTCGGGGTCAGGAAAATCGGATTTTTTTCACACACCCGGAGTCAGGAAATTGGATTTTATTTTCCTGACCCGGGTGTTTGAAAAAAATCCAAATTTCCTAACCCCGGGAGTTTGAAAAAAGAATCCGATTTTCCTGATCCCAGGAGTTTGAAAAAAATCTGATTTCCTGACCCCAGGAGTGTGAAAAAAATCCAATTTTCCTGACCCCGAGAGTGTGAAAAAAAAATCAATTTTTCTTGACCCCGGGAGTTTGAAAAAAAATCCAATTTTCCTGACCCTGAGAGTGTGAAAAAAATCCATTTTTCTTGACCCCGGGAGTTTGAAAAAATTCCGATTTTCCTGACCCTGGGAGTGTGAAAAAAATCCGATTTTCCTGACCCCGGGAGTTTGAAAAAAAAATCAATTTCCTGACTCCGGGTGTGTGAAAAAAATCCATTTTTCCTGACCCCAGATGTTTGAAAAAATTCAAATTTCCTGACCCCGGGAGTGTGAAAAAATATTTGATTTTCCTGACCCCGGGAGTTTGAAAAAAAATTCGATTTTCCTGACCCCGGGTGTGTGTAAAAAATCCGATTTTCCTGACCCCGGGAGTGTGAAAAAATCCATTTTTCCTGACCCCGGGTGTTTGAAAAAATCCAAATTTCCTGACCCCAGGAGTGTGAAAAAAATCACACTCTCGGTGTGAGGAAAAATGGATTTTTTTTGAAACTCCCAGGGTGAGGAAAAATGGATTTTTTTTAAACTCCTGGGGTCAGGGAAAATGGATTTTTTCACACTCCCATGGTCTGGAAAATCGTATTTTTTTCACACTCCCATGGTCAGGAAAATCTTATTTTTTTCAAACTCCCGGGGTCAGGAAAATCAGATTTTTTTCACACTCCCGGGGTCAGGAAAAATGGATTTTTTTTCACACTCCCGGAGTCAGGAAATTGGATTTTTTTCAAACTCCTGGGGTTAGGAAAATCGGATTTTTTCTCACACTCCCGGGGTCAGGAAAAATGGATTTTTTTTCAAACTCGCGGGGTCTGGAAAAATGGATTTTTTTCACACTCCCGGGGTCAGGAAAAATGGATTTTTTTTTCAAACACCCGGAGTCAGGAAAATTGTAATTTTTTTCAAACTCCCGGGGTCAGGAAATTCGGATTTTTTTCAAACTCCCGGGGTCAAGAAAAATTGATTTTTTTCACACTCTCGGGGTCAGGAAAATTGGATTTTTTTCAAACTCCCGGTGTCAAGAATATTGGATTCTTTTCACACTCGCGGGGTCTGGAAAAATGGATTTTTTTCAAACTCCCGGGGTCACAAAAATTGGATTTTTTTCACACTCCCGGGGTCAGGAAAATCGGATTTTTTTCAAACTCCCGGGGTCACAAAAATTGGATTTTATCAAACTCCCGGGATCACGAAAAATGGATTTTTTTCACACACCCGGGATCAGGAAAATTGGATTTTTTTCACACTCCCGGGGTCAGGAAAATCGGATTTTTTTCACACACCCGGGGTCAGGAAATTGGATTTTTTATCAAACTCCCGGGATCACGAAAAATGGATTTTTTTCACACACCCGGGATCAGGAAAATTGGATTTTTTTCAAACTCCTGGGGTCAGGAAAATTGGATTTTTTTCACACTCCCGGGGTCAGGAAAATTGGATTTTTTTCAAACACCCGGGGTCAGGAAAATCGGATTTTTTTCACACACCTGGAGTCAGGAAATCGGTTTTTTTTCACACTCCCGGGGTCAGGAAAATCAGATTTTTTTCACACACCTGGAGTCAGGGAATCGGATTTTTTTCACACTCCCGGGGTCAGGAAAATCAGATTTTTTTCAAACTCCCGGGTTCAGGAAATTTTGATTTTTTTTCTAACTCCCGGTGTCAGGAAAATCGGATTTTTTTCACACACCCGGGATCAGGAAAATCGATTTTTTTCCAAACTCCCGGGGTCACAAGAATTGGGTCAGGAAAACTGAATTTTTTTCATACTCTCGGGGTCAGGAAAATTGGATTTTTTTTCACACTCCCGGGGTCAGGAAATTTGGATTTTATTCCAACTTCCGGGGTCATGAAATTTGGATTTTATCAAACTCCTGGGATCACGAAAAATGGATTTTTTTCACACTCCCGGGGTCAGGAAAAATGGATTTTTTTCACACTCCTGGGGTCAGGAAAATTGGATTTTTTTCAAACTCCCGGGGTCACGAAAATTGGATTTTTTCAAACTCCCGGGATCACGAATAAATGGATATTTTTCACACAGGAAAATCGATTTTTTTTCAAACTCCCGGGGTTAGGAAATTTGGATTTTTTCAAACACCCGGGATCAGGAAAATTGATTTTTTTCAAACTCCCGGGGACACAAGAATTGGGTCAGGAAAACTGAATTTTTTTCATACTCTCGGGGTCAGGAAATTTGGATTTTTTCAAACACCCGGGGTCAGGAAAATCGGTTTTTTTTCACACACCCGGAGTCAGGAAATTGGATTTTATTCCAACTCCCGGGGTCACGAAAATTGGATTTTATCAAACAGCCGGGATCACGAAAAATGGATTTTTTTCACACACCCGGAGTCAGGAAATTGATTTTTTTTTAAACTCCCGGGGTCAGGAAAATCGGATTTTTTTCACACTCCCGGGGTCAGGAAAATCAGATTTTTTCAAACTCCCGGAGTCAGTTAAATCGGATTTTTTCCACACACCCAGAGTCAGGAAAATCGATTTTTTTCAAACTCCCGGGATCAGGAAAATCGGATTCTTTTTTCAAACTCCCGGGGTTAGAAAATTTGGATTTTTTTCACACACCCGGGATCAGGAAAATCGGATTTTTTTCACTCACCCGGAGTCAGGAAAATTTGATTTTTTTTCACACACCCGGAGTCAGGAAATTGGATTTTTTCCAACTCCCGGGGTCACAAGAATTGGGTCAGGAAAATTGAATTTTTTTCATACTCTCAGGGTCAGGAAATTTGGATTTTTTCAAACACCCGGGGTCAGGAAAATCGGATTTTTTTCACACACCCGGAGTCAGGAAATTGGATTTTATTCCAACTCCCGGGGTCACGAAAATTGGATTTTATCAAACTCCCGGGATCACGAAAAATGGATTTTTTTCACACTCCCGGGGTCAGGAAAAATGGATTTTTTTCACACTCCCGAGGTCAGGAAAATTGGATTTTTTTCAAACTCCCGGGGTCACGAAAATTTGATTTTTTCAAACTCCCGGGAACATGAAAAAAAGGATCTTTTTTCACACACCCGGGATCAGGAAAATTGGATTTTTTTCACAAACCCGGAGTCAGGAAATCGGATTTTTTTCAAACTCCCGGGGTCACGAATAAATGGATTTTTTTCAAACTCCCGGGATCAGGAAAATCGATTTTTTTTCAAACTCCTGGGGTTAGGAAATCTGGATTTTTTCAAACACCCGGGGTGAGGAAAATCGGATTTTTTTCACACACCCGGAGTCAGGAAAATCAGATTTTTTTCACACTCCCGGGATCAGGAAAATTGGATTCTTTTTTCAAACTCCCAGGGTTAGGAAATTTGGATTTTTTCAAACACCCGGGGTCAGGAAAATCGGATTTTTTTCCAACTCCCGGGGTCACAAGAATTGGGTCAGGAAAATTGAATTTTTTTCATACTCTCGGGGTCAGGAAATTTGGATTTTTTCAAACACCCGGGGGCAGGAAAATCGGATTTTTTTCACACACCCGGAGTCAGGAAATTGGATTTTATTCCAACTCCCGGGGTGACGAAAATTGGATTTTATCAAACTCCCGGGATCACGAAAAATGGATTTTTCTCACACTCCCGGTGTCAGGAAAAATGGATTTTTTTCACACTCCCGACGTCAGGAAAATTGGATTTTTTTCAAACTCCCGGGGTCACGAAAATTGGATTTTTTCAAACTCCCGGGAACACGAAAAAAAGGATTTTTTTTCACACACCCGGGATCAGGAAAATTGGGTTTTTTTCACAAACCCGGAGTCAGGAAATCGGATTTTTTTCAAACTCCCGGGGTCACGAATAAATGGATTTTTTTCACACACCCGGATCAGGTAAATCAATTTTTTTTTCAAACTCCCGGGGTTAGGAAATCTGGATTTTTTTCAAACTCCCGGGGTCACGAAAATTTGATTTTTTCAAACTCCCGGGAACATGAAAAAAAGGATCTTTTTTCACACACCCGGGATCAGGAAATCAGATTTTTTTCACACTCCCGGAGTCAGGAAAATCAGATTTTTTTCACACTCCCGGGATCAGGAAAATTGGATTCTTTTTTCAAACTCCCGGGGTTAGGAAATTTGGATTTTTTCAAACACCCGGGGTCAGGAAAATCGGATTTTTTTCACACACCCGGAGACAGGAAATTGGATTTTTTTTCCAACTCCCCGGGTCACAAGAATTGGGTCAGGAAAATTGAATTTTTTTCATACTCTCGGGGTCAGGAAATTTGGATTTTTTCAAACACCCGGGGTCAGGAAAATCGGATTTTTTTCACACACCCGGAGTCAGGAAATTGGATTTTATTCCAACTCCCGGTGTCACGAAAATTGGATTTTATCAAACTCCCGGGATCACGAAAAATGGATTTTTTTCACACTCCCGGTGTCAGGAAAAATGGATTTTTTTCACACTCCCAGGGTCAAGAAAATTGGATTTTTTTCAAACTCCCGGGAACACGAAAAAAGGATTTTTTTCACACACCTTTTCCTGACCCTGGGAGTGTGAAAAAAATCCATTTTTCCTGTCCCTGGGAGTGTGAAAAAATCCATTTTTCCTGACCCCGGGAGTGTGAAAAAAAATCCATTTTTCCTGACCTCGGGAGTTTCAAAAAATTCCGATTTTCCTGACCCCGGGCGTGTGAAAAAATCCATTTTTCCTGACCCCGGGAGTTAAAAAAATTCCGATATTCCTGACCCCGGGTGTGTGAAAAGAATCCGATTTTCCTGACCCCGGGAGTGTGAAAAAAATCCATTTTTCCTGACCCTGGGAGTGTGAAAAAAAATCCATTTTTCCTGACCCCGGGAGTGTGAAAATATCTGATTTTCCTGACCCCAGGAGTTTGAAAAGAATCCGATTTTCCTGACCCCGGGAGTGTGAAAAAAATCCATTTTTCCTGACCCTGGGAGTGTGAAAAAAATCCATTTTTCCTGTCCCCGGGAGCGTGAAAAAAATCCGATTTTCCTGACCCCGTGAGTGTGAAAATACCTGATTTTCCTGACCCCAGGAGTTTGAAAAAAATCTGATTTTCCTGACCCCGGCTGTGTGAAAAAATCCAATTTTCCTGACCCCGGGAGTATTAAAAAAGAACATTTTTCCTGACCCTGGGAGTTTGAAAAAAATCAATTTTTCTGACCCCAGGAGTGTGAAAAAAATCCTTTTTTCCTGACCCCGGGAGTCTGAAAAAATTCCCATTTTTCTGACCCTGGGAGTGTGAAAAAAATCCTTTTTTCCTGACCCCGGGAGTTTGAAAAAAATCCATTTTTCCTGTCCCCGGGAGTGTGAAAAAAATCCATTTTTCATGACACCGGGAGTGTAAAAAAATCCGATTATCCTGACCCCGGGTGTGTGAAAAAAATCCAATTTCCTGAACCCCTGGAGTTTGAAAATAATCCGATTTTGCTGACCCCGGGAGTTAGAAAAATATCTGATTTTTCTGACCCCTGGGAGTTTGAAAAAAAATCCGATTTTCCTGACCCCGGGAGTGTGAAAATATCTGATTTTCCTGACCCCAGGAGTTTGAAAAAAATCCGATTTTCCTGACCCCGGGAGTGTGAAAAAAATCCATTTTTCCTGACCCTGGGAGTGTGAAAAAAAATCCATTTTTCCTGTCCCCGGGAGTGTGAAAAAAATCCATTTTTCATGACACCGGGAGTGTAAAAAAATCCGATTATCCTGACCCCGGGTGTGTGAAAAAAATCCAATTTCCTGAACCCCTGGAGTTTGAAAATAATCCGATTTTGCTGACCCCGGGAGTTAGAAAAAAATCCGATTTTCCTGACCCCGGGAGCGTGAAAAAAATCCATTTTTCCAGACCCCGGGAGTGTGAAAATATCTGATTTTCCTGACCCCAGGAGTTTGAAAAAAATCTGATTTTCCTGACCCCGGCTGTGTGAAAAAATCCAATTTTCCTGACCCCGGGAGTATTAAAAAAAAAACATTTTTCCTGACCCCGGGAGTTTGAAAAAAATCCATTTTTCTGACCCCGGGAGTGTGAAAAAAATCCTTTTTTCCTGACCCCGGGAGTTTCAAAAAATTCCCATTTTTCTGACCCTGGGAGTGTGAAAAAAATCCATTTTTCATGACACCGGGAGTGTAAAAAAATCCTATTTTCCTGACCCCGGGTGTTAGAAAAAAATCCGATTATCCTGACCCCGGGTGTGTGAAAAAAATCCAATTTCCTGAACCCCTGGAGTTTGAAAAAAATCCGATTTTCCTGACCCCGGGTGTGTGAAAAAAATCCAATTTCCTGAACCCCTGGAGTTTGAAAAAAAATCCATTTTTCATCACCCCGGGAGTTTGAAAAAAAATCTGATTTTCCTAACCCTGCTTGAGTGAAAAAATCCAATGTTCCTGACCCGGGAGTTTGGAAAAAATCTGATTTTCCTGACCCCGGGTGTGTGACAAAATCCAATTTTCCTGACCCAGAGAGTGTGAAAATAATCCGATTTTCCTGACTCCGGGAGTTTGAAAAAATCCGATTTTCCTGACCCCGGGAGTTTGGAAAAAATCCGATTTTCCTGACCTTGGGTGTGTGAAAAAAATCCAATTTCCTGACCCCGGGAGTGTGAAAAGTATCCGATTTTCCTATTTTATGTCAATCTCTTCACAGTGTTGACATGGGATTGTTTGTAAACACCCATTTCTCTTTCTGTTTCTTTCCTCCCCCTTTTGGCCTCCAGACATGCTCTTATTTATTTATTTAAATTTATATTCCGCCCAATCAGGTGAACCTGACTCAGGGCGGCATACAACAGTTAAATTTGTATAAAAACAAATTTTAAAATCCCAAGTTGCCCACTCACTTCTCAACCCTAATTAAAAGAATAAAAGGGAATGGGGGTGGCGGTACACGCTGAGTATTTTGCCGCAGTATGGAGACTGCGACGAAGTTCCGTGAGCTTTGCAAAAGACCCGCCCTCGTGCTAAGAAAACATCTGGAAGGGTTGGAGAAAAAAGTATTTCACCAAAGCTAAAAGGAAACCCATTTTGGGGGCACTTTGGGGTTCTCAGAAAGGTTTTTAAAGCCTGCCTTGCCTTCAAAGACCTGATTTTCTTTGGAGAGGCATTTTGGAAAACCTTCAGCGCAGCTTCTTCAGAAACCCGATCGAGGTTTTGCTAATCATGTAAATCTCTTTTTCACTGGTGGCAAGGGATGGTTTGAAAGCATTTCCCTTCCTTTATTCCTTCTTTCGGCATCTAGGCATGGGAGGAAAAAAATAAAATAAAAGCAAACCCTCTCCTATTTGCCTTTCGGCCCCCTCCTTCTGCCTCACCGCCTGAGTTTCCAATTTCCAGTTAATATCAAGGTCGTGGCAAGGAGCGCCCAGGCCCTGGTCAGACATAACTGGAGAAGAATGGTAAATGCTGCTTTTAGTGAATGCCGAATGAGGTCGGGGCAAAGAAGGGAAAATTTCCATTCACCGCCCCCCCGCCCCCCTTTTTGAACAAGTAAAATGCATTTTCCTCTGCGCATTAGATTTCCAGTGGTGCTGGTCACCAGGTAGATATCATTAGTAACAGTTTTGCCTGGTAATGAATGCGCAGATTTCTCCACTGAGCGGCTCATGAATACATAAAGCAGCCACTTTTCGGGCTGCGTCTGGATTTTTTAAGCAACGGGAGCTTAATTTTTGCATCTTTCTCCCCCCCGGAACCCAGCTGGGGCCGACCTGAATGGAATCTGTTGATATTTCAGAGTTACCTGCTTTTAACCATTCGAAAACCAATGGTGAAATTGCCTGCCCAGTGGCTACCTTTTTATACCATTTCTTTGTTCGCAATTCTCGCCCGGCATGACGGCAAATGCTTTTCGGAGGATCCATGAGATTATTATATATATAGGCTCCACTCCATTTCTGAACACGATTAAAAAGGTGTCTGGCGAAGTGGATCTCGTTCCACGAAAGCTAACGTTAAAACACAGCAGTAAGTCTTTAAGGCCCAAACTACGCCCCCCCCCCAAAGGCCAGATCTGCCCCCCCACCCGATGCTAATTCACCCAGCCTGCACCGCCCTCGTCGCTCCCGGAAGTGGAAGTAAAATGTGTTTTACTTCTGATTCCGGGAGCGATGAGGGCAGCGTGGGGCAGATGAATTGGTGTTGGGGCCCGGATCTGGCCCATGGGCTGTAATTTGAGCACCTCTGCTTTAAGGTGGCACAACGTTTTGTGTCTTTTTGTTTTGCTTTGTTTAGACATCTGAAATAAAGTAAGGTATATAAAAATCATAGTCTACTAGGGGAGATATAAAAATATTTGGTCCTCAAGTCCAGATGTCTGTTTGTCCATCTGTCTATGGGTGGATGGATGAGTCTGTCTGTCTGTCAGCCCATCCGTCCATGGAAGGATGGATCTGTCTGTCTGTCTATCCATCTGTCATCTGTTGATGGATGGATCTATCTATATATCATCAGTCAGCCAATCAGTCTGTTTGTCAATCAGTCTGTCTGCCTGTGGATGGATAGATGGATGGATGGAAAGATCTGTCTATCTATCTACTGTATCTATCTACTGTATCTTTCTATTTATCTACTGTATCCATCCATCCATCCATCCATCCATCTATCTATCTATCTATCTATCTATCTATCTATCTATCTATCTATCTATCTATCTATCTATCTATCTATCTATCTATCTATCTAATCTATCTAATCTATCTATCCATCCATCCATCCATCCATCCATCCATCCATCCATCCATCCATCCATCTATCCATCCATCTATCTATCTATCTATCTATCTATCTATCTATCTATCTATCTATCTATCTATCTATCTATCTATCCATTCATCCATCCATCCATCCATCCATCTATCTATGTATCTATCTATCTATCTATCTATCTATCTATCTGAGATTAAAAACCCTTCAACCAATCTATGTATCTATCTATCAAGGATCAATATGTATCCATCCATCTATCTGTCAAATCTCTCTGTCTCTATGCATTCATTGATGCATTGATGTAGCTATCTACTGTATCAGGGTGACTTACAAATATATAAAAGAATATATAACACACATAATAATAATAAAAATACATATATGAGATTGGTAGTTTGATGTGTAGACAGCGCTCGGCCTTTCGACCCCTAGAATGGCCGCCCCTGCAAGGATGGAGCCAAAAAGGCATAGGAGCAGAACGGGTCAGTCCTTTCCACGGTCAGTTGGCAACCCTACCTCCGGTGGCTCTAATTCCAGTGTAACGAATCCCTTTGGCTTTGCTCCTTGTAACAAGACTTTTATTTGGGAGTCGGAGGGAGGGAAGACGACGCATCTAGCCCTCCCTCCGCCGACTGTTTCCAGGATCCGGCCGCCTTGAAATGCATCCCAGCTAATTACTTATATTAGTAGACACGCGTTTGCTTCAACCACGAAGTAACGAAGAGGGGGAGGAGGAGGAGAATCAACGTAGCCATGACCAGAAAGAGAGAGAGAGAGAGATAGTAGAGGGGGAAAGCAACAGACACAAAGTTGGACCAAAGTAAGGAGGATGTAAATGGTAACGGTTCTCCATCTCCCCCGCCCCGAAATGTCCATGGACCCTTTTATGAATATAACTGGGGGTTCCCTCCCCAGAAGCCATTCCCTCTCCATAGAAGCCACTGAGACAAGGAGACAATTTTACTAGATAATAGACTATCGTGCAGGATACAATTTAAATTAAAAAATGCAATTTTCACCTTGAAATGAACAAATGATTACATTTTCTATACAAATTAAGGCATTCAGTCTTTCTTTGAGTAGTGGCATCGGCCCATGAAATATGACATAATTGCCATGAAATACATTTTCTAATATTTTTGGAGGGGTTTTCCTCCCCCCCTTTCTCTCCGCGTTTTTCTCCCGTTGTGATGTTAACACACACACGCCAGGAAAAAAACTGGAAAGAGCAAAACAAAAATTGTATATCGGTTTAGAACAGGAGTTCTCGACCTTTTTAAGCGGGGGGCCAGGTCACACACTCCCTCAGACAGCTTTGGGGGCTGGATGGCCATTTTGCCCTTCCTCCACCATATCCTAGTGTGGTGGTGGTGATGGTGGGGGCCCCCACATGAAATGGTGCTGCAGGCTGCATCCGGCCCACGGGCCGCAGGTAGAGAATCCCTGGTTTAGATCTTTGGAGAACACCCTTGGGTTTGCAAAAAGGAGACACGGACTAGAAAGAAACAGGGCCAGCATCAGACATTTCTGGGCCCCACCATTTTGGCCATACCCTGTAGTTTCCTGTGCATGCGTGGTTTGTTTGCGCATGTGCAGATCAGTGGTTTCCCGGCGGCGCCACGCCCCTGTGGTTTTCTGCGCATGCGTGGTTTGTTTACGCATATGCAGATCAGTGGTTTCCCGGCGGTGCCACACCCCTGTGATTTTCTGCGCACGCGTGGTTTGTTTATGCATGTGCAGATCAGTGCTTTTCCGGCGCTGTCGGGCCCCTATCATCTCCGGGCCCGGGATGGGAGTCCTGATGGTCCCCCCCACTGATGGTGGCCCTGGAAAGAAAAGGGACCCAAAAATTGAAATATTTTCCCTCTTTCTCTGTGACTTCCACTTCTTAACTTGCAAGATAAAATTGGGAGGGGGTAGAAAAATAAATAAATAAAGAGAAAGAAAGGAATGGATCAGAATGATAGAAAGAAGAAGAAGCTGAAAGCCGTTCGCTTAATGCCTCCCGATTTATCTAATCTAAATTACTATGCTTATCTGCAGAATCACATCTGTTGGATATCTACCAGCTTTGCCCCATCTGCCTCTGTATATGCCCCCCTCCCTCGCCTTCAAATGATGATTTTCATCCCATTCTGCAGTCTTTTATTTTTAATTATTTTCCCATTATGTCCTCCCCCCCATAGAAAGCCAGAGTTACGAGGCTAATCGGAGAGATTATGGCACAAGAAACCAGAGAGGAGAAGAAAACTTTTATTTTTGCCTGTGCTTCTTTCAAGAAAGAAATTCTGAATAAGGAGAAGAGAGGGGAAAGAAAGAAAAAGAGAGGAAGGAAGGAAAGAAAGAGGGAGAGAGAAGACAGCCATGTTGGGGTGTTCAAAAATAGCCAATTTGGGGGAGCGTGGTTATGCAAAAATCAAAGCCAGTCTGATCTCGAAAAAAAAAGCAGGATTTTGGTTGTGGGTTGCCAACTTTTTCAAAGGCTTCAGCTCCTCTGCTATTAATGGTCTTTTGGTTGCCATGTGCCCGGGTGCCTCAGAAGATCAAATGACAGAAAGAGCCACCCAAAAAACATCCAGGTAACTGCATCTGTGCTCACGGGTTTAAACGTGGAAGAGGGACGTCTTAAGGTTGGAGAAAATAAATAAAAGGAAATTATATAAAGGGTTGCTTTGCTTTGCTCTAATGGTTGTGCGACGAGTGTACAATCGACAGCTGGAAAAGCCACACTTGCATTCTGGCACCGTTATTTCCCCCCACGATAAGGGATCTCTTCTTTTCTATTATGTGATGTCGATTAACCTAACATCCAGCGATGCTTTCCGGGCTTTTCTAGGGAGAATATACAGATGTGGTTCCCCCCTCCCTTCTACTAGGGGGAGCTTTTGTGCAGCTGGCCCAGGTCTACACAGGTTGGCTGTTTCTCCTGGGAGGCACAGAGTGGGATTCGAACTCATCAACCCAGGTTCCAAAGCCAGACCCTTTAAACCAGGGGTTCCCAACTTTTTCAAGCCGGGGGCCGGGTCACGCTCTCTCAGTCAGCTTCGAGGGCCGGATGGCCATTTTGCCCTGCCGGCACCATCAGGGCCGCCATCAGGGGGGTGGGACCAACAGGACTCCCGTCCCGGGCCCGGAGATGACGGGGGCCCGGCGGCACCGGGAAACCACTGATGTGTGCATGCGCAAACAAATGACGCATGTGCAGGAAACCACAGGGGCGTGGCCAAAATGTGGGGGAGGGCCAAGAAATTTCTGATGCCGGCCCGGGGCATGATGGGGGGGAGGCCATTTTGTCCCAACAGCTTCATAGGGGGTGGCTATTTTGTTTCTTGAATGCCCTTGGAGGAGCAGGGGGGCCCCCCACATGAAATGGCACCATGGGCTGGATCCGTCCCACAGGCCTTAGGTTGGGAAAGTCATGGGGAGAAAAGTAGGGTGGAAAATAAAATCGGAATAAAATCAAATAAAAGAAACAGATTGGAGTTAAGAGGGGAAGGCGGACTCGGTCCAGCCTACCTTTGGGTATGTTATGTGCTATCAAGTTAGCTTCCCCCCTTATAATCAGGATTTTCAAAGGTGTGTGAGATATTTAAGGCTGAAGGGATGGTGCTCAAGGGTTAAGATGCTGACCTTGACTGTTGGCAGGTCGGCAGTTTGCGACCCGAGTGCTGCATGACAGAGTGAGCTCCCGTCGCCTGTCCCAGCCCCTGCCAACCTCGCAGTTTGAAAGCAAGAAATTGCAAGTAGACAAATAGGTAACAGTGCTCTGTGCACTCTGGTGTCTAGTCACACCTGCCACGTCCATGGGAACGTCCGGAGACACAGAATGTGCTGGTTGTAAACAGAGATGGATACAACTGACGTTGCCTTTTACCATGGCGGGGATTCGAACCCAGGACTCCTTTGTTTTAACATCACCTGCAAATTTCTCCATCCTTTGGCCTTGGCTTTCTTCGATGCCTTCCTTGAGGGCCGTCGGCTGAATCGAAAGGTGTTGGTGAAAGAAAGATGTCAGAAATAGAATTTAAATCTTTTTTTCCTCCTTTTTAATGAATATAACAATTAACGCCTGAGTTACAGAGAAAAGACATCTACAGGCAGCAGAGGTTACTTAAAGCAAATATCAGGTGTGGTCCGGCTACTCTACGACTCCATATAAGCGGAATAAATTATGGGGTGATTATATATATTTATATATATATATATATATATATCTACACATACATTTCTCTCTCTTTCTCTGGCGCACACACACGCATAACCATTCTCACAAGCACATGCGTGAGCACACGTTTCCTCCCCCCCGTCCACATACACGGCTGCGCCCGACACGTACCTATGTAGCGAAATGAGCTATGACTTAAAACACAGAAGCAAATATCCGCAATTACTAGGAATGAAGGTATGTCCTACGGGTAACATTTCTCCAGGTTTGGGGACGTGGAGTGTTTCGGGAGGGCGAGTTAGAAACGGTAAGTGTGCAGGAAACCTCCGAGCCGGAGGGTCAGTCGCCGTGGGTTCGAGAACCCGCTCGGATGTTGGGGAAGATAAATATACACAAATCATATCAGAATAATTGCCGGGAGACAATGGGAAGGAGTAAATGTGAATTTCAGTTCCCTGAAACCAGTGGTTCCCAAATTGGGGCCCAGGCCCCACAGGAGGACTTTAATTCCCAGAAGTCTCAGGCAGTACATTGGCTGATCATTGCTTTGGGGAATTGATTTGGGAATGGAAGTTCAAGAACTAATGGTTGAGCAACACTAAACCAACAGTCAAGAGAAAGGGCATTGTTTCATAGCCAACCATTGCTTCCCAGTTGGTGAACCATAGTGCGCGCATCGATCTCTCGCCGGTGAGATATCGAAAACCCCGAAAACCCCGATTCAGAACTCCAGGATCAGAGTTTGTTTGAGGAGAAATAATGAAGATCTCCAAAATAACTCCTTGGATGTCTATAAGACGAAGTAGGCCAATGTTAGAAGACCTGGTTGGACGTCTACGAACGCATGGGATTCAGAAGACCTGGTTGGACGTCTACGAACGCATGGGATTCAGATTCGGCCACATGGGTTTCGATAGCAGTTTATAGGAATGTTAAAACAAGTGTGGAATGTGTTTTTGCAAAAGCATTTGTTTTCAGCAAAAATAAAAAGACGTGATCTATATATACATAGGTCAGTAAGTGCTTTTTGACACCGCACGTTTCAAAGTGGTGGAACGAATCGTGGATAAAACAGAACAGCAAAACAACAGCCCAAACCGTCTTCTTTTCAGACCCATTGGATGCAATGCTGTTGTCCTCTCCATTGGGTGCTCATCGGTTGCTCCCGGAAAATGGACATCGCCTTTTCCCGAAGGTCATGGAAGCAGAATGGAAAGCAAGAGGAATAACACTGCGCAACAAGGATTTTGCTACTGGGAATAACACATGATATCGAGTGTGCCGATTCCAAATCTGAATTCAGAATTTGCCTATCATGTGCAGATGTTAAGGCCTGCTATAGCTGTTCAAATGGTCCATTAGTTAATATATGTTTACATGGGGACATTAGAATAGTTGCAGCTACCACTGTGACTGCTGTCGCTTCAGCTGAATCACGTCCCCTGGTGGCATGCATGTTCCAGCAGGGGCCAGGCTGATGTCAGAAATAAGTATTTAAGGCGAGATGGACCGAGGACTTGTCTTTAGTGCAAAACCATCTTATTGGATAGTACAGCTAGGCCAGTCTGTTTTGAGCTAAAAATGAGTAGGTGCAGCTGTGTTAATAAACCAGACAATTTTTGCCACATTTGTGGCGAATATACTTCATGTGATCAACACCAGAACCTAACCAAGAGGGTGAGATTTGCTAACTTAAGATCCTGACGTCTTAGGCAGAATCGGACTTCAGATTTGGGTTCAGCGCACTTGATTTAGGATAGGACGCATGGATTAGACCAAGTAGCAGACAATGTTTATTTATTTATTGTGATGTAGTGTAATAGTTGAGCCCTCGCTTGGAAGGTTAACTTGGTCCAGATGCCAACCATGAAGATCCTGGATCCTCGGTCAGAAGATAGTGGACTTCCCTTGACCAGAAGACAGGATGTTCTTGTGGTAATGGTAACGAGCCTACATAATTAAAACAACCCCACCCACCCCAAAAAAATCTTCCATTTATTACCGGAATGTTCTTTTTCAACTCCGTGGCCAACTATCTTTTGCTCAGGTCAAAAAAAAATTCTTTCAAATTCTTCCTCCTACGACAGCCAAGTAGGGGCTTTAAAAAACAATTCCCATCTCGTAGGTTTCCTCCACCTGCCACGCATGACGTAACTTTGGACTACAAATCTCACCCCCAGGATCTGCCAGGCCGACGGGGGACGATGGGACCTCTTGTCCAAGGAAGGGTTACCAAAAGAGGTCACAATAAATAGTCCTTGAAATGGCACTGGTTTTTTTATGCACCAAGAGGAAGGGCCAAAAGCCATAAATAAATATTTTAAATCAAATATTTGGTGCCATGAAACCCATCTGGAAAAAACCAGCCAATAGGGTTTTGATTTTAAAACTTGGTCCAGAATTCTTGAGTTTGGGTTATTATTATTTTTTAGGGTCTTGGCCGGTGAATTACCCCAAATGTGTAGTTTCTCGTTTTGCGAGCGACTCGCAGTTCATAGAGCAAACCGATAAAATAAAATAAAATAAAATTAGCCTTTGACTTCTGCCTGTTAATTTAAACTTCCTTTCCTTTTGGAAATGCAAGGCACGTCCCCTTGACCCGTTGAAGGAAGAGAGCCTTTCATTTTGCCCTCTCAAAACTTCCTGGAATGTTTTTTTAAATATAAATGTATATAAATATAAAGATATATTTATATATGTGTATGCGATTTTAAAAGCTAGCGCAGCGATTCACTGTGTAATTAAAAATGAAGAAGACAGCGAGAGAGAGAAAAGAAAATATCTCTGTTTGATAAACAAACACGATGTGATTAAATTTCCTACCAATTTACCCAAGTGTGACCTCAAAGGAGGTGGATTTAAAAAAAAAGTTTGCTGAACTACACGGGGTTTCGGGTCACCTCCTTTTCTACTGAATATTCTTGCTATAAGCTCTGTATTTACGGCAGATGTTTGCTTATTTCATTGGAGCAATGGGAAACAATAAATAATATTAATATGGGGGGGGGGAGAGCATTATTCCATGCGACCTGGGGAGTGATTGTTATGGTTCAGAAGCAATTTTTAAAATGTGATATACTCAAGTATAAGTCGTCCTGAATATAAGTCGAGGTACCTAATCTGTGCCTCTAAAACTAGGAAAATAGATTGACCCAAGTATAAGCCGGGAGTGGAAAATGCAGCAGCTGCTAGTGAGTTTCAATATTTAAAACACATGAAAATACAGCAAAGTTAATTGATTCAGACATTTGTGTCGGTAGGTTTTTGAGTTTTTGTGTTAGTGCATTTTTTTAAAAAAACCTGTATGTTTGAATTTGCACCACCGCGGTTTTGGGACCCTCGGGGTCGTTGACCCGAGTATAAGTCGAGTCCTCCTTTTGAACATCATTTTGGAGGCTAAAAAACTAGACTTATACTCGAGTATATACAGCAATTACACTCGTATATTTTAAAACATTGCTTCGTAACCATAATGGAAGGGAACTCATTCAAAAATCTTTAGATGTGGGTTGTTGTTTTGGTAGGGGTCAGTCTAGATCAGGGGGTCCCAACCTTTTCAAGCCTGGTCATGCTCTCTCAGTCAGCTTTGAGGGTTGGATGGCCATTTTGCCCTGCCTACATGATGAGGGTGGGCATTTTGTTTCTTGACTACCCTTGGAGAGGTGGGGGCCTACATTAAATGATGCAGTAGGCCGGATCTGGCCCACGGTCCTTAGGTTGGGAACCCGTGGTCTAGATGACCTCAAGAGACTTTGTGACTTAGCCGTGCTAGGGATCCACCGGTTCCTATTGCTTGCCGGAAAGTAGTTTAAGAATTTCTTACAACCCTAAAAGGAGCTTAGCTTCTGAAATGAAAAGTTCCGGAAAGTGGACGTGGACCGTGGCTTGAGCCAGGGTAGAACAAATAGTCATAATAGACAGGATGACAAACAAATGTAAAACATGTACACCGACAACTTCAAATTGGTCACGACTCCAGGTGAAGCCGAAAGAGAAAGTGTTTGGTCATTAAGGGCTTTACCTGCGTAAAGGAGGTTGGACGGATCCGCGAAACGAATGGATGGAAACGGGACAAAATATCCCAGATGAAAATTGGTCGACTTTCCGTCCCATTTTTCCCCTATGTTTCTAACTCATTTTCTTACGTTCCTCCAGTTCTCGACTTGAATCAGTTGTTCAAAAAAGGGTGCATCTTAAAAGCAACTGGTTTGTGATGTTGGAAGATGTTTCTTTTTGTATTTATGGGAAAAGGGAATCCATAGCGGTGGCCAACCTTGGCACACTTCAGGTGTTCTTAGACTACAATTCCCAGAAGCCCCAAATCGGCACACCCTGCTGATCAGGGCTTCTGGGAATTGGAGTCCAAGAACACCTGGAGTGTGCCAAGGTTCGCCATAGAGTGATTGACCTTGCCTTGTAGTTAACAAAACCTGTCTCTTTAAGACGGACTTTATGTCAAGTAAAACCGGTTTGGGTTCCTCCTGGATAATTCGTGCAAAGTTCCAGGGGATCTTTTTTCTGGAATGAAGGGAATTTTCTCAAGCAGAGCCTCCATCAACTAGCGTAAGCTACCTGATCGGCCTTTGCCTGGAGGGGAAAAAGATTTGAACTGAACAGTTTCCCCCACTGTATTATGGTCACTTCTCATGCCGATATGCCCGCCCCGAATCCAACCCCTTTTTGGACAAACTTTACAGCGGTGCCCCCAAACTACAAAAACCTGTCCCATTTCTTGTAGCCCCCCCAAAAAACATCTGTATCCCTAAATTGAAGACATTTATCTCTGATCCCCGTGGAAAGGTCTGTCTTCACGCAGAAAGCCATGTGGCTTTCCACCGGACTTTTCCTCCCGCTTTCCCGGCCGTGACATCCCCAAATTCCCATGGTCCCTACTTTGGAAAAACAAAATCTTCACATAAAACACCAATTTTCTCCCCCTCCTCCCCTTAATTGGACCCAGTCCTGGAATGGATGGAGACGCCCTTCATTCGGCCTGCCTGGATCGCCGCTTTTCGGGTTTTGGTCCGGACTATTTTTGCACTTGGTCCCGAAATCAATGCTTCATCAACCAGCCTTTGCCGGCAAATGTAGATCCCCGTATACTGGAGGGCTGGAGGGTCAGGAGAGGGGGATTTTTTGGGGGGAGTGGACAAACAGAATATATCTATACCTATATCTAGATTATTATTACGAAGAAGACAGATTTCCACAACGACTAAGCCACGTGGCTACATCAAGGAAGGTTCATCAACGCGGGTCAATCAAAGCTGGCCAGGAATGGACATTGGGAATCTCCCTGGACCAAGCTCATTGTCTATGATCCTTGAAGCAGTTTAATGGCGTGGTAACTGGTACGCAGAATTGGCAGCCAGCACTTCGTCAAGGCCTGCACGGATGAGTCCCAGAAGGAGAAACTTGTCAATTAGAAGTTGGTCCTTCGCAACGTTGGGTGGCCACCGTTGGGTAGGTGTAAATCTATTTTTCGTTGCAAGTCTCCTTGGTGCCAGACCCTCAAGCAGAGGAGACTGTCGTTCGGCGGGCAGATCTGTTAGTAAGCTTGGCCTGTTTCGACTGGTAGCAGGCCCAACACGGCCGAATGTTCCCCGAGCTTCATCCGGCGTTGAGTCGAGAGGCTCACGTTCTTGGTCAAATAGTCAACGGCGGCTTAGGAGAGCAGAATAAGGGAGAAGACAACATATTTTATCTTTTGGTAGATAGATAGATAGATAGATCAATGCATCAATGAATGCATAGACAGACAGACAGATCATTCCATCAATGACTTCATAGATAGATAGATGGATAGATAGATAGATAGATAGATAGATAGATAGATACATAGATAGATACATAGATAGATACATAGATACATAGATACATAGATAGATACATAGATACATAGATACATAGATACATAGATACATAGATACAGTAGATAGATACAGTAGATACATAGATACAGTAGATAGATACAGTAGATAGATAGATTGATAGATACAGTAGATAGATAGATTGATAGATACAGTAGATAGATAGATAGATAGATACAGTAGATAGATACAGTAGATAGATAGATAGATAGATAGATAGATAGATAGATAGATAGATAGATAGAGTAGATAGATACAGTAGATAGATACAGTAGATAGATTGATAGAGTAGATAGATACAGTAGATAGATAGATAGATAGATAGATAGATAGATAGATAGATAGATAGATAGATAGATAGATAGATAGATAGATAGATAGATAGAGTAGATAGAGTAGATAGATACAGTAGATAGATACAGTAGATAGATTGATAGAGTAGATAGATACAGTAGATAGATACAGTAGATAGATACAGTAGATAGATACAGTAGATAGATTGATATACAGTAGATAGATAGATAGATAGATACAGTAGATAGATAGATAGATAGATAGATAGATAGATAGATAGATAGATAGATAGATAGATAGATAGATAGACAGACAGACAGACAGACAGACAGACAGACAAATAGATAGACGGTGACAATCCTCATTAGCTGAGCTCCAGTCAAAGGCTTCCCCTCCCCCACCCTCCCCATTCTAATGCCTCAAATTAGATTAATAAGGATGCTGGCAGGAAGAGGCCCACCATCGGTGCCAAGGAGTAAACAAATTTCAGCCTTCAGCCTCCTGTCATCCTCGTCTGCCCCAAAGGGGGGTCCCTTCCAGGCACAAAATTCTTATTAGAGTTGTCACATCCATTAGGAATCTTTTTTCACGCTTGGGCGTTCCATCGCCAGCATCATTAGCACGGCCTCGGCCTCTGGGAAACGGCTGGGGCAGCTCTGGAGTTGGCATCGCTCTCTCCGCTCGGCGTCCCTCCCCCTCCCTAACTCCCTCGATGGGAGGGCTTCTCCACGGGCTGTCCGGGGGTTGGCTCAAGAACGGAAGTTGGACTTGTTCAAGGTCAACTCCACTGCACCTCCCATGGCCAATTGGGTTGGCCATGGCCAAAGTGTAAGTGGCCATGCATTGGCCGGCTGGCCCCTTCCCCAAACCTTGGGAATAAAGGCAACCATCCTGATTTTCCACCAGAGCTAAGAGGTCCAATCCCAGCCTGGTCTTCCTCTCGAGGATTGACTAAATCTGTGTCTGTGATAGTGAGGCAAGGATTATGCCATGAGAGGAGATTCATGTAGGTTGAATTGATGGCCAACTTCGGCACTTCGGATGTTCTTGGACTTCGATTGACTTGGGCTTCTGGGAATTAAAGTCCAAGGACACCTGGAGTGCCAAGGCTGGCCAACCCAGGACTAGGTTTCCCTAAGATCTGTCCAGGGTCCTGAAGGAAAGGACTACCTCTGGCCTTTCTTGTCTTCCGAAAGATAGACCAGGGATGGTTAACCTTGGCCCTCCAGCTGTTCCTGGATTTCAATTCCCAGGTGCCCTCATCAACAGGAGTGCTGACTTGGGCTTTTGGGAATTGAAGTCCAAGAACAGCTGGAGGGCCAAGGTTGGCCATCACTGATCTAGTAGAAGGTAAGTGCCAGCATGGGTGTGCTGGGCCGAGTGGATAAAAAAAATAAAATAAAATTATTATTTGTGCCGCAAGGCGCCAGAGGTGAGGGCGCACTGGGATGAATCCCGCTGTCCCGGTGGCCCAGCCCATGCCTGTGTGTGAGGACTGCTGTGGCTTAGTGATTAAGAAGCTGAACTTGACGACTAGAATGTCAGCAGGTCGGCAGGTCGAGACCCGAGTGCTGTGCAACAGAGCGAGCTCCCGTCATCAGTCCCAGCTCCTGCCAACCTAGCAGTATGTAAACAAGAAATTGCAAGTAGGCACCACTTCGGCAGGTAAGGTAACAGCATTCCAGGGTCTTCTAGTCCCGTGATGGCCAACGTTGGCACTCCAGCTGTTTGCGGACTTCAATTCCCAGAAGCCCAAGTCAGCATTCCTGCTGATCAGGGGCATCTGGGAATTGAAGTCCAAGGACGGCTGGAGTGCCAAGGTTCGCCATAGCTGGTCTAGTCACACAACCACGGAAATGAATTGTTTGGACTTTCGATCCAAACTGGAGGATAAATGAGGATGGGAAATAATTCCTAATTTAAATTGGAAAAATTGGAGAGGGGGTGGGCTGAGTAGATTGAAAGCAAATGGTGGGCCGCCCCATATCGGCCGGCCTGATCTATCCCCTTACTATCTCACTCAAATACCTTTTGCATTTCCTGATTTGTGTATTGCTTTCTCCCCCCTCTCCTCTGCTCACGCGGGGTGTGACTAACGCCGGCCCCCGGGGCCATCTTTATTGGAAATACACGGTATCGGGATTTGTCTAAGATTTTTATCAATAGCACGTGTGGGCCCGAGACGCGAGAGGGAAGGTCAGAAGGTCACATATCAAATTGTTGGGTGTTTCTCCGGCCCCCTCCCCGCTTTAAGAGGGAGGGAAGTGGCCCACGGTTCCTCCCCACCCCACCCTCGCCCTTCAAGCCCTAAACTGGCCACAGACGGTTCTCATTTGGACCCATATTAAGAGAAGAGAAGGAATTGTCACGGCCCCATAGATGTGGGGAGGTCATGGCGGGGATCAAGCCGAGAAGGGAAAAGGGGTCTCGGATGGTCTCCTCCCCCCACCTCGATGCAAGGTGAACCGGCGGTTGTGGGCTTGCGAGGGGTCACGCGACCTCCGTAAATTCAGAGCTCCCGTCTTGGTGGAAATGACCGAAAGACCTCGCCTGGGGAACCCCATTTCTGTCGGTCGCCCCAAACCCATTTCCTGTGAAATTTAAGACCCTCCTTTCATTAAAGTTTCACCCCTTTATATAAAGGTCAAGGTCGTATCTGACTCTAGGGTTCCATGCTCATCTTAGTTTATAGCCAAAGAGCCAACACTGTCTGCATCTGAAGACATGTGTCAGGCATGCCTCAACCCTGGAGTGCATGGAACGCTGTTTACCTTCCCCACCAAAGTGGTACCTATTTCTCGACTTGCAATTTCTTGCTTTCGAACTGCTAGGTTGGCAGGAGCTGGGGACATTATAATATTTCAACTCGTCAATTTAATGCATTCCCCCGGCCTTCCTTTTTATGGAGTTGGTGACCTCAAATGTTGTCTGAACCACCAAGTGTGTCCAGATGTGTTCACCGGTCATTTCTTTGCCTCCGGAGAAACGAGAGGCTCCTTTGGCTAGCTGTCCAAGCAGATGTTTTCTCCAAAGGAGTTTCCCCGTTGCCCCTCGGTGAGAGTCTCTGTAGGCGAAGCCCCTTCCACCCAACACACACAACTCTCAAAGCAACGTCGGCCTCGACCCCGCTTGGCCTGACTGATACTCACTTTGCCCGTACTGGCCGTACTGGTAGCCGGCCACGGGGTCCACGCTGTAGCCTGTGGTGGTGTAGGTGGGCGGGCAGTAGGACTGGGAAGTCGAGAGGCTGTCGACTGACTTGATGGAGTCGCTCCGTTGGCTGCAGCTGGCCGAGATGGAGTTGGCCGTGTCCAGGCCCCCGTGGAGTGGCGAGATGGAGAACTCCGCCTGGGATTGGGGTGGGACCCCGCTAGGGTTGCTCAAGATGCTCATCACCTGTAAGGGTTTGGAAAGGTTGAGTTTGGGTCAGGTGTGTCAAGACCAAAGCATCCCTAGAGACTCTCTTGCACTATGTCAGTGATGGCAAACCTTGGCACACCAGCTGCTCCCAGAAGCCTTGCTCAGCAGGAGTGTTGACTTGGGCTTCTGGGAATTGAAGTCCAAGAACACCTGGAGTGCCAAGGTTGACTATCGTTGGTTTAGTGCAGTGATGGCCAACCTTGGCACTCCAGCTGTTCTTGGACTTTGATTCCCAGAAGCCCTGCTCAGTACGAGTGTTGACGTGGGCTTCTGGGAATTGAAGTCCAAGAACACCTGGAGTGCCAAGGTTGACCATCATTGGTTTAGTGCAGTGATGGCCAACCTTGGCACTCCAGCTGTTCTTGGACTTTGATTCCCAAAAGCCTTGCTCAGCAGGAGTGTTGTCTTGGGCTTCTGGGAATTGAAGTCCAAGAACACCTGGAGTGCCAAGGTTGACCATCATTGGTTTAGTGCAGTGATGGCAAACCTTGGCACTCCAGCTGCTCTTGAACTTTGGTTCCCAAAAGCCTTGCTCAGCAGGAGTGTTGTCTTGGGCTTCTGGGAATTGAAGTCCAAGAACACCTGGAGTGCCAAGGTTGACCATCATTGGTTTAGTGCAGTGATGTCAAACCTTGGCACCCCAGCTGCTCTTGAACTTCGGTTCCCAGAAGCCTTGCTCAGAAAGAGTGTTGACTTGGGCTTCTGGGAATTGAAGTCCAAGAACCAAGGTTGGCCATTGTTGGTTTAGTGCAGTGATGGTCAACCTTGGGACTCCAGCTGTTCTTGGACTTTGATTCCCAGAAGCCCTGCTCAGCATGAGTGTTGACTTGGGCTTCTGGGAATTGAAGTCCAAGAACACCTGGAGTGCCAAGGTTCGTCATCACAGCATTATTTCTTCACAGGTCTAGAGGGAATGTCATGGTGGATCTAGTCCAGCGTTTGCCAACCTTTGGTTCTTGGACTTCTATTCCCAGAAGCCTAAGTCAATTCCTCAAAACACTGATCACCTAATATACCAACTTAAGTTTCTGGAAACAGACGCTCCCCTGTGGGGCCTGGGCCCCCACATTGAGAACCACTGTTGTAAGCAGACTCTAGCCCAGTGCTATCCAATGTCCTGATTTAGGCTGTAGCCATCAACGCCACTGTGGAATATCCCAGAAGCAAACCGTCCGCTTCCAAGTTTACAAACCTCTCTAACTTTTACAACTTTTAACCCAACTCTTGCATCATTTTTTAAAAAAAATTAAAAACCCTGAAGAGATAAATTTTAGGGGGGGGGGGAGGGATTATTTCCCATTCTGCTTGGCAAATGTTCGACCTTGCTTTCTTATGATTTATCATTTTCTCACAGCATCACCATCACTAATACAAAATCAATTGCTTCTCAGCATCCGATTCCCTCCCACCTCCCCTACTTTTTTGTTAATCCTGCAGGAAATCTGAGATCCAGTCAATCATAATGATTGACAGTTATTCCTCTTCCTCCCTCCCCACCTCTTATCAGTCCCCCCCTTTTTAGACCCTCTGATCGAAGGGACAGGAGACAATAAGGCTGTAACTCAGGGGTTCCCAACCTAAGGCCTGTGGGTCGCATCCGGCCCATGGCTCCATTTCGTGTGCCCCACCCCACTCCTCCAAGGGCATTCGAGAAACAAAATGGCCACCCCCTTTGAAGCTGTTGGTACAAAATGGCCACCCCCATCATGCAGGCAGGGCAAAATGGCCATCCGGCCCTCAAAGCTGACTGTGAGAGCGTGACCCGGCCCGCAGCTTGAAAAGGTTGGGAACCCCTGCTGTAACTCAACAAATATATTATTAATATATGCTAAAGGGAACTTTCCCACTGTATGGAGTCCAAATTGTCTTCGGGAGAAGCTTAGCTCTTCATTTTGCACTGTCTCTTGTTATACGCAGCCGCTAAATTAATTATATTAATTTAGAGATTGATTGCTCCTGGCTACAGAAGCTCAGCCAGGTCCTTGCACGTCTCCTACCTAGGACCCGACCCCGTAACAGACCTCACGAGAATCCAGCGCTCAGAAAAGTGACATTTTGCAATAACCGTTCATAGAATCCTCTCGCCAGCATGGGTCGAAACCACGATGCATTTAAGGGTTAAGCCACCATGGCCCCAAACCTGGTTTGAGTTCCTCTCGTGTTTCCATTTTAAAAAACAAAACCAGGTTCCATCTGCCTGGAATAGGAAGCATGTTGCAAATTAAGGGCAAAACTTTTCTTAAACTTTTATCCACCGGACGACGGGATGGGTGGAATCGGCCAGTTTTTTTGCTCCCTCCGTTCCTGGAAAGTTGAGACCAAAATGCTTTAAAAAGAGAGAATATTGTCAAAACTGGAAGGGAATGGCTGTCCACTTTGGGTCTGTTTTGGGGTCTTTATGAGCCTTGAACAGGTAAAGGTAAAGATAAAGATAAAGGTAAAGGGTAGAAGGTAAAAGGTAAAGGGTAGAAGGTAAAAGGTACAAGGTACAAGGTACAAGGTACAAGATAAAGAGCAAAGGGTAAAGGGTAAAGGTAAAGGGTAAAAGGTAAAGGGTAGAAGGTACAAGGTAAAAGGTAAAGGATAAAGGGTAAAGGTAAAGGGTAAAAGGTAAAAGGTAAAGGGTACAAGGTACAAGGTACAAGGTAAAGGGTAAAGGTAAAGGGTAAAAGGTAAAGGGTAAAGGTAAAGGGTAAAGGTAAAGGGTAAAAGGTAAAAGGTAAAAGGTAAAAGGTAAAAGGTAAAAGGTACAAGGTACAAGGTACAAGGTACAAGGTAAAAGGTACAAGGTACAGGGTAAAGGTACAGGGTAAAGGTAAAGGGTAAAGGTAAAGGGTAAAAGGTAAAGGGTAAAGGTAAAGGGTAAAGGTAAAGGGTAAAAGGTAAAAGGTAAAGGGTAGAAGGTAAAAGGTAAAAGGTAAAAGGTAAAAGGTAAAAGGTAAAGGGTAGAAGGTAAAAGGTACAAGGGGAAAAGGTAAAAGGTAAAGGGTAAAGGTAAAGGCCTCCCTTATTTGAAAGCCAGTCATATCTGACTCTAGGGTTCGGTGCTCATCTCTGTTTACAACTTAAGAGCCAGCACTGTCTCTATGTCTGTAGACATTTCCATGCTCATGTGGCAGGGATGACTAGACACTGGAGCACATGGAACACCTTTCCTGCTGAAGCGGTACCTATTTATTGACTTGCAATGCCTTGCTTTCGAACAGCTAGGTTGGCAGGGGCTGGGACAGATTACGGGCGCTCACTCCACCATGCAGCAGCCGGGTCACGAACTGCTGACCCTCCATCACTCTTGAAAGGCATTATAGTTGGGGGGGGGGAGATCACACCATTTTCCATTTTTAAACAGCCCTTCCTTTAGTGGGCGATCAGTTTAATCCCTGGGGCAAGGACCCACAGGAATGGATTTAGGGGGTCTGTAATGGTATTGGCCAGAGGGTGAAATATCCCACCCTGGCCAGCAAAGAGCAAATCTTGCATGCTTACTCCGTATGGGTCCAACACACTGTCAAGTCTAAATGCCCAGCCTTTTGACATTTGCAAAATCTTGTTTGTTTCTCTCTCTCTCTCTCTTTAGGGAACGAACCAAACAATTTGACTTCAATAAAATGGCCTTTTTTTTTAAAAAAAAATTAGAACGAGAGAGTGTATCTCATTTTATTTCAGGGGTTCCCTCCTTCCTGGCTGCAAAATTTCCACCTCCTTTTCTTTCCCTCCGTGCCAAACCCCATCCTCTCCCCTGTGGGATTTCATCACACTTTCTCACATTATATATATTTTTTTTTTGAAAAAAGGGAGAGAAGAGTTTTCTCCTTTAAAAAAAAAAGAGAGAGAAAATGTAATTAATTCTCTCCGTTTCTGAGCTGGCCCTCAGGGCCTCTGGCTGTGGAAACCGGAGCCGGGAAATGTGCGGCCTTTACGATAAACGAAGGCAGCTTTGGAACGCGGAGCCCAATTAGGAGAAAAAACCAATCTTGGCCATCGGTAGTTTTATTTTTTTAGGGTTGGAGGTGGGGTGCGGAGAGGGGGCTGGAGAAGGGGAGACTTGCTGTGCCTTGGGGGCATTACGGCCTTTTCCCTTTCGAAGCCGATCTTCACCCACTTTTAGACTCGTCCGTTTGTGGGGTCAGAAAATTGCAGGGTGTTGAGGAACCACGAAACCTCATCTAGATCTGTGATGGCCAACCTTGGCACTCCAGGCATTCATGGACTTCAATTCCCAGAAACCCAAGTCAGCACTCCTGCTGATCAGGGCTTCTGGGAATTGAAGTCCAAAAACACCTGGAGTGCCAAGGTTGGCCATAACTGGCCTAGCACCACAACTGGAGCACCAAGGTTTGCCATAATTGATCTAGACCAGGGGTCCTTAAACTAAGGCCCATGGGCTGGATCCAGGCCATGGCACCGTTTCATGTGGCCTCCACCACCACTCCAAGAGCATTTGAGAAACTCCAAGCATCACCTCCTTTGAAGCTGTTAAAGGGCCACCTCCATCGTGAAGGCAGGGCAAAATGGCCATCCATCCCTCAAAGCTGACGGAGAGTGCGTAACCCGTCCCCTGGCTTGGAAAGGTTGAGAACCCCTGATCTAGACCAACCTCTTTGCTAATACAGAGGCCCACAGGTAAATCACCCCTGATCGATAGCCTCAGTTCCAGAACATTCAAAGAAAGAGAGAGCCCAATACTTTTTGAATCAAACCATGGTCAAGAAGCTCTAAGTATCACAAAATTCCCCTTGATAGTTGGTCATAACCTCCTTTCTTACCATCACAATCAACTTGGTCAACCATGTTTCTCTTCCCCCCATCTCGAGGAAGGAGAAAGCCCTTCAGCTATGGAATGATGGTTCTCACATCACTTCCCAGATTTCTCTTCTCCATGTGCAACCTATCGCGTTTCCTCAACCGGTCCTTCGATGAAGTGGCCTCCAAGCCTTTAACACGGTGTTATCCCAACCTTTGGTTTGTAAGACTTCAATTCCCAGAAGCCTAAGTCAATTTCCCACAGCATTGTTCAGACAATGTCCTGACTTAGGCTTCAGGGAATTGAAGCCCCTCTGTGGGGCCTGGGGCCCACATTGGGAAACATTGCTTTGATATCTTGGTCACCATCTAATTCCCTTTATATCATGTCCTCGGAAGAACTGTTCCGAGGAGTTAAGAACTGGAAGACGATCGCTATGATGATAGCCAACATCCAGAACGGATACGGAGGCTGAAGAAGAAGAAGAAGAAGAAGAAGAAGAAGAAGAAGAAGAAGAAGAAGAAGAAGAAGAAGAAGAATCTAATTCCTAGTTGTTTGACCTTCTTAAGCAATGGTATCCAGAACTGGACACAGTAGTCCAGGTGAGGTCTAACCACAGCCATGACCATGACATTTTCCAAAGGTGTCCATCTAGTTTGCATCATGGTCTCTTCTTTGTCTTCTTCATTCTAACTCAACTTTCCCCCAATGAGCTCAATGCAGAATGACAACGCTTGGACATTTGTGGCTCAGTGGGAGTTTCAGCCTTGATCAACCAAGACCCAATTGAAGATTCGGACAGGCAGGGGTCAGAAAGAATCACGCTAAAGCAAAGCAATCACACTTATATCCCACCCCATATAAGCGCTTAGTGCCCTCTCTGAAAGGTTCACAAGTTAATTACCATTTTGCCCCCAACATGCTGGGTCTTCATTTGAATGACCTTGGAAGGATGGAAGGCTGAGTCAACCCTGAGTCTTGCTCAGGATTGAACTCACAACCTTTGAGGTTGCAGGACAGCAGCTTAACCCCTGCGTCACCAGGCGATGTTGGAGGTAAAGCTGGACATGGTCCATCACTAGAACATAGTTCATGTGAGCTTTCAAGTCTATTTGGAAAGACACAACAAGTGACATATCATGGGTTTAAGCCGTGGGGTCACCAAGAGGGGACCAGCCACACCAGGAGTTCTCAACCTTTTTGAGCCAGGGGCTGGGTAACGCTCCCTCAGACAGCTTTGGGGGCCAGACGGCCATTTTGCCCTTCCTCCACTGCATGGCACTTCCTGGTGTGGTGTGGAAGGCCACATGAAATGGTGCCGCAGGCTGCATCGACCCACGGGCCACAGGTTGACAATTCCTGAGCCACACCATATGGGGAAGAAAAGACGTCCCTCAACTACTATCTCCATCATCCGAGTGGAGAAGCCTCTTGGACTCATCTGATGGAGGTGAGCCAAGCTCCATCTTAGGCCCCTGTTGGCTTTGCCCATGCTCACCTTTTGGCTTGACCAAACTGATACCCAAGGACAAGATGGTCACGTGGGACCGTTCAATGACCATGGGTCTCCTGCTTGGGAGAAAGACGCCGTTCCTTCAAACTTCAAGAAGAAGATCTCTCCTCTTAAGGAGAAGGCTCAAACACTCCAACTTTCCTGTTTATTCTCTCTGGCTCAATATTTGCAAAGCTTGGCGGGAATTAGACTGGAGACGGAGGCCTGGATGGGTTTGGGCGGGTTGGAGCGATAGGGCTATCTAATTCCTTGAAACCCTATCTCCCTCTCGGTGGAATCTCTTGATGAGGAAGGGATTCTGAGCATCATTAAAGGGGATTCTTCTCTTCCGCTTGCGACTACATTGCCTAATCCCCAGAGAGTATTCAAGGGACGCTTTCCCGTGTCCCTCGCTTAATATTTCCAATCTCGCCACCAGGATCCTTAAACCTCATTTTATCCCTTCACTCAGCGGCAAAGTAAACGCCCGCCTTCGCCGTCCTTTGTGTTAATACCCTCTATATAATCACACAACAGTTCCCTCCCCGCCCCGTAACCAGCCCAGCCCCCTCGGCGCTGGGAATTGGTATCTGTGGCTATTTTAAAATACAAATTAATGAGAGATTTGCCTTCCCCTCGTCTCCTGCGCACCAGAAGTTGCGGAAAAGTCGCTGCAGATGATGTAGCAATGGGAGACGAAACTTGTACGCGTTAGCAGCGGTTTGGGGCCCAGATGTGGCCGTGAGGATGTTTCCCAGCTGTGGCTAAACACACACACATATGCACACAAACAGCACATTGGCTCTTGTGATATAAGGACTTTGAGTCATCTTGTGAAGGGAATAAATGCACAATAAAACTCTGCATTTAATTTAATTTAATTTAATAGTCATATTTATATATGCCGCAGAACCCGACTCAGGGCGGCATTTAATATTCACCAGCTGAAATGGTTTTATTTAGGGAAGGGCAGGTTATGAAGGTTGTAAGCCAGGCTATCTATACATTAGCTCATTCACCCAAAGCAGAGCGGCTTCTCGTAGGTAGGTTGTGGTGGGTTTTGAGCCGTCAAATCATGTGTGACTCATGGCCAACCTAAGAATGAGTGAGCATTCAAAAGCCCAGACTCTAGCAGCATTGCTCAGGTCTTGGAAATCCAATGCCATGGCTTCTTTAACAGAGCTAATGCATCTCACATTTAGGCTTCCTCTTCATTTTTCTGGGGAATCCTTAGGGTTCCTATCAGGTTTGTAAATGACTGGTCAATAGCTCAGGAGTACCATGAAAAACAGGATGCTGGACTCATCCTTGATCTAACCCAGAAGGGCAATTTCCCCCTATTTTTATTTAGCTTCAGGATCACAAAAAGGCAGCCTTTTCATAAAAGGCCTTGTCGACCGGCAGAACTCACCGACACAAGATGTACTTTTTTTTTGGGGGGGGGATGAGATGCATTCATGAAGAAGGAAATGTCCAACACCAGTTGTTGGCCATTGAAACCTCCATGTTCAAAAGACATGTATCCTTGAATAAAAGAAACATTAGAGGCCAATGAAAGAAAAGGGACACTATCTTCTCCTCTTAGGTAGGAAAGCCCCTGCCATAAACAGCACATAGGAGCCGGTCAACTGCTGGCCAAGCCAACTGGAGATTGTGTGGCTCTCTGTCCCATTCTTCCAAAGGGAACAGAATCTGGGGGAGAAACAAGGAAAGGTTTCCCTTGCCTGAAAGCCAGTTGTATCCAATTCTAGGGTTCAGTGCTCATCTCTGTTTCAGAGCCAAAGAAGAGTTTAAAAAAACCCCATTTCCAACTTTGCTTGCCTCCACAAAGTATCGTCATATAGACACCGAGGTAAAGGTAAAGGTTGCCCTTGCTTGAAAACCAGTCATATCCGACTCTAGGATTCAGTGCTCAACGAAATCAGCCATAGAGCCGTAAAGTCTGCAGACATTTCCATGGTCATGTGGCAGGCATGGCTAGACACTGGAGTGCACAGAATGCTGTTTACCTTTCCCCACCAAAGTGGTCCCTTTTTTTTTTATCTCCTTGCAATTTCTTGCCATTTTGAACTGCTAGGTTGGTAAGAGCCGGGACAGATGACAGGACCTCTCTCCGTCATGCAGCGCTCAGGTCTTGAACTGCCAACCCGCTGACTCTCCAGTCGTCAAGTTCAGCATCTTGACCACTAAGCCACCGCAGTCCCTTTAGACTGCACACATCACCGATAAACCCTCCCTTCTCTGCTCCCTGTGTCTCCAAACTGGATACCAACCCAAATCAACAAAGCCCATCTGAAATACACCCCAGACCCCCCCCTCTCCATTTCCAGGCTAAGCCATGCTGTCCCTCTTCTCTCTCTCAATATCGTAACCCCCTGCGGACGCCGGTAATGGAGTCTGGGCACTGGTTCTTTCCTTCCAGACAAGATTTCCTGAGATCCTTTGAGCCTCTCCCCCCCATATCATCCACCCCATAACTCTCTCTGAGTCTCTTTCTTTGCCTTTTTCTTCGGCTCCCCCCTCCGGGACAGCGATGAGAAGTATCTCTCAAATGTGTAGAAGGCCTGCACTACAAAGAAGAGCCATATCCCAGCCTCGGGCGAAACTGCTTGGTTGGCTGATAGCCTTGGATATCTGCCGAAGACGTGTCTCTCTCTATTTTATTCCCCCCCCCCTCCCCAACCTCTGATCAAGCAGACGCTGCAATCAGTTAAAGTCCAGCTTAACGGTGGTGTAAGATATACCAGTTAAGTCAAGCCAATGCCTCCGGGGTCTTCCATCGGGGAGAATTTAAATAAATAAATAAATAAATATATCAAAATCAAGAGAGAAAGAGAAGGGTCTCGGAGAGATGAAATAGCCCTGATAAAGTTTGCCACTGAAAGCCGAGTGTGCGGGATGCAAAACAAAAATCAAACATTTAATAACTCGCTTTTGGCAAACAAATGAAAGAAAAAGAAAAACCATTAAAAAAAAAAAAGTAAAGCATCCCACACTTTTATCTGTTCGATGCATTCGGCATGTTGTCGGGTTTTTCTTAAATAAAGAAAAATAGGATAGTGAATACCAGCTTGGCGGTTCTTTCCATCTCATCCTATCGTGGGAGTTTTTGGGATGGTTCTTTGGGACTGGTTTTACAGGCGCTCAGGCAGGGGTTTTACATGGGTCAGCAGGAGACGTACCCATTTTGGTGCAATATCATCCTCTTTCATCACCCACACAAAAACAAGGAGATTGGAAGAGTTGCCAAATCCCATTGCTTTGCTTCCCGGATGGGTTCTTCACAAACCAGTCCGCCCAGTTTGAAATGATGCTCCCTTCCAGTTCAAACTCTGATGCTTAAAACTGACTGAACTTTCCCAGATTTCTAAACATCTTTCCCCAGCAAAATCTCAGTTACAAGCAATAAAGAATTGCACTGGATGTGCGATCAATTTTTCCTCTCTCCAAACCTTGTCACCTCCTTGGATTTTGGATGTCAGATTTTCCTTCTCTTTGAATATTCGGGTGGGGGGGGATATTGTATTTTGACACCCAATGCTATTAGATGTTCCTGAGCATTTTTGATATTTTATTTAAAAATCGGTTAAGTGTGCGGAGCCGGGGCTGTTTAGAATTGAGCTCGTAGTATTAACTATTCAGCACCACGGACAGCACCTGTTGTATTAAAACTTCAGGAAAGGGGGGAAAGAATACAGTAAGAAAATGAAATTTCGAAGCAGGCAGTTTGGGTAATCCATACCAAGAAACCAACTGTAGCACTTTCCATTCCCACCAGGGCAGGCCTTTTGTCAGGCTAACGGCTCTCAATCGCCTATTTGAGACCTCTTCAAATGCTTGGCATTATAACAGGTAGAACTTGCAACATTTTTATGGTCCTGGGGAAGAATCTATCCCAATCCTTCCTTCTTGGCTACGACGAGGATCGTGGCTGAGCTCAGAGGGAAAGATTCCCCTCAAATGACATCGGAGTTACCGCTAATTGAAATGTCTCAGAACTTCAACTCTGCAAAGTTGGCCTCGCTATGAATCAAGCAGGCATCAATAACAGTAGACCAAATCTGCTTTGAATAGTCCGAACTTTACCCAAGTGTTGACCATCCCTTCATCCATTGATTCAATTGGTTTGCTAATTGTTCTAATGGGTAATTGGATGGAGGCTGTAGGCCTCACCAAGCTTGACCCAATTCTCATTTCACACACCAGTGTCTGGATCTCACGTCAGAAGACACTGGAAGACTCAACACAAAAACTCAACACAATCCATGAATGCCAACATTGATATATAACGGTTAGTCTAGTCTAGTTTTTTCTTTTGTGTTGTTCTGTTTTGTTTATATTCTGATATGCTTGCAACACAGACAAACACGGCTACTATTTAAAAAAAATTCAACACAATTTGTGCATCATGTCATAGCCAGCCAGGTTTTTGCAGGTTGTGTCCGGGCAGCATTGTGCAGTACTCAATGTGAACTGATAAAACACCCCCCAAAAACCCCGATTCAGGCACAACTAGGCTCTCGATTCTAACAAGGCAACTAAACCAAAATTACCCGAACTCTCCACCAATCTCTTGTGTGTTTGTAGAGAAAAAACTATTAATAATAACTCAGTAGAGGAGTCATTGCTAATCTATGATCTGTGATAAGGGGGTAAAACCTTCACATCTCACGGGAACACAAAAGATAGATGCTTTGTATGCCAAATGTTATTTTAGATTGGGGCAGACCCCTCCCAAAATCAACGAAATAAAAAAAATGAATTCAATTCAATTCAATTTATATCCCACCCTACTCAACACATGGCCAACTCAGGGCGGCTAACAACATATAAATGACCCCAGGGCAACTCAAGGGGTTTACATATAAGATACAAAATACAATGTTCAAAATACAATAATAAATACAATGTTTCAAGTAAATACAATAATACAAATTACAATAAAATGAAAACAGAACAATGGAAAATGTTTAAATATATCCACCCTGTTCTCTAAAAAGGCAGCTGAATGAAGCAAGATGAATATAAACATTTATAGGATTTTAGGGAAGGAGAGAGGAATTTCTCACCGGGCCAAACATTGCTCCACCCGCCCCCGTCAAAATTGGGACCCAACAAATATTTGGTGTCGACCCGATTGTGGGTTTCACACAACAGGGTCCAAGAGATGTTTGTGCATCGTGGCAACTGGGGAGAGGGGGGAGGCATTGAGGCTCCAAAGTTTGAAAGCGATGAAGACCCCGCTGATTCCCCCGATAAAGTCTCCGAAAGGGGGATTAGAACTACTTAGCAGAGGAAAAGAGACATGCCCCCCCTTCTCTCCCCGATCCCAAAGATATGACTAGTTAAAGATAACGGCTGCATAAATTTAATTAATGCTTTCTTCATGCCACAAATGGCCGTTTTGTAATTAATGTATCTGGCTCAACTAAGCAGAGTTGATGGCATCGCCCCTTCCCCCCATCCCCTTTTCTCCTGATGGATCCGAGCCCTCCCGCCTTCCCTCTGTTTAATGAAAGACAGAAAGGAGATGACAGAACCGATTTATCAATGGGGTTTTGGGGTGTCAAGCACTTAATTGGGTGCACCAGGTTGGCGGAAAGTGAAAAGATGACTAAAAAAGAGAGGACCTTCTCGAGATGGGAGGCCTCAGGGTGGTTGAGATGGTTGGTTGGGTTGCGTCTGGGCACGGGGGAGGGGGAGAAATGAAGTGTTCCTCATTAATTGACGGAGATTAGGAGATAGATTAGCTGTGGCAGCGACTGGGCAGTGACACGGAAGGGACAGAAGGATGTGATTAACATCCGTGCAAACAAGCTGCCATATCTCACAATACGTTACGTCTCGCTGGTGGTGACAGGATGGATCGTTCCCAGCGAGATGCTCTGGGGAAAGTAGAGCCTAGTGGCAAGGATGTTTGGCCAAGATGGAGAAGACTATGGAATGATACTTCTGGAAGAAGATAATTGTTTGGTTTAATGCTTCCTTGACCAATATCTGGCTTTTGAACCCAAGTCGTGAAGATGGCTGGTCCTCTGTGGTGAGACAGAGCCTAGGAAGCCAAGTAACCAATGTTCTCCAGAAGTCTTCAACCTCCAGACCTAATCTGTGAAGGCTAAGGCTTATGGGAGTCATATTCCAGAAAAAGTGGAGATGAATAGATCACATGATCTCAACTGTGAGGTTGTCCCTCACTAGGTCAAGTTTGGAAGGTCCTTTCACTGAGGATGGAGCTTTGGACCAGATGCCCTCCAAAGAAGGCAACCACAATGACAAATGATCTGGAATTTACACCCTCTGAGAAATGGTTCAGGCAGATGAATAGACTTAATTTGGTGAACCAATGAACGGTGGTGGTTGAATTCAACTTATAGTCCCACCACAAAGTCATTAAGAAAGCTAACAGTTAATAACAAACCCCTTTCTCCCCATCATCTCCAGATGAAGAAGACAGGCTCCATCCCACTTAATGGGGCATCCTGCAAAGAAGCTCAGTGATATCTCTACCCCCTCATGAAAACAGGTAACAGAGAACCTTCTCAAAGGATGGACCCAACATGGAATGAGTAACAACATGCAATGATGCAGAGGCAAAGAATCACAGCCTATGAAATTATCCTGGTTTAGCCAGCTGGATCGGGAGGTTGTGAGAACCTAGTTCGAATCCTACCTCTGAGCCCTGAAACCTTTTGGGTGATCTTTGGATGGACCTTGGTGACCTACAGCTCTTGCAAGTTGAACATGGGAAGTGGGAAAACCCTGAACCCATGGGAAGAAAGACAACATACACGAATGTAGACAATGTAAAGATAATCGCATACACATTATTAAAGGGGCATTCCTGGAAGAAAAGGACTATGGTGGCACAAGTTGTTAAGATGCTGGACTTGGTCAGCAGTTCGAGATGCAAGTGCTGCACAACGGAATGAGCTCCCGCCTCTGCCCCAGCTCTTGCCAATGCAGCAGTTTGAAAGCAAGAAAGTGGATAAATAGAGACCACTGCGGTGGGAAAGGTAACAGCGACCCGTGCATTCCAGTGTCTAGGCATGTCTGACACATGTCCACAGAAACATCTGCTGATGCAGACAGCACTGGTTCTTTGGCTATAAACGGAGATGAACACTGAACCCTAGAGTCGGATACAACTGGCTTTCAAGCAAGGCTGACCTTTGCTTTTACCTTACTGGAAGAAAAAGAACAGGTACTCGTGTGGAAATCGACGCTCGCTCATTCCCAAAATTAGCTCCCAATTCTGCCATGCTGCTAAGCCACAACTCTCCATCTTGGCTTCACCATCCTAAAACCTCCCCGTTTTATCCAGTGTTTTCTGGTCACTCGCTGGTCTTCGCTGGCTTCGTCCATAATAGCTTCTGAACCATTGGCTCATGGAAGGAGCCAGTCGGCTGCCAAAGTAGTGACAGATCACACACCCACACACCCATATTGGTGATCGGTCATGGTTGGTTTCGCCGTCACATTGCCACATTAAAAAAAAATGTGCCCCAAACGAGCAATTGGTCTTTATTAGGGAACATACAATAACTGTCTCATTAAATCAAGAGCCAAGTATGGGCCGTGAGCCTTAATTTAAAGTGTCATCGGTTGGCTGAGTTATGGAAAGGGTGGGAGAGAAAGAGAGAGAGAGAGGAGGAGAGGAGGAGAAAAGACGAAGACAACGACAACGACGTTGATGACGTCGACATTGACGACGACGAAGACGCCACCGCCGACGAAGAAGAAGAAATGGACCATTGAAAAAGGATCACTCTTGATCCTTGAGCATCGGTTGCCAACAACCCTCCAAATCTATTTCCTTCCATATAGGACGGACTTTAAAACCTCGCCTGGCCAACGCCAGGGCTGTGTTTTAAAGCCAGCCTCCGTTGCAAAGGTTAATGTCCGAGGCTGCGTTCCGATTGAAAAATGCAGCCACCGGTAAATTCAGTTTGTGTCGAGTGGAAATGCTTGAGTTGCCGTAGCCCTTCCAGTCTGGGGCCAGGAAGGAGGTGGAGAAAAGATGTGGGGAGAAGGAGAAGCAGGAGTCTTAATCTCGGCACATGTGTCTTCGAGGTGTGTGGGGTCGTCATTCCCACCTAGCCAAAGACCTCTATGGAAAGAATCAAATGTCGAAATGTAAGGAGAAGGCTTGAAGAGGGAGGGGGAAAGCTTGGGTCTTGCTAAGATCCATGCGCATGCGCATCTGGGCTCCCCTCTGTGCATGAGTTGAGAAGCCGGGAGGGAAACCATCGGAGGAGAGAGAGAGCAAGTGAAAAATGTCAGACTAAATTGCTGTTGACAGAGTTAATGCATCCACCTCATAGCTGTAATTACATGTAGATAAATAGTGAAATAGCTCTCAGCTGGAGCCTTCAGGCGGAGGGCAGGCGCCTCCAACTGCCAGCTGGGGACCTTTTATGGGTTTTTCATGGGTGTGAGTGTGTGTGTTTCTCACACATTCTCCACTCACAATTTCAGTTCCTCGTCAGCCAAAAGGCTAGCTGGGAACTGAGTTTGCAGGCCCCTTAAAAAGCAAGGCTGACTTGATTTTTGGGTCTTGGGTCACCTTCTTGATCTTGGCCTTGGGTTGGCTTTGCTTTTTTTAGTCTAGAGCCCCTTGTGGTTGGTGGCTGCAAGTGCAGACAGTTCTTGGCCTTTCTGACCTCCAGATGTTTAGATTGAGGGCATGCCACTAGGGTTACCTATTGTGTCAAGGTGAAGACGTTCTTGGACATCTGGAAAGGACTATACTGCCTTTGTTTATATGCCATAGAGTCAAAGAGTCAATGGTGCAATTTTAAAGACTGTTTAAGCCTTCCCGACCGGCCGGCCGACCGACTCGAAAGTAATTTCTCTCATATCAATACCCATCTATTGCTTGAGTAATCACTTCAACACCTCCAAAGCCAAGCCATAGTTTAGACTGGGGTTAATGGAATTTGGAGTCCCCCCACCCAACCTGTCCGTGGACCAAAATCAAGCATGTTAGCTAAATAGAGCTTCCATAACCAGGGTCAACAGTGTGGCTCCATCACGCCTTCGTCCGTCCGGCCAACCCAACCAGCGAGAGACAATTGTGTGTGTCAGTGTGTAAATAACACAACAGCCACCTTTTTTTGGGGGGGGGGAGGGAAACCACAAACAGTGGGGTGAAAACGTCCCCATGTTCTTCCTTTGACTTACTCTTTGCAACAAACTTTTCCTTATACCCCCAAAGTGCCGGGAAAAGAAGGAAACATTTGTGTGTGTGTGTGTGTGTAAAAATCACAAACACAAAAACCTGAGCTCCATTCTTAGGGAAACAAAAGAAATGTTCTTTCCAGCTTCCTCGTTGTCAAACACCTTTTTTGTTTAGCTTAACAACTAATCCACTTATCGGCTGCATAGAGCTGCCGGCGTATCACCAGGACGATAAAAAAAGAAAAGCAGATGCGCAAACCCACATACACACCAACATAAACACATACACACCCAAAAATGAGGAGGGAGGGGGGGAAATTAGCAAAAATTTTGCCCGTGGCTCGTTTACATTTAAAACAGGCCCTGCCAGGCGAAGGGAGAGATAGCATGAATGCTTCGCGCGCATAGACAAGACTTCTCTCTCTTTTCCAAACAACAACAACTACAACAACTACACAGTTACACAGCTCCCCCAAAATAGGCCCTTTTCCTCGGGGAGAGATCCCCGCAGATAACGCCAGCCGATTTGCGTCGTGACACCCGGATTTCGTCTCCTCCCGGCCCTCGCAGACGCGGCTCTGTCGAGCGATGGGAGATGCTATCTGGGGGAAGCTGACAACATTTTCGAATTAACAATGGAGTCCACAGGGGATGTTTTTGAAATAAAAATAATACACCAGTGTGCGGAGAGAGCCTCCCTCCTCGCCCTGTAAAATTAGACGCATCGAGGGAAGATAAACAGCCCTTTGCTTCCGATGGGGACTGCGGTGGCTTGAGTGGTTAAGACGCTGAACTCGACGACTGGAAGGTCGGAGTTCGATTCCTGAGTGCTGCATGATGGAGTGAGCTCCCGTCATCTGCCCCAGCTCCTGCCAACCTAGCAGTTCGAAAGCAAGAACATTGCAAGTAGATAAAGAGGCACTGCTTCAGTTGGAAAGGTAACAGCATTCCATGCACTTCAGTGTCTGGCCATGTCTGCTGCGTTACCATGGACATAGAATGCGGACGCAGACAGCACTGGCTGTAAACGGAGGTGAGCATTGCACCCTAGAGTCAGACATGCTTGAAAATGTTGCCAAACCGACGTCCCAGGGTTAACCGGGATGGAGCAAAGTTACACATGGTTAAATAGACTACACACTAGAAGTGGGAGTTTCTCGTTGGCTTGGTTGACCTAATGGCCAACCGTGCGCGTTGACCCTCCATAGTCCCAGTCCTGCCTAGGGGTGAAACCTTCCCAGCAGTGCAATCAAGGGTCTTTAGCCTTTCAAAAGATCCATTCTGCACTATCCATTCTAGACCTCAGTGGTGGGGCTTGATTCTTGTAAGGTCCTTGGGTGTGTTGGCCAACATAGCCAAGTAGAGTAGAAATGGTGACCATGGAGCCCCTTCAATGGATTCTCCAACGTGGATAGATCCTTGACCCTCAAAGACCGTGACCATCGGAGCCTTCATAAAGCAGCCATCTAGAGTAAGAGCATGGGGGTGTATGTGTATACCTTTCCTCCCTGGGTCTTGGCTTAGAGATGGCTTTGTCTGGGCCCAGTGACACCCAAACGAGGCATCACCGGGAACGGGGGAATTAATCAAGAGGCACCGGCCTGTCAGGTTGGCATCTGGAACTAAAGAGAAACACTTGACGGTAGGTGACCTTCCGCCTTCCCAAGATGGTTTTCCAGACAAGGTTGTGTCTCCCGGAGGAGGGGGTTTGGGGGGGTGAGGCCATAGGTGAAATGCCGAGGACAACGGAGGGTAATCCAGAGGGCAGGAAGGGGTTGGGGTTGGGGTGGTAGTGGAAGGAGAAGAGAGATTGGTTAAAATCAAGAGGGCCACCGTTGTTGCTTGTTCAAATCCCACCTTGGGTTGGGAGGACCAGAACTTTGACCTCCTCCCCCACCAAAAAGGGTCTCCTTAAATCAGGGGTGGCCAAACTTTTTGGGCTGTGGGACAGCCATGTGGTTCAGCAGGCCAGCCACATGGCCCCTCCCACCAGAAGTGGACGTAAAACATGGCTACACATGTGCAAAACCTCTGCCGTAAATGCACCCACAAGCTGCCGTAAATGCGTTTGGTGCCATGGGCCAGATCTGATCTAATGTTAGCATTTATGTTTATTGGATTTATATCCTGCTCTACTCGGCACAGGCCAACTCAAGTCCTCTTGGACGTGGTCAATGCAAACTGACATTAAAACATCACAGTTAGTCTTCAAAGTGTTACAACATTTTTTAAATTTTTTTTGTTTATTTTCTGATATGCTTGCTCGATAAATAACGACATCAAGGTATGCTTGAAGCATAGACTAACGTGGCTGCTATTAAAAAAATCCCCCTTTGTTCCCCCCCCCCTTTCGCCACCTTCTCCCCCATCCTAGGCACCAATATCCTATTCTTCTTCCTCCCTCCTCCTCCTCCTCGCTCTTCCTCTAAGACGCTCTTTACGCCTCCCGTTCGCTGGCTAGGGCCGGCCGTATCAGCCAGAGGAGGCTTAGGCTAGCTTCGTCTCTTTGGATTTAGACTGAAATTTTGATTTTCTGCTGCGCTCAGATAATGCGGAAATCCCGTTCCCCGATATTTCCTGTTTATCAGAGGAGTGCAGTATGGTTTTGGGATGGGGCGGGTGGGCGAGAAAAGGATATATATATTTTCCTCCCCCTTCCCAAAGCCTCCATGTCACCTTCTTCGATGTCTTGTGTCCCCCCCGCTGCTAATGGAATTCCATTTTAGAAGATCCGATGTGCAAAAGACAGTCCAATTATTACAACCAAAAGGTGCCTGGACGTGTATGCCTACATCTACACATATCGATGTAGAGGCCTATGGGGGGGCCTGTGGTGGCTTAGTAGTTAAGACACAGCCCAACGGCCGGAAAGATCCTGCCGGTTGTTGACACCAGTGTGGACACAACAGTGCAAAATGCAGCAGTGCGTTACCCTTCTTTAACGTGTTGCGTCTTTGTGTTGAGTTGGTGGACAATGAAGGGTTAACCGCGGGCCATTTGCTGCCATTCTACATCACTATGATTGTGTCGGCATTTCTATGCAACAGGATTCAGGCTAAGCGTGATACTTGATTCCTCTCCACCTTTGTGTGAAGTCCTCCTAGCAAAATTTCATGTCCTAAGGCAGTGGTGGCCAAACTTGGCTCTCCAGATGTTCTTGGACTTCAATTCCCAGAAGCCCTGACCAGCAGGTCTGTTGACTTGGGCTTCTGGCAATTGAAGTCCAAGAACACCTGGACAGCCAAGGTTCACCATCACTGGTCTATAAACTTGGCACTCCAGATGTTCTTGAACTACAATTCCCAGAAGCCCTGACCAGCAGGTCTGTTGACTTGGGCTTCTGGCAATTGAAGTCGAAGAACACCTGGACAGCCAAGGTTCACCATCACTGGTCTATAAACTTGGCACTCCAGATGTTCTTGAGCTACAATTCCCAGAAGCCCTGACCAGAAGGTCTGTTGACTTGGGCTTCTGGCAATTGAAGCCCAAGAACACCTGGACAGCCAAGGTTCACCATCAGTGGTCTATAAACTTGGCACTCCAGATGTTCTTGAACTACAATTCCCAGAAGCCCTGACCAGAAGGTCTGTTGACTTGGGCTTCTGGCAATTGAAGTCCAAGAACACCTGGACAGCCAAGGTTCACCATCACTGGTCTATAAACTTGGCACTCCAGATGTTCTTGAACTTCAATTCCCAGAAGCCCTGACCAGCAGGTCTGTTGACTTGGGCTTCTGGGAATTGAAGTCCAAGAACACCTGGGGTGACAAGGTTGGCCACCAATGTCCTAAGGTGTGGACTCTGAATGTTTCGTTCCTTCTACTCATATTGGGCATCATCATGACCCGTTATTCCTCTAGAAGAGCCAGAAATGACATTAAAACGGGGAAAGAGGAAGGCAATGTCCAATGTCGATTTACATAAAAAAACGTTTTCCCTATAGGTTTGCTTCAATTTATGTTTTAAAAAAATCATTTTCCTATGGTTTTGCTTAGATTTACACACACACAAAATCATTTTTCCTACGGGTTTACTTTTATTTATGTAAAAAAAAAAGTATGACGTAAAAACCTCTGGAACTGAAGTACGTAAATTGGGGTTTTACTGTATTTCCCTTTTCATTTCCACTCATTGGACTCAAGGTCTTTTTAAAAGAAGGTGGGTTCCCCCTCCGGAGAGGTTGGGGAGGGCTGGTAATAACTGAAAGACTGTTCCGGCCCACCGGTGGGCCATTTTGCTATTTTTTAAAAAAAGCTAAATAATTAAACCTGCACTGGGCGAAACGTCGGCCACAGCGTGTTAGGAAGGGAGAAAGGGGCCGAGGTCGTGGGTGGGTAGAATACTAAAAAGGAAGACGGAAGAGGGAGAGAAAGAGAATAGGCATGGAAAGGAAGGTGAGATTCCAGGCCGACGTGTGGCCAAATAAAAATAAAATTAAAAAAATAGGGGAAATGGATGGATGGAGAAGAGAAGATTCAGTTTTAAGGCCGCTTCTTCTTCTCACTGAGACGAGGCATTAAAATAATAATAAAGATATTGTGGAATGGAGGGGGGTTTAGAAGTGGGGGAGGAAAACCCAAGACACACTGCGTTTCCTTATCGCAAGGAGACAGTTGTCATGAAATCACTTTGAGTGACTCGTTTTTGTCTCCCTGGTTTTTACACTCCCCCCCTTTTCCCTCTCTCTTCTCCTATCCATCCCCCCCTTCCCCGTCCGCCGTCAAGCGGGCCCCAGGACATGGATCAAAGGAGAGAAGCCGCACACGCGCATGGAAAACTTCTGATCCCTTCTCGGCAGAGAGAGAAGGAGAGACAGCTCTTCGCCACATCAAATGGAAGTCAGGAGGAGAAGGAGGAGGAGAGCTGGGGGGAGGACTCAGGCGGCGTGGAGACGTGGGGTGGCACTGGGCATCCTCCTGGAGGATTGAGAGATGGGTCCTCGCAGTGGGGTCGGATGGAGAGCTAAGGGTTTCGGGGCCCTGTATGTCCAGGAAAGCCACTTCTCCAGAGGTCTAGGAGACCCTCAAGGTTGGACCTTCTCATGGTGCGTCTTGGTCAACCATCTCACCCGCTTTCTTCAGCATCCTAAGACCTGAGTCCTAAAGGGTAGCTTTTGATCGAGGTGCATGAGTGAGACTTCCCTGTGTAGAAAGGCTGAGCTTGTGGTAAAGGTCAAGGCCAGTCACCCTTGCTCAAGAGCCAGTCGTATCCAACTCTGGGGTTCAGTGCTCATCTCTGTTCAGAGCCAAAGAGCCAGCCCCTGCCTGCATCTGCAGACATTTCCATGGTCAGGTGGCCGGCATGACTTGACACTAGAGTGCACAGGATGCTGTTACCTTTCCCATCAAAGTCGTACCTATTTTATCTACTCGCAATGCCTTGCTTTCATACTGCTAGGTTGGCAGAAGCCGGGACAGAGATCGGGAGCTCATTCCACCATGCAGTGCTCGGGTCTCGAACACGTTGACCTGCCGATTTCCCAGTTATCAAGTTCAGCAGGACAGTCTTAATGTAGACAATCGCGAGCAAGGGCTCGGCTTGGTTTAGGACAGGGTTTCTCAACCTGTGGCCCGGAGAACCATTTCATGTGGGGCCGCCCCCCCCCCACTGCCTCCACACCACACCCGGAAGTGCCATGTGGTGGAGGAAGAGCAAAATGGCCGTCTGGCCCCGGAAGCTGTCGGAGGGCGCATGACCCAATGGGTTGAGAACTCCTGGTTTAGGACAGTCCTGGTGTAGACAATCCCAAGCAAGCATTTGGCTTGGCTTGGGGCAGCCTTAATGTAGACAACGTCAACCAAGGCCGAATTTAGGCAAATTTGGTTCAAACCCAAACCGAATTGACATTAACCAAGATCCGCCTGAATTTGGAGGTGGGTCACTCTATGTACGTTTCATTCCCCACAAAACAGATGGGGGGGACACACACGACAATTTGCCGTTCGACCTTCTGCTAATCATCCTAGCGATGATGAGAACTCCCTTGAAATCGGAGAGGGGCCGGATGGGGAGTCAACCCCAGATTATTCCCTTTGTCCAATTCCCGGGGGGATAACCGGGGATTCTTGCCTTCCTTTCTGCTGCTTCGCCGAGATTAGATCGCGCGTCTCCCTCGAGTCGCCCATGATCCCCTTTCAGGTCCTTACAATAAGCTTATCGGCCCAGCCCCGGCCCTCCTCCATCTTTGATCAATTTACTCATCCGTTGACTGGCGACCTTGTTGGGACGTTGATCCTCCTCTTGTCTGAGAGGGACGACATCTGACAGGTCTCTAGCACTGCCCCACAAACCCACATTGTTACCAGACCTAGTTTTTGGGACAATGTCCTTATAATGCAGGGATGCCCAAACTATGGCCCATGGGCCGGATCCAGCCCATGATGCCAATTCATCTGGTCCATGCCTCCCTCGTTGCTCACAGAAGCAGAAGTCAAATGCCCCTGGCACGTTTTACTTCTGCGAGCAACTAGGGTGGTATCTGACTCTAGGGTTCAGTGCTCATTTCTGTTTCATAGCCCTGTCTGCATCTACAGACATTTCCGTGGTCACGTGGCAGGCGGGGCTAGACACCGGAGCGCACTGAACGCTGTTTACCTTTCCCACCGAAATGGTCCCTATTTATCTACTTGCAATGTCTTGCTGTCGAACTGCTAGGTTGGCAGGAGCTGGAACAGAGACAGAAGTTCACTCTGTCGTGCAGCACTCGGGTCTCAAAGGGTTGACCTGCCGCCTTCCAGTCGGCGTTTTAACCCCTTGAGCCACTGCTCTTCCTAGAGGAGTGTTGTAAAGAGAGGAAAACGGGGGAAAACTTTGGTGTTCATGAATTCAAATAGATCCCAATTTGAAATAAATAAGTGTATTATGATTATTATTTTTTTGGGGGGGATTCATCCTCCTGAAACACCTGCAAAGATTCCCAGGATTTGGTTTTTTCCTACTCTTCACCGCGACCACGAAATTCCGGGAACCCCAAACTTGGAAAATAACTTTTTTCACAGGAGACGGAGACAGAGAGAGAGAGAGAGAGAGATATTGAAACGCAACTCAAATCTTCTCCCCCACTTCGGCCCACCGCCTTGGGCCGGAGGCCGTTTAATTGACAGAAGCACATGGCAGGGGAGTGGGGGGTGGGTGGGTCTGGTGAATGGGGGAAAAGGGATAGAAAGAGAAGTTTACTGGGAAGAAATCCCAGCTTTGTGGGATCGCATAGGTTAAAAGTTGACGGCAAATCGCAAACAAGTAGGAACGCGCTTCTAAAAAGGCCATAAGGAACTTGGTAAATATTTCAGAGAATAGGGGCCGCGGGGGGGGGGGAGGAGGAATCAAACTCCTGATCTGCCTTCTAGAATTGGGAAAATCACAGAATAATTGAGTTGGAAGGGGCTTAGGAGGCCTTACACCAGGGGTTCCCAACCTAAGGCCTGTGGGCCAAATCTGGCCCACGGTGCCATTTCATGTGGCCTCTTACCTCTAAGCATACATGACATATGTGTCAAGATGGGGGGGGGGATAGGGAGAATGAAGGTGTTGACCGGAGGTTCCCAACCTAAGGCCTGTGGGTCAAATCTGGCCCATGGTGCCATTTCACGTGGCCTCTTACTTCTAAGCATACATGACATATGTGTCGAGATTGGAGGGAAATAGGGAGAATGAAAGTGTTTGACCAGGGGTTCCCAACCTAAGGCCCGGGGACTGGATCCAACCCACGGCACCATTTCATGTGACCCTCCAAGGGCATTCGAGAAACAAAACAGCCACCCCTTTGAAGCTGTTGGGACAAAATGGACACCCCCATTGTGCAGGCAGGGCTGACTGAGAGAGCGTGACCCGTTCCCTGGTTTGAAAAGGCCTTACGCACTTCAGGAATCACTAGCACATTTTACTCGTCGATCTTGCGCAAGTGACGTAGCGGATGTCTTGCAAACGTCTATGCTCAGTAAAACTGGATTCACCTTGACAACAGCAGAAGAAACTGCTGCTCTCAGTTGTTAAAATTCCCCTTTAGGCTAACTTTTAGGACACATTGAATCCAGAAGCCTCAGTTAGTAGCTCTAAGGATAGAACCGGAATCTCATTCAGTCGGAGACGCGAAAGTTGCCACCTCGGTGGTTGGTGACTCCAATTCCAGGAGTGTCGGGAATCCATTTCATATTTTACTCTGCCCCTAAAACCCCTTCAGCACCCTGGACAGTGTTTGTAAAACAAGCAGTAAAACCTGGAGTGGATCTGCAGTCCCCCTGGAACTGGAGTCCTTAACCATTAATGCCTACAAATTCTGTCATGTTCTAACACCCACGAGGCATATCCTGCCTGGCCGATGGACAGATGGGAACTGTAATCCCTAAACTGACTTCCCCCAAAACCTGGTTGTAATACTTCAGTCTCGGCCTTCTGTACGAATCAGAGGAAGGAGAACCTATGGCCCTTTCCTGTCTGTCGGAATCCGACCTCCATTGTCCCGAGGACACATTGTCTGGGATCAATGGGAGTTGTAGTTGCTGTGCCAAGCTACAAGAGACAGCTTCTGACACAGCAGAATTGGAGTGTTTTTTTTAAAAAAAGGAAAACGCCGCACAGAAATGGATGCCCTCTGGATTACAATGCCCATCTTCCCCAGCCGCAACCGGTCAGGGCGATGGGAGTTGTAGTCCACTAACATCCGAGGTGGTGCCGAATGGTCCTCATTACAATCAGCGCACAAAGCCTCGTCTCCAACCACGTTGGTCTGACGCTTGCCCCGCCGCGACCCGCACAACGCAGGCGTGCGGGTGGAAAAAAAATTTGTGCGAGCTCGTTTTCTCGACACGGCCACTTTCTGTCTCATTTCCCTCGCTTTTGTCCAAGTGTCTGCGAGTATAATAAGCATTTAAAATGAAGTCTTGCCAGACCGTTGGGGGAAGGGGCTGGCAGGGGAGGGGGGGAAGATTTGGGAAGGAGAAAAGGGGGGAAAGAGGAGACGGAGGGGAGGGTTATAGAGCAAAGAATTAAGAGGGGGGAGAGAGAGATCAGATGCAAATCAGTGGGTGGAAGGGAAATTATGTGCAATTACCCACGAAAAAACTGGGCAGCTCTGCCCACCCTAACCAACAAGATCTCATTAACAAGCAGAAAATAAGATTGAAATGGTGTGTAAAAGAGCTGGAAAAATGAATTTGAATGCCACATTTGTCCACAATTACCCCCTCGTTCACACATATTTTATTGCCATTTTTTTATTATTCTTAATCTTTCCATCCCTCAAAGCAGATTGGGAACATCCCTGGCATTACGGCTGCCCAGGGAGAGGCATTATGGATTTTCGCTTTTCTCCTGCGAAAGGGGAGAGACCCGGGGCCCCCGCTTGCGCGTCAAATTTGTTAAAAAAAAGGGGGGGTCCAGCCTGGGCGAGGATCAGGATTCGTCGCTCCGGCTTAGCGCCGTGTAGGAACAAGGTCTTTCTCAAAAAAACATCCCCGACCTTCGCGCTTGTTCTGCGTCCTTCCATGGAAAAGAATGCAACCAACGCTATCCTACGGAGTTGCGCAATGGTCTATATTCACAAGAGATGGGCAGGGTGTCTTGAAGGCTTGACCTTGGCCCCTCCAACAGGGAAAAAAAATAAGGTCCCTCTCCCATTGAGCTCCAAACTTTTGGCCAGAGGTAATTCACATAGCACAGCCCTGATCAATTTAACCCAGGATGGTCTTTTATGGCGATTGCTTTCCATGGGAACAGGAATCCTCCCCTACCCTTCCTGGAGGTCAGGCGTGGCTTCCCTGAACTATGGCCATCAGCTTACCAAAGGGAATATGGTCATCTAGTAATGTGTAACTTGACCCTGATATGTAACATGTAGTTTGACCCCCCCCAAAAAAAATTTATAACATCTAATTTGACCAATTGTGAAACCCAGTGGTAGATTTATCTATCCAGCCATAGATTTAAGTTCTTCTGATTTAAAATAATTTAACTCACACTTCATTTGCAAACATCATTTGCAAAAGATTTGTCTTAGTTATTATTATACACAAATCAACCATTTGGTTCTCAGTCCAGGACTGGAATAAAATTAACAGTTCAATCCCTATTATTCTTATTCTTATTCTTATTCTTATTCTTATTCTTATTCGTATTCGTATTCTTATTCTTATTCTTATTCTTATTCTTATTCTTATTCTTATTCTTATTCTTATTCTTATTCTTATTCGTATTCGTATTCGTATTCGTATTCGTATTCGTATTCGTATTCGTATTCGTATTCGTATTCTTATTCTTATTCGTATTCGTATTCTTATTCTTATTCTTATTCTTATTCTTATTCTTATTCTTATTCTTATTCTTATTCTTATTCTTATTCTTATTCTTATTCTTATTCTTATTCTTATTCTTATTCTTATTCTTATTCTTATTCTTATTCTTATTCTTATTCTTATTCTTATTCTTATTCTTATTCTTATTCTTATTCTTATTCTTATTCTTATTCTTATTCTTATTCTTATTCTTATTCTTATTCTTATTCTTATTCTTATTCTTATTGCAAAAGAAATCTGCTCATGCAGAAACCGCATGAGAAATATCACTTGCATAAAGACAGAAAAAAAGGTTTTATGGCTGAAATTTAATGTACAAATAAAATGCAATAACATAAAAGCAGGGACAGGCTTTCTTGTTGAAATTATTAAAGTACAAAAACCGCACAAAGGCAACCGCCTAATGCCTATAGCTCGATTTTGACCACAAAAATTAAATAAATACTCAGGAATTGCAACTATGGCCCTGAAATGCAGATCTTGACATATTTCGTTCTCATAGGAAGCAGAAACGAAATTATGGAGAATTTGCAAATTAGAGAAAATATCAGGTCCCCCCCCCCCAACCACTGGGTACAAAATGCATTTCTTTGCCAAAGAGAGATGGTCACAAATATCTTTGTTTAATGATGCTCAGGGAAAGAAAGATGAGCAGGTAAAATGCCTTAACTCTCGTGGCTAGCATCATGTGGAAATTAGGACAGTGTCAGAATGCCAGAATTTATTCCCTACTTTATTTTTAAAGATTTCAATGGCTGGGACTTCAAAGCAAAACCCCGTCAGCAACTCGCGCATGCACATAAATATCCCCAGCTTCGCCATTCAACTCAAACGTCAGCAGCAAACGTTGAAACGCAACGACAATCACAAGTCAAGGATACAACAGTCCCAGTTGATACAAAACCGGGCTCCTTTAGTGCCTTAAAAACCTATTGGCCCCAGCGATCCCTCTGCACAGCAATTTAACAAGCCTGAAATATAAAGTTCCTGCCCCTTTCATTCATGCAAAACCGGAAACCATCAAAGTTTCTCTCTCCTGCGAGGACAATGTTACATTATTTCTGTCTGTGATCTGGTGATCTGGCGATCGTTTTGCACAAATAAACAAATTGCGCAAAAAAATGTGACGGGGTTGATTTTTAAAGAAATTGAAGCATTAGATAGGTTGCTCGCATCTTTTCTGAAGTATTGCCCAAACCTGGAGTGTCCTTGCTTTTGCCCGCTCTGTGCTTTGCGCCTCGAAGGGAAAGCACACTAAATTTTCCGCAGGGACATTTTACACAAAGAACAGAGACGTCTGCGGAGGAAAAGCGGGGTCAGAAAATTCCTCCTTTACATGCTTCATATTCTGACAGCTTCAAATGAGAAGAGCATATTCTCTCCTCTAAAAAGAAATGGGTTTGATTCTGACCCAGTTAAAGCGTCAAGGATACCCAGATTTTCCTAGGAACTGTAGCTGTTGAAAGGAACCAGGGAAATAAGCTAAGGCCTTAAGCTTAACAAAGGAAAAATGTCCATCTAGTAATGTGTAATTTGACCCTGATAAGTAATGTGTAGTTTGACCCTAATGTATAACCTCTAGTTTAACCCACTGTGAAACCCCATGGCTTTCACAGGTGTTGAGATGAGCTGAAGACCAAGACCATCCTTTTCTGTAACAAAAACAATTGAGTGCAATTCTACCCTCTTTGGCACAAAAGTATACCGAAGAGAAGCAAGGTTAGAGAAGATGACCAATCAGAGGCCAAAGCTTCTTACCTGTGGAGAGAGGCCATTGCTGACCGGATTCATGTGATTCGTCGGAGCTGTGGGGTTCATGAAGCTGTCAGAGTAACTGGAAAAGGTGTGTCGGGCTCCGTAGGCGGAGCTGGAATCAGCGGCACCTCCCAACCCTCCCTGGTGCATGGTCGATGGTGGGAGAGGTTGAGGTCGGTGCACGGTGCTGCCGCCATCTGTGGGGAAAAGAAGCAGGTAGAAGCTTTAGTCACGATCGTCCATTTTTTTTAAACCCAAGGTACATGCAAGTTTGATGGAGATACTTTTAAGAATTAGAAGCATAGGATGGGTTTCTTGCATCTTTTCGAAATAATTGCCCATTAGCCTTTCACCCATGCTGTTTCACAGGCGAAGGGCTAATGGCCAAGGAAGATGGGGAAGTTAACTTCTCCTGAGTCCCAGGACACCGCCCTGGGGAAGGGGAAGCACAGCGAGGGGTGGTGGCAACCATTAGGAGCATTGACCCCCTCCATCTTTAGTGCTACATCCCAGTGCAAGAATCCTACCTCTAAGCATACATGACATATGTGTCGAGATGGGGGTAATGGAGAGAATAAAGGTGTTAACCATGCTCTGAGTCAAACAAAGTGAAATCAATTAGGAAACCATCTCTCATTTGACAGAGATTGGAAAAGTTACTTTTTTGAGGGAATAAATTCACTAGAATTGCCCACCCCAGGATAACTAGAGTTTTGAAAGTTTAATTTTTTGTGCTCCACATCCAAACACGGGCTGTGATAATGGAGAGATGGGGAAGAATGGATCCTCCAAGCTCTGCCTCTAGGGCCCAGTGGTTGGAGTGTTGGTGGACGCTGGGTTTTGTAGTCTGAACAGGCCTCTTCCAGGCTCCGATTACAGACCAAGCCCTCCCGCTAGAGACATCCTCTGTGGTTACCTTGGGAAAGAGCGGCCGTTGGGTAGGTTGAATCCGGCAGCTGGTAGGGGGGCAAAGTTGGCATCCCGGTGGGTGGAAACCCCCCTGGCAAGAGGTGGTTGAAGGCCGCCAGTTGGTTGGCACCGGCCTGTTTGCGCCACCGGGCTCGGCGGTTGCTGAACCAGACCTGAGTTGGGGGAAAGAAGAACGGAGGGGGACATTAACTTGAAGAACCCCAAGGGCATCTTGTCTCAATAGCCCTACGAAAACATCTGGAAGGGAGGCCAGGAAGTGAAAGCCGGGCTGTTCCCGAGGCCAACCGACCGAAACAAAAGCAGCCATTAGGGGGCAGTGAAGAGAAATGAATTTTCAAAATTGAAACGGAGCCCACGGATTGGTGACCTATGCACCAATTGCCTTAGCGGGTCCTGTTTGGCCCACAAGCTGCCAGTCGCCGACTAGCGCTTTAACCTCATACCAGGACAATCCCATTGGATGGTCGACAGAGCTGACGCTGGCCAATTGGAACCATTTCTTTATTATTATTATTTGGCATTTCTGTCGCCATAAAATCCAGCCCAGCATCTATACGCAAAGTTCCTTGCTCCCAAACGCACAATAAACGTGGGCACAACTAAGTTTGATCCAACCCTAAAAAGGTCTCGCTCGCTCGAAAGCCAGTCATGTCCAACTCTAGGGCACAGTGCTCATCTCTATTTAGTCTAAGATCTGTGTTTGCAGATATTTCCGTGGACATATGACTAGACCAGTGACGGCCAACCATAGCACTCCAGATGTTCTTGGACTTCAATTCCCAGAAACCCTGATCAGCAGGAGTGCTGACTTGGGCTTCTGGGAATTGAAGTCCAAGAACACCTGGAGTGTCAAGGTTTGTCATCACTGGACTAGATGCTGGCGCGCATGGAACGCTGTTACCTTTCACATTGAAGAATTACCTATTTCTCTATTTGCAATTTTCCAGCTTTTGAACTGCTAGGTTGGCTGGAGCTGGAACAGTTGATGGGAATTCACTATGTTGTCATGCAGCACTTAGGTCTTGAACTGCTGACCTGCCAACTTTTCGGTCATCAAGTTGAATGTCTTAACCACCTCAGTCCCTGATCCAACCATAGCTTGGAGAAATTCTTTTTTTTTTTGGGAGGGGGGGGATGGGGGAGAGTTAGACATGACAAAGCCAACATGGCAAGCATATATTGTCGATTTTGCATTTGTAGTTAATGTTATTGAGCCCTTATGCCACTTGGTAGCCCCAATGACAATCTAAGGCAGTGGTGGCCAACCTTGGCACTCCAGCTGTTCTTGTACTTCAATTCCTCGAAGCCCTGATCAGCAGGAGTGTTGACTTGGGCTCCTGGGAATTGAAGTCCAAGAACATCTGGAGTGTCAAGGTTGTCCATCATGGGTCTAAGGCCGTGATGTCGAATCTTGGCACTCCAGATGTTCTTGAACTTCAATTCTCAGAAGCCCTGATCAGCAGGAGTGCAGACTGGGGCTTCTGAGATTGAAGTCCAAGAACATCTGGAGAGCCAAGGTTCACCATCAATGCCCTATAGCAGTGATGGTCAACCTTGGCACTCCAGCTGTTCTTGAACTTCAACTTGAGCAGCAGGAGTGTTGACTTGGGCTTCCGGGAATTGAAGTCCAAGAACAGCTAGAGTGCCAAGGTTGGCCATCGCGGACCTAAGTCCTCCTTCCCTTTGTTTATCGCTCCAAACCCTGCCTTTCGACCCCAAATGTGTGCATGCAAACATCTACCACCCTCGCAACACCGTGATCTTGGCTCGGGGAAGGACGGGGCCGGTCTTGGCCGTGGATCGCCAGCTGAGAAATATGTGGCTAAGCTTTTGGAGAGGGGTTGAGAGCGCAGCTGCCGTGCTCTCCGGGGCCCAAGAGGCTAAGAGATGTGATTGAATTTCACAGCAATGGGTGTGTGTGTGTGTATATGTGAGAAAGAGAATTGAACAAAACCCAAGAGTTGCAAAAAGGGGAAGTGGGGGAAGGAATCAAAACCTGGAGTCTGCTCTGTTGACGAGGCTGGATGAATGCAAGAAATCCAATTTGTAATTGGAACCGAGAGCAACCGAAATCTGAGTGTTTTTCTTCTTCTTGATGAATTATTGTGTCAACAAGAGCGGCTTTCTGGAGCTGGCTGAGTACAGGTGGGAAAAAAAAGGGGGAAATCTCTTGATACCTAGATTTGTTAACATATAGAAGCTGTCAGCTTTAAAAATATATATCAATTTTTGGCTTGGAGAAGAGGGTCGCCAAAAGCTAAGTAGAAACTCCATGTGGAATGGCACTTTGCCTCTGTGTTACCAGCTACTGGTGAGACTGCAGTGGCTCAAGCGGTTAAGATGCTGACTGGGAGGCGGGAGGTCAGCAGTTCAAAACCCGAGTACTGCAGGACGGAATGAGCGCCTGTCGTCTGTCCCAGCTCCTGCCAACCTAGCCGTTCGAAATTGCAAGAAATTGCAAGGAGATAAATAGGGACCGGGGGGGACCATCAGGATTCCCGTCCCGGGCCCAGAGATGACAGTGGCCCGACACTGCTGGGAAACCACTGATGTGCGCATGCGCAAACAAACCATGCATGCGCAGAAAACCACAGGGGCCTGGCGCCACTGGGAAACCACTGATGTACGCAGGCGCAAACAAACCACGCATGCGCAGAAAACCACAGGGGTGTGGCCAAAATGTTGTGGGGGGGGCACGTACTGGGCTCGGAAATTTCTGATGCCGGCCCTGATAGGCGCCACTTCGGTGGGAAGGTAAACAGTGTTCCGTGCACTTCGGGGTCTAGTCCTGCCTGCCACATATCCACAGAAATGTCGGCAAATGCAGACAGCACTGGCTCTTTGGCTATAAACAGAGATGAGCACTGAACCCTACAGTCAGATACGACTGACTTTTGAGCAAGGGTTCCCTTTATCTTTACCTCTGTGTACCAGCTACTGAGAAACACGTGACAACACGTAACATACTTGTCAATCGTCCCACCAAGATCTGGGTACCAGGCAGCAGACTGTCAATCAAAGCCTGTAAACCTTTTAGATTTATAGGATCTTATTTTTCATCTTCTGCACCCTGGGAATGTTTCAAAAGACCCTGAAAATATTTGCGATCCTCAGGTCAAAACAGAAACAACATAGCGCATCAATATTGTACCATCCCGTTTACCATACGAGATTTGGAAAGGAACAGAGTGAAATCTCTGCTTGTGCACGCAATTTCCCGGTACGCTTAAGACAGTGGGGAATGCAAAAGTGATTTAAATATTGTAAATTTGGAATGAATTACTATCGTACCTTTCCTGAGTGGGGTTCCCCCTCCCTCTTTCTAGCAGCCAACTGAGATAATCAGCCAGCCAAAACCACGTCAATTTGTTTCAGAGAATAATTCTCTACCTATTGCAGCGTATCGCTTCTTCGCCATAATATCAATCTGAGAGGAACATCTTCCTTGAATTCAGCATCACCTTTTTAATACACCCCCCTTTCTAAATCTCTCCATGACAGATACATATTTCAGACCCCCCCCCGCATCTTATTCTTCTCCAACTTCTCATATTTTTCAAAAGTGGGGATATTTTGAGAAGCAAAGCGATTGTAACATTTGCGTTTGCCAGAACCCTCTCAAAGGAAATTCAAAAATACATCCCAGCAAAAAAAAAAAATTCGCCCTCGCCCCGTTTTCCCTCCTGTCTGTTCTTTGAAAGGTTGCTGAAGATTTCCTCCCTGTCTCTATGGTTATAAATCATTTTATTGGCCCGGTTAAAATATACAGGATTGGCTATTGAGAAGGTAACGCGAGCCACACATCAAAGGGAACCTGAGGGTTTTTTTATCAGCCACCGAAAGATTCTCCTGCTGGAGGAATCCGGTTACAAATAAAATAAAATAAAAAACTTAATCCCACACAGTGACGGGGAAGCCAAGAGGGTTCAGGCGCCAAACCTACTGTACAGCCTTGGTTTGTGGGGATTGGGGGTGGTGAATGACTGCTGCCCTCTCTCTTTCATGTTGGTTAACAAAATAGCCGCCCACGGCCACTTTCCTCCACTGATCTAGATGGTGAACCAAACACACAGCTCTCCTGCTGTCCTTTCTGTCTCCACGACACCCCTGGCAGGTAGGCCAAGGTGGACACGAGGGCCATCGTAGGTATTACGTGGCTTAGCTGGGAACGAATCTAAGATCTTCAAACTACCACACCAACCTGACCCTCCGAGTCAACATTTTCCCCAAGGCCATAGGAGAGAACAATTATGTGCCTTGCAGAAACAATTTATGTTTCCATTAAAGACAAGAGGGCTGAGTGAAAATATGGGATTCTAAACCATGGGACTTCAGTTAAGATGCTGGACTTGATGCCCAGAAGGTCAGCAGTTCGAGACCCGAGTGCTGCATGACGGAGCGAGCACCCGTCTCTGTCCCAGCTCCTGCCAACCTAGCAGTTCGAAAGCAAGACATTGCAAGTAGATAAATAGGTGCCACTTTGGGTGGGAAGGCAAACAGTGTTCTGTGCACTTCAGTAGCTAGTCATGCCTGGCACATGTCCACGGAAACATCTGCAGATGCAGACAGCGCTGGCTCTTTGGCTATAAACAGATATGAGCACTGAATCCTAGAGATGGATATGACTGGCTTTCGAGCAAAGGTGACCTTGACCTAAACCAATGCTGGTGAACCTTGGCGCTCCAGGTGTTCTTGGACTTCAATTCCCAGAAGCCCAAGTCAGCACTCCTGCTGATCAGGGCTTCTGGGAATTGAAGTTCAAGAATGTCTGGAGTGCCCAAGGTTGGCCATCATTGACCTAAACCATGCTCAGCCATAGGAATGATTGCTGAGTCTCACTTCTGTTGGAGAGCCTGGATTTGGTTGGAAGCAATTTCCCATGACCTCATGGCTTCCCGTGACCTCGTGGCTTCCCATGACCTCAGTCAAAAGTACAAAGCACTGACCATGTAACTAATCCTCAGCCAGGCACAGCTGGTTGAGGCCCACCTAACATGGCCATGAGGAACACATCTTTGTGCCCACGCCTTTGCCAGTTGCACCTCCTTTGGTGGCCTTAGATGTTTTCACTCCATGGTACGGAATGGCAGCTAGGATTAAGCCGTCCCCAACCAAATCGAATCGCTTCTCTCTCTCTAGAACATTTTTCTTTGGATCAAAAGCCATTGGACTGTTGTACCTTCACCGCATCTCCTCCAGAGACAACTGGGACGGTCAACCCTCCAAACCACCAGCTAGACCATCAGTTCCCAAACTTGGGTCTTTCCAGACATTGAAGGATCCAGGCTGAGGCCATGGAAGTGGACATTGAAACTGAATGCCTGGTTGAAGTTGTTTCTACTGGTTGACTTTGCCCATCACTTGATGAGCAACTAGGAATGCTTCCTTGGAGGTATCACAAGAACCTTAATTGCTCATTTGCCTAATGAAGGAATCACCCAACTCTGTAGACAACAACAGCCTTCCATATGTTGCTAAATTGTGACTTCCATTACCTCTCACCATCCAATATGCTGGTTTACGGTTGATGGGGAACTAGAGTCAAACCAATATATGATGGGATCAACCATTCCTTAGCTCAGGATTATGGGACTTCTGATTGTGGCCTTGAGGTGAAGACGAAAATTCGTCTGAGAGGCCTTAGAAACCGATACAAAAGCTTTGTCTTCCTTTCACTGATATTTGTTTTCAGAAAGGTGAGCTGTCTCTACACCAGCCCTTCTGAACCCAACACCTGATAGACACAGTGGACTACATCCTCCATCAGTCAGACCTGTCTCGGTGAAGATGAGTGTTGTAGTCCAACCCCACTTGGGCCTTCTCTTTATTTCATCTACTTTGGGGAAGCAACCATGATCTTGGGGTTGCATTTGAAGGTGAGATAGGCATGTTTTAACAGGACGCAAACATTATGAGTTTGTGTGTGCGTCCAATGCACAAAAACATCAACACAAAAATTAGACAAAAGAGTGGCCCAACAAATTGCAGGAACTCAGATTCCGTCTCTTTCTTTCTCTTTTCTCTAAGATTTCTTGACCAACTCACACTTGTGTGATTCCCGAGCCGAGGAGATGATTTTGCTTAGATACCCAGGGCGGTTTTTTTTAACAAGCAGGGGATCGACACCCACCCACCCCCACCCGGCAAGGCTTAACAGCGGTGGGAAGAAACCGATTGTGCCAGGATGAGAAAAGCCAAGAGGAATGCAAAGCTGGGAAACAGCTGTCATGAGAGAGAAAAAAATGTTGGCCAATAAGTCCGTAGAGGCCTCTCTCTCTCTCTCTGTCGGACCACAGAAGACGCCCGCCAATGCCGTCTCGGGATAATTGGAGGGGCGGGCAGGTGGGTTATTTCGCCATTCTCCTGCTGACAGAAGGAAGGATCCGGCCCGCTGTCAAAAAAACACTGTGTTCCCCTGCTTGCTGGGTGGCGGTGGGTTCGCAGCACCAGCAAAGGAAATGCCAGCAAATGTCCATAGATGTGTTTTAGTGAAACAAACAGAACACTTCTCCAGACCTTTAGTTCTTCAGAGATCAAAATGCCCAAAAAGTTTCCCCGATGCCACTTTGGGTGATTCCCTGGTTGGACCTTGTCTAATCGGACGTCACTAGAGGAGGAAATCGAGTCCTCTCTGCACAATCATGAAACAAACCAAGGTTAAGGGATCCTATAGGTCAGGGGTGCCCAAACTATGGCCTGTGGGCCAGATCTGGACCCCCAATGCCAATTCACCCAGCCCATGCCAGCCTTGGGAATAAAATGTACCTGTACAGGAGCGATGTAGATGAGGGCGGCGTGGGCTGGAAAAAAGGGTGTCAGGGTCCAGATCTGGCCCACAGGCCATAGTTTGGGCACCCCTGGTTTAAGCAGAGAGCATGGCAGCTTAAAATCTATCTCATCCTGTTGCAAAAACAGATGAGATACTTCCGCATCCGGTGGGAGGAACCACGTGACCGACCCGCTGAACCATGTGATGGGCCCACTGAATCACATGACTGGCCCATGGCTCAAAAAGTTATGTCACCCCTGCTATAGGCACTACATTGCATCTACTAGAATATTAACCAACATATATTTGACCCCCAAGGTGGCTTCCTACCTGGACTCTGGCTTCGGTGAGTTTGGTCCTCTGAGCCAGCTCTTCCCGGGTGTAGATATCTGGGTAGTGGGTCCTCTCAAAGGCCTTCTCCAGCTCTTCCAGCTGTTCGGCCGTGAAGGTGGTTCTGCTCCGGCGTTGCTTGCGCTTTAGGGGAAGGTCTGGTTCGGATTCGACGTCGGAGCCTTCATCCAGCCTGTTGCCTGGAGATCAGAAAAGAAGGAAATGTATCTGATGAATAGGAATCATGACAATTAGAGATGAAGCAAAACATCTCCTTGTTCATTATGTTTGATTTTCAGCCCTCCATCCAACCTTCCATCCATCGATTCCTGCTTCCCATCGATCCATTGATCCATCCATCCATCCATCGATTCCTCCTTCCCATCGATCCATTGATCCATCCATCCATCCATCCATCCATCCATCCATCCATCCATCTATCCATCCATCCATCCATCCACCCATCCATCCATCCATCCATCGATTCCTGCTTCCCATCAATCCATTGATCCATCCATCCATCCATCAATTCCTGCTTCCCATCAATCCATTGATCCATTGATCCATCCATCCATCCATCATTTGCTGCTTCTCATCGATCCATTGATCCATCCATCCATCTATCCATCCATCCATATGGGATAGTCTCTCATTCTGGGGCGGCATACAACAGATTAAAAGTTTTTTTTATAACAAACAATATAAAATTAAAACACATATAATACACAAACCCAACAAACAGACTAAATTCTAAACAAAAATCAACACACAATAACCATACTTCGAAACAATATACATTGGCGATGGTAAAATATCCATCTCCTTTTCATTCCCTTTTGTTTCCTAGGTAATTTGTTGATCAACCAGGACAGGGTACCCTCAAAGACAACTTCTGCTTGATTTACACAAGAGTAAAGGGGGGAAAAATCTCACACCTATTGGCAACAAACGACAATCCTTTGCTACAACTGGGAACGCCAGTTCCAAACAGAGAAGATGCATCAAGCGCAAGTGGATTCTCCAGTCAATGTGTATGGGCATGCCATTAGTTTAACGCAGGGGTTCCCAACCTAAGGCCTGTGGGCCGGATCCAGCCCATGGTGCCATTTCATGTGGCCCCACCCCACCCCCACCCCTCCAAGGGCATTCAAGAAACAAAACAGCCAACCCCTTTGAAGCTGTTGGGACAAAATGGCCACCCCCATCATGCAGGCAAGGCAAAATGGCCATCCGGCCCTCAAAGCTGATTGAGAGAGCGCATAAGCCAGCCCCCCTGCTTGAAAAGGTTTAACGGGTCTTAGCCACTAAACATGTTCTGTCAGGTTAGAGTTTCACGTCTTGTGAAAAGAAAGTGCAAAATTCCACAACGTTGGCCTTCGACGTGGAAGTTAGAGGAATTCCTGCCCACTCCTTGTAACAGACACAACAGACGACGATTCTGCTCCAACACAAATATTGATGTTCATAAGATATTCCAAAAGTGCTACTTCAGTTTACCAATTTGGGTGTAGGCTCAAGCCTTCTTTAGGGCTTATTTCACATCGGTAGCATTACCTAGATGTGCATAAATATATAGGAGGGTTTTTTTTGTCTCTACCCCCAATAGTTCTATCTGTGTTGATTTAGATCTTTCCTTCCTTCCTTTCTTTCAAGGAGCCTCACACACCTCTTCTCCGTGCCGAGATACCCCTGACAATTGCTTTAGGGAAGCTCTTTAGGGCCTGAAAGTTAAATTAATCAAAAGGATTAGGCAGGAATTGGCCGTGACCAGCGCCACCAGGCTCTGCTCAAACCCTCAAGGCGCTCAGAAGGACCTGGTGTCTTTCTCTCAAGCACCTTCACGCCGTCTGGCAAGAGTCCGCGTCCAACCTGGACATGCGGGCGCATTCATTAAACCAAAGATCCGGCGCATCCGTGCATCTTAGGGGTGGAGGGGGAGAGACAGGAGTGTGAGTGAGGCTCATTTCCTGATCTGTTTCCCTTCCTCTCGCTTATTCACACCCAAATCTCTAACGTGGTCCGCTTCCTCTCACTCCCAGGGTCCCATCTGGACGGTCTTAATTTCCACGGCTGCCTACCCCACAGATTCGTGTCGACAGACCCGCAGTGGAGGTCCTCACCAAGAGCAGTGGTGGCCAACCTTGGCACTCCAGCTGTTCCTGGACTTCAATCCCCAGAAGTCCGAGTCAGCACACCTGCTGATCAGGGCTTCTGGGAATTGAAGCCCAAGAACACCTGGAGTGCCGAGGTTGGCCACCGTGGATCTAGAGCTGTGATGGACAACCTTGTATTTTCCTCCCCACCTCTGCAAATCTAGTCAATGCTGAGAAACCAATCCTTGATATCTGATTCATTTCAGGGGGGCTCCTAGCCCCCCCCAGATGATCACTTTCCATCCAACCATGCCAAACACATACACTCAACTCTTATTCTTGGCCCAGTTTTGATCACAGTTTAACATAGTTTAAGGGTTGGGCGGTGCGAAGCCACAGGTGGAGGAAAATAAATAAATAAATAGCCCAACAGCGCAAGAGTTGATATGCTTTTTAATCTGGTAATTCGGAGGCTCGGCAGAAGGAGGGATGGCATAGATGGGATGGGTTTGGAATACCAAATAGACTGGGCTGGCTGGTCTAAGAAAATAGGGTTGGAGGGGGGGAAATGTCATTTACGTCTCAGCTGGAGATCCGGGTATTCCTCAACGCCTTCACGGTGGGGGCTTTGGGCAGATGGAAGGGCCTCTTTCTCTGTTGAGACACTAAACTGGTCAACTGTAACTGAGCTGCATTTCAAAGCAATGGCCATCCCTAGAAGCCGACCAGGTCAAGAGCTGACTGAATCCAGAAGCGGTCTTCTGCTGCCAACTTTGCCAAGACCAGGTTCTCTCTTGAGGGTTCGGATTGCTCCCATGTTGCCTCAGTTAGAATGGGAACTGTAGTCCAGCAAGACTTAGAGGGCACAAAGGCCAGGGGGGCTGGACTAGAGAAGCCAACTTGGCTTGGCCATGTAGCATCCAAGGTGTACTCAACGGAGGTGACCGAACCTGCGATCTTCTTCGTCCCAGTATTTGAGCACCAAAGAGTCAAGGATATAAAGACATCGCTAAGGAAATACCTCATTCTCATTGTTGACTCCTGCGACCAATATTCACAGGGTTTCTAAACAAAGAGTTGCTATGAAACTTTCACAAACATAGATGGTTTTTGATGGCCACCGGTCATCTATCTAGCCAAGCATGAGTTCATAAAGGACTTCAACCAACAAACCGGCAAGATAAGCAAAAGTGAAGCTCTCCTGAGTGGACCTTCCATTGCCAGCTTCTTCTGTTAGAGAGTGAAGTTTAAAGCAAAAGATGCCAGACCCTGGATGTTGCGTGTTATAGAAACTTCCAGAAGAAACTCTCCAAGTGGGAAGACCAGTGATGGCCAACCTTGGCACTCCAGGTGTTCTTGGACTTCAGTTCCCAGAAGCTCAGATTAGCAGGGGTGTTGACTTGGGCTTCTAGGAATTGAAGTCTAAGAAAACCCAGAGTGCCAAGGTTGGCCATCACTGCCCTATACTCTATGAGTCCTTGACGCCCAATGAGTCTTCTGCTACAACCAGGCCACTCTTCAGGACATGAACAATAGTCCTGCCTTTTTTTAGAAACTGGTACTCAAGGGTCTGTCTCCAACGTCTCTCCATTCTTCCTGACCTGTTGGGCTATTAGTTGTCATTTACAAAAGACCAGAGCTCATCTGTGATGAAGTCAACCATTTAATTAGGGGTTGTAGGTCCTCTTGTTGACCAGGATACAATGCCTCCATGACTTCCAAACCCATACCAAGATTGGCTTCCTACCATTGTCCCAAAGAGTTGGCCAATGATTCAACCCTCGTTTTCCTACCAGCAGTTCATTCTCTATTGAGTGTCAACCTGAGTGAGTGAACTTTGCCATGGGACGAGCCATAGCTCGCCTTCTCAGTTGTCTCAATGGTACAGTTAAGTGGCCAACCTTATCCTCAAAGCAAAGAGGGGAAGGAGAGGAAATGAGGTCCCTTGAGATAAAGTTGACCACCGATCAACGCTCCCTTCCAATGCAAGCCAATGGACGTCCCCCGAAGTGTCTTTCAGGGACCAGCTTGGGTTTTTCAAAAATGAAGGGAAGGGAGAGAAAGGAACGTTGTCAACCATTGAGCCTCCTTTGGTCATCTTCTCTCTCTCTCTGGAGAAGAAAGCCAAGGAAAGACAGAAGATAATGAAAGTGACAGAAAGAAGAATCGAAAGAAGGAGTGAAAAGGCAGATATTTCAGCACTGCCTGCTTCTTTCTCTACACTGTCATCCGTCCTACCAGCAAGGCCAACTCTGCATTGTCCCACCTTAGACACAAAAGAAAACCAGTGGGGGGTGAGGGTGGGGAAGGGGAGCATTTGTTTATCTTTTCCCCCCTTCTGCCCCCTTCCTCCCCCTTTGGTGCCGATCTCTTTTACAGCTGCTTGGACAGCCACCTTAGGGGGCCATTAGTGGCTGAATGTGGAGCTGACAGGCCAAGCCGATATCAATAAACTCCGGGACATGGGTTCTTGGGCGCTCCGCACCGGGAGACGGGTATGGCTTGAATATTAAAACTTTCTCCAGCAGACTGGAAAGAAAGAAAGAAAGAAGGAAGGAAAGAGGAAGGAAGGAAAGAAAAAAAGAAAGAAAGAAAAGGATAGAAAGAAAGAAATAAAAAAGAAAGGAAAGAAAGAAAGAAAAGGGAATAAAAAAGAAAGAAAAAGGAAGGAAGGAAAAAATAAAAAAGAAAGAAAGAAAGAAGGAAAGAAAGAAAGAAAAAGGAAGGAAGGAAAAAAGAAAGAAGGAAAGAAAAAAGGAAGGAAGGAAAGAAGGAAAGAAAGAAAAAGGATGGAAAGAAGGAAGGGGTGAATAAATAAATAAAAGAAGGAAGGAAGATGGAATAAAGAAGGAAGGGGTGGAGAAAGAAAGAAAGAAAAGGAAGGAAAGGAAAGGAAGGAAGGAGAGATGGAGAAAGAAAGATCCCACCTCCCAAGAGGTTGATGGTTAGGGGTCAGGATCTTTCCATCTTCAACTGTCTCGTTCGCCCTTTCTTGAAGTAGCAATGGGCACAGCAGGGCAAGAAGTGGAAAACCAAAGCTTCATTGAGCCTCAGGATGTCTGAAACTGGACATCAGAAGGACTAGAAGCTTTTAAGACCCTTCCTCCCTTCCTTCTGTCCTCTACTCAGCACTAGTTAGACCCACGTCTAGAGTCCTGCATCCAGAAAGACAAACAAGCTTCCCTGGGGGCCGGACTGAGTCACTTTACAATGCCATCCTTCCCAGGCTTTTCAATCCCAGTCTCCCCCGACTGTCTCCCACTTTCCACCCCAATCAATCTCCAGCACAAAACCCATTGTCCCCCCCCCCCCCGTCCTAGCTGGGGACGGATCCCGGCCAGTTCCCAAGCAGAAAAGAAATCTCGCCTCTGGAAGGTGGCAGCGCAGAGGGCAGCCCCCCCAAAAAAAACACCTCCCCCCCCCGCGGACAAATTTCTGATTCGTAACACTCTGGGAATGGGTTTATGGGCATTGTCGGAGTGCAAATTTATAAATAAAGCACAACCGCGATTCCAGGGTGAGGCCGGTGAGGAGCAGAAAACGAGAAATTTTATGCCCGTAAGTGGCATGGCCTAATGATGATTTTTGAGTCAGCCGACCGTGGATGGTAAAACCGGGCTAAATGATTGCCGCGGAGCCGGCCGGGTGACTTATTTCTTAATTAGCACTGCGTATGACGCCCGCGTTGGGTGGCAAAGCCAATGCTGAGGGCCGGAGACAAAGGTTGGCCACATGGAAGGAGTTGGGGATGGGGGGAGAAGAGGACAGTTGGCCAATGAGGAGAGGAAAAGCCCTCAGTGATACCACAGAGAGGGCGGCCAAGAACTCTGTTGGAACAGAGAACCCGTCAACCATGGAATTATCATCTTCTTACAAAGCCAGGTTGCTGTCCCTTACTCAGTACTGTCTCATTATAACAAGAATTGCGGGTCAGAAATCATTCTGACGCCCGAATGAGGCTCCTTTCATGTCCCCAAGAGCTGGGACAGAGACAGGTGCTCAATCCATCATGCAGTACCCGGGTCTTGAACTGGCAACTTGCCAGCCTTCCAGCTAACAAGGCGAGCATCTTAACCACTTAGCTACCACAGCCCCTTACTGTCTCATTGAGTTTTACGTAGCGATGTCAAGACGTCAATCCGATACTTCCTTCATCTCAAGTTATCATTTGAGCACTGAGACAATGGTCTCTTCCCAGAAGGCCAAGTCAACACACCTGCTGATCAGGGCTTCTGGGAATTGAAGTCAAAGAACATCTAGAGTGCCAAGGTTCGCCATCATTTCTATAGGGGATGGGTTTCCAACACAATAATACCCAGAAACAGACACGATATCCTAATGAATGTCATAACAAATTAAAACATAATTCTGTGGATTTGCTAAAGAGATGGGGAATCTTCAGACGGGGGCTTTTGATGAGTGGTTTGGTCGCCAACCTTAGGTAAAGATTGCCCTTGCTCGAAAGCCAGCCATATCTGACTCTAGGGTTCAGTGCTCATCCCTGTTTTATAGCCAAAGAGCCAGTGCAGTCTGTGTCTGCAGATGTGCATGGGATGCTGTTTACCTGCCCAACAAAGTAGCCCTTATTTGTCTACTTGCAATTTGTCGCTTTTGAATGGCTAGGTTGGCAGGTGCTGGGACAGGGGCCAGAGCTCTCTACGTTGTGCCGCACTTGGGTCTCGAACTGCTGATCTGCCAACCTTCCAGTCACCAATTTCAGTGTCCTCACCTCTAAGCCAACCTTGGGAAGACCCCAAAACAATCCAAAACGTAGTTTCTAAGCATGGAAGGAGCACAACTCATTGAAGGCACCTCTAAGGGAAGATCTTCTCTCTAATGCATCCATACCATTGGTCAACCCATTCTGTTGGGTCATCTGAGCCTCTATGGCAGTGATGGCCAACCTTGGCATGCCAGATGTTCTTGGACTTCAATTCCCAGAAGCCCTGATCAGCAGGTGTGGTAACTTGGCCTTCTGGGAATTGAAGTCCACCTAAGTTTGATGACCCCAGTTTAGATTAAAGTCCTCAAACTTGGCTTTCCAGATGTTCTTGGACTTAAATTCCCAGAAGCCCTGATCCGCAGAAGTGGTGATTTGGGCTTCTGGGAACTGAAGTCCAAGAACACCTGGAGTGCCAAGGTTGGCCATCACTGGAGTAGTGTGTCTCAACCTTGGGTCCCCAAATGTTCTTGAACTTCATTTCCCAGGAGCCCTGATCAGCAGGGGTGTTGACATGGGCTTCTGGGAATTGAAGTCCAAGAACACCTGGAGTGGCAAGGTTGGCCATCACTGGACTAGCGTGTCCCAACCTTGGGTCCCCAGATGTGTGTCCCAACCTTGGGTCCCCAGACGTTCTTGAACTTCAATTCCCAGAAGCCCTGATCAGCAGGTGTACTAACTTGGGCTTCTAGGAATTGAAGTCCAAGAACACCTGGAATGCCAAGGTTGGCCATCACTGCCCTAGGTCCTCAAACTTGGCTTTCCAGATGTTCTTGGACTTCAATTCCCAGAAGCCCTGATCCAAAAAAGTGATGACTTGGTCTTCTGGGAATTGAAGTCCAAGAATACCTGGAGTGCCAAGGTTGGCCATCACAGCTCTATGGGATGGACGGTGGGGATCTGGAAGAGCTGCTATGAAGATAGGAAGGCCAGGAGGTCCATTCCTCTAGCCATGCTTAAATCTGAATCGCCCACTGATGTGGCAAATCAAAGCATTATATTCTGAACTGTGGCACGGACATCAAGGCAAACGAATGACACGGGTCCCTTAAGGAACAAACATTTCTTCTAGCCTTTATCTTCTGTTTTTTGGTTCTGTTTTGTTTTGTCCCCACAAATCCTGGCTTCCTTCCAGTTGTTTTGAAGGTGAAAATATTCAGGGGGCTCCGGATTTCCCCCCCCCCTCTCTCTCCTGTTGACTCGCATCAGGTTTGGGTTACCAAGGCAAGGAAGAAAATTATAAACAACTGGGAAACATTTCCAAATTGAAAGCATTTCAAATGTGTGCCCCCCACCCACCCCATGCCCACCCCCCAATTCCATCCTAGCTCTCCACCCCTTAAAAGGTACATCAACTTAAGTGGAGCCTGATGGGAGAATTCGAAAAAACAGAGAATAAGGTGGCTTAACCAATAAAACCATCCTTAAAATGGAGAAAGAGAAAAGGGGGGGGGGGAGAAATCACCTTCCATTTTATTAATTCCCCATCAACTACACTCCAGACTAAAGTTATTGACTCTCGCCGAAGCCCTTGAGGGGTTGGCGTTCATGGCGCGCCGACAGGATTATTCAGAGCCACTTCTGGTTCCCATTTTGCATCCAGTGACGCGGCTTTTTGGCCATAAACTGAGATGAGCACTGAACCCTAGAGTCACATACGACTGGCTTTTGAGCAAGGGGCGACCTTGACCTTGACCTAGTGGCATCATTAAAGAGCTGGGACTTTGTGATCAGCAGATAAGGAAATGTCACACATTATCTCCTCTTAGGGCTCCCTTGCTCGAAAGCCAGTTGTATCCGACTCTAGGGTTCAGTCCTCGTCTCTGTTTATAGCCAAAGAGCCAGAGTTGTCTGCATCTGCAGACGTTTCCCGAGGACATGTGGCAGGCATGACTAGACACCGGAATACTGTTTACCTCTACCGCCGAAGTGGTAGCTATGGATCTTGCAATTTCTTGCTTTCAAACTGCTATGTCAGTGCTGGCAAAACTTGGCACACTCCAGATGTTCTTGAACTTCAATTCCCAGAAGGCCCTGATCATCAGGAGTGCTGACTTGGGCTTCTGGGAATTGAAGTCCAAGAACACCTGGAGTATCACAGTTGACCATCACTGGACTAGACCAACCTTGGCACTCCAGATGTTCTTGAACTTCAATTCCCAGAAGCCCTGATCAACAGGAGTACCAACTTGGGCTTCTGAGAATTGCAGTCCAAGAACACCTGGAGTATCACAGTTGATCATCACTGGACTAGACCAACCTTGGCACTCCAGATGTTCTTGAACTTCAGTTCCAAGAAGCCCTGATCAACAGGAGGGCTGATTTGGGCTTCTGGGAATTGAAACCCAAGAACAGCTGGAGTACAAAGGTTCGCCATCACTGGACTAGACCAACCTTGGCACTCCAGATGTTCTTGGACTTCAAATCCCAAAACCCTTGATCAACAGGAGTACCAACATGGGCTTCTGAGAATTGCAGTCCAAGAACACCTGGAGTGCCAAGGTTGGCCATCACTGTGCTAGGTTGGCAGGAACTGGGACAGAGAGCTCACTCTGCCATGCAGCACTCGGGTCTTGGACTGCTGACCTGCCACATCTTAACTGCTAAGCCAACCTTGGTAAGAAGACCCCCAAAACAATCTGAAATGTCCTTCCTAAGCATGGAAGGAGCACAACTGCTTGGCAAATATCTCCAAAACTTTCTGTTATTGTTGATAGGTTGACTTTGGTTTTCCACTGTTCTGTTTTCCCCAGCCCTTCTTCCTTTACCGAAAAAGAGAGACATCTTCAAAGTGACGCCGGGGCTATATTTAACCTGAAAAGCTTCCAAGAAACCAGAGGGGGGAAAATTTACCCAGTTTTGCTGAAAATTTAAAGAAAGAAAGACAGTCCAAGCTAGGAAGCCTTGGTCGGCCCCCTTCTAGGGCCGGGAATGTGCTTTGATTTCGGGAGTTGAATGGAAAGAGGGGCCGAACCTTCGGCACCCCCAGCTGAGTTTTAATACCCGCAGGAGCCACAATGGGGGAAAAAAAAAGAGTCAGAATGTGGGCAACAAGGATATAAATAGCCTCAGGAAACAAGTATATAAATGCCACTTAACTCTTCCCCTAAGGTTCCTTGCTTCTTCCCCCAGTTTAGAGGGTGGGACACAAAGACCCCCTTCTCTGGAAAGACAAGGGCAACCTCCCAAGCTTTTGTCTTGGGAGTTAATTAATTGAGCTAATATGGGGTTGATCTCCACCTCAAAGTTGGACAGGGCTCAGCTGGAAAGGCAGGGGTGTGTGCACAAGCAAGGTCTCTTGCCTGGATATTTGAAAAGGGCAGAAAGAGGGGTGGGTTGCGGGGGGGGGGGCTGGATTTGCAGGTCTAAGCTGATTTCGGAGCCTAAAATTATTTCAAGCATTCCAGAACGCAATGGGCTGGCTTGCCATCCCATCTTATAGGGTTTTTAAATGACTGGTGGATTGGAATTGATGCAGCTTTTATATGCTACCTTGAGTCGTCAAGGGGGAGAAAGGTTGCCTATGAATTATACCACCGACTAACTGACCGACTAACTGACCCAATGGACCAAATGGACCCAACCAACCAACCAACCAACCAACCAACCAACCATTCCTCTTTCCCAATCAACTGACCAAATGACCAACCAACCATCCATTCCTCTTTCCCAACCAACCGAACAACCAACCATCCATTCCTCTTTCCCAACCAACCAACCAACCAACTAACCATTCCTCTTTCCCAATCAACTGACCAAATGACCAACCAACCATCCATTCCTCTTTCCCAACCGACCGACCGACCGACCGACCGACCGACCGACCGACCGACCGACCGACCGACCGACCAACCATTCCTCTTTCCCAATCAACTGACCAAATGACCAACCAACCATCCATTCCTCTTTCCCAACCAACCAACCAACCAACCAACCAACCAACCAACCAACCAACCAACCAACCAACCAACCAACCAACCAATTTTGTGTTGGGAAAGGAAGGGCCAGTGGAACTTCCCAAACATAATCTTTGTTGGTTATGGCTAAGTCTCAGAGAGATAAGATTTGGGCAGGGGGGGCCAGCCAAAAATTATTTTAATGGCCTAAAAGGAAAAATAAACAAATCAGAGTTTGGAAGCCACACATAAAGAAGTAATAACATTACTCATTACATGTTACTTTTTTTAAAAAAAAAATAGTTACATTTTGAGGATTGCCAGTGTGGCATCATGATTAACAGCGACCCATTGGAAGGCCATCCACCAATTGTTGGTCTGACCGAGAGGTGACGCTTTGGATCATTTGCTGCGTCGTAAGCCAACACTTACATGGAACCAACTGACTCAACGGATCGACACCCTATGATAGGGATTCTCAATCTTTGGCCCACAGGCTGGATATGGCCCCCATCGCCATTTCATGTGGCCCACCACTACCACACCTGGAAATGCCATGTAGTGAAGAAAGGGCAAAATGGCCTCCCGGTCCCCAAAGCTGTCTGAGGGAGTGTGACCCGGCCCTATGAGTTGGCCAACTAGATTTAGCCCATTCCTTTGGGGATGGCTTGGCTTTTATTTTATTTTTTAGGACTGTTTTAGCCAATTTGTTGGTGACCTTCTCAAAACACCCCTGCGTTGGGTAGTCACCAAGCGTTACACTCAAGCCAAAAGAAAGGTTCACAAGCCGAGAACCCCTCGCTCAAAGTTTCACACCAACCGAGGAATGCATCGTTATTATATTTTACGCATAATGCGCCTAGGCTCTAACGAAGCAAGCGGAAGGCGATTTGGGGTTACGGTCGTGATGGAGAAAGAGCATTAGTGTGTAGAAAGGTCCAAGTCATCATTTCACACACCCCTTCCCTCCCCCCTCCCCAAGTTTCCACCCACCAGCCAGGTAGATCATCTCCTTCTTTTAGCTTCCCTGCCTGGAAAATTATTGGCTGCATCAGGACCTTTGGCGCCGTTATAAGCCCGGCCTTCCTTTTGACCCTTTTCCAAGGCACTCCAGGGGCGTGTTAAATGCTCTTTGGGTCTCCACTGGGCAAGTTAATTTGAACTGAGATGCCCCTAGCTGAGAACACTTCTGGTTTAACATTCAGTCGCCATCTCCCCCACTTCTTCAAGGCCCATCCCAACCTCCTGGACTCGGCTTGAAAAAAAAAATATATATATATATATATATATATATATATATATATATATATATATATATATATATATATATATATATATATATATATATATATATATATATATATATATATATATATATATATATATATATATATATATATATATATATATATAGCGCCTCAGTTTGCCCTGGCAATTTAAAAGCCTGCTAAGGTCATCTCTCCAAGGGGTAGCCGTCCCTTTTTAAAGCGCTAAGTACAGGTTACAAGGGGTCATGTGTCAAAGCTCTCCGGCCTGCCTTGAGTCAACCATGAAATAGCTACTGTTGGGTGGGGTGGGGTGGGGTGGTGGTGGGGGGGAGAGGCGGAAAGAAGAGAAGGATTTCCACTTTCTCCTCAGTGGCTCAAGTGGCTAAGATGCTGACTGGAAGGTGGGAGGTCAGCAGTTCGATTCCCGAGTGCTACAGGACGGAATGAGCTCCCGTCTTTGTCCCTGCCGCCGCCAACCTTGCAAGCGCAAGACATTGCAAGGAGGTCAATAGGGACCACTTTGGTGGAAAGGTAAACAGCGTTCCATGTGTCTAGCCTTGACCACAGAAACGTCTGAGATGACAACTGAACCCTAGAGTCGGATACGACTGGCTTTCAAGCAAGGGAAATTTTTACCTTTACCCAATAGCAGCCATTCTGGGACGTTGGCGTTGGAGATGTTTGGGAAGAAACAAACGCCATCTCCAATCCCCCCCCCCCTTGACCAAAGTTTTGGGGTCTCATGGGCGACATATGGTGGAAGGCACGCTCGCCTCAAAGGAGGGGGACATTGAGAGCACATTGGAAGGGGGAAGACCATATTCTCTTCCCAGATGCACATTAATGCAGAGGAGATCTTTGAGCAGGGGGAGGAGACGAAGAAAGCCAGGGGACCCTTCCTCGCTTTTAATGCCCCGTTGTCTACGGGGCCGGCCTCTTGTCACTCCACAGAAAGCTTTCCCCCATTGAAAACTGCTCAGGCATCCCCCCTTGAAGGCAGACAATAGGGCCCAGTCTATAAAACCGACAAGCCGGGTGTAGGCAGCCCTTTGGGTTTTTTGTCTCCGGCCCTCTTAATAAACTTTTTCGGAGAGTTAATCAATCCCGTTGAATAGGCCATCATCTCATTGTCTGGAGAAAAAAGGGGGACGTGGACAGAAGGGGCTGGGGGGGGGGACGTTCGCCCCGAAAGAAGGCGGCGGCGGCAGGATTTTTTCCACTAAGAAAAGCAACTCTTGAAAAGCATCAGAAAACTCCCCTTTATATATATATATATATATATCTAAAAAAAGAGAGAGACATAAAAGAACGAAGAGACGGTCTATGTTCAACCCCCAAACAAGCTTCCCCCCCCCCCCGCGCTTTTACAGAGACACGTTGAAACTACAGCCAAGCAGAATCTTTCCCTCTCCACCACACATTGCAAACCATTGGTTGCTAATTTAGAAAACCATTTTTTTTAAAAATCTTGAAAATGGTTCTAAACCAGTGACATTTAGGCAAAGGCTTCAGAGACTGGCCTAACTTTCCCCATTCCTTGTCTTTCCTCCAAGCCCCGCGAGGGAACCCAAGGCTAAATTGAATTTAATTTCTCGCAAGCCGCCCAAGAGTGGGAGAATATCCCAGACGGGCGAGATATCAAGGCGATAAATGAATATACAGTAGAACCTCGGATAAAGTCCAAACTCCGTTCCACAAGTTTGGACTTTATCCGATTTTGGACTTTATCCGGATCAAATGGGTGATGCATCGGATAACGTCCCAAAAAAAAAATGGACGTTATCCGAGGTTCCTATACCAAATACCTCGGATAACGTCCATTTTTTTAAAGCAGTTTTGGACTTTATGCGATGCATCACGTGTGCACGAAAACCGCGACTTTATCCGAATCGGGCTTTATCCGAATCGGACTTTATCCAAGGTACCACTGTATGTCCCAAACTTGTTTGTTCATCCTGGTGATAATGCGCAAGCCAGACACTCTGGTCGGCCAAAGTTACTTGGGTGCAAATCAGCTCAGGACGGCGACAATGGCAAAAATCACCTTTTCCCCGTTCAGTTTTAAACGACTTTAGAGAGAAACGCTAAATAAATAGATAGATAGATAGATAAATAGATAGATAGATAGATAAATAGATAGATAAATAAATAAATAAATAAATAAATAAATAAATAAATAAATAAATAAATAAATAAATAAATAAATAAATAAATAAATAAATAAATAAATAAATAAATAAATAAATAAATAAATAAATAAATAAATAAAATAAAATAAAATAAAATAAAATAAAATAAAATAAAATAAAATAAAATAAATAAATAAATAAATAAATGAATAAATGAATGAATGAATGAATGAATGAATGAATATGCGAGCGCCATTTTCAGGCGGGCAGGGAAATAGCCTGTCAAACATAAGAAAAGGTAAAGGTTTCCCTTGCTCGAAGGCCAGTCGTACCCGACTCTGGGGCTCAGTGCTCATCTCTCAAAAGTTGAGCGCTGAAGAAGACTCCGGTAATAAATCAATCTAAATATGTCAGTGTCCCTGTGCATGTTTTGCTTTCGCACCCAAGGGTTTCGCCTGAGTGCAGAAAATGAGTTCCAACTTAGCAAGAAAAGTGAAACTCTGTTCAAGAAACTCACCGATCGTTGACCGTTGGTCCTGTTTAGGAATGGCGTAGCCTCCGGAGTCTGGCCTGCAGAAGCCCAATTCGGCCTCTGTTTAGGAAAGCTGTCACTGTGTTTTGGACGGGGTGCCCTAATGGATTTGACTCGGAAACCTTGACCGGTTGAGTTTTTTCCTCTTTAAAACAAACTCATTAAACTTGTCAGAGCTCATTAGGGCCTTAAAAGGCTGAGCCGGAGTCACTGGGGGGAACATCTTGGCAAGGTTTGGGGAATGAAGACGCACCGAAAGCAGGGGTTAAGGATAAGGAAAAAGACAGATGTGGAGCTAATGGGGCCGCGATTAAAAGTATAGAGAAAAAAAATCCCAAATTTTATATCTCAAGCTGAACCTGAAAGATAGAAAGTGAGAAAGAAAGAATGTTATCAAGTTTAGTCCATATCCGTATCCTTTATTAATTGGCCCCGCCAGGTTAAAAACAGAGATGAGCACTGAACCCTAGAGTCGGATACGGCTGGCTTTCAAGCAAGGGGAAACTTTACCTTTTGTCAGGTTAAAATTTAATCAAATACGTTAGATAAAATACGATTGCAGAGAACAGAATGAAAAATGGCTAAAACTAAGAGGATACAATCACAATAAAGTGAGATATAACATTTACTCAAAATATATTATCAATAAAATTCATCACAATTAGCCACATTAATCTCAGCTGTTTAGGCCAATATATATATATAATATTAGCATTTATGATGCCATGGGGCTGCAGTGGCTCAGTGGCTAAGAAGCTCACCATGTTAGCTGGAAGGCTGCCAAGTCGGCAGTTCGAGACCCAGGTACTGCATGGCAGAATGAGCATCCGTCTCTGCCCCAGCTCCTGCCAACCTAGCAGTTCGAAAGCAAGACATTGCAAGTGGATAAATAGGGACCACTTCGGTGGGAAAGGTAAACAGCATTCCGTGCGCTTTGGTGTCTAGTCATACCTGCCACATGACCACAGAAACGTCTGCAGAGGCGGACAGTGCTAGCTCTTCGGCTTTGAAACAGAGATGAGCACTGAACCCTAGAGTTGGATACGACTGGTTTTCGAACATGAGTGACTTGACCACGAAACACTGTTACCTTCCCACCGAAGTGGTCCCTATTTATCTACTTGCAATGTCTTGCTTTCGAACTGCTAGGTTGGCAAACTCTACTAAGTCCATTTTATCAGGGTGAGGATTTCATTAAATTCCCCTACTAATTCCCCCCAAAATCGGGCTGCTGTCCCCTGCCTGCCCCCAGCAAAGGAGGAATGAGCATTAAGGTATGTTTTCTGGACCTGGTGATTGACTTGACAAACTTTGAGTGGGGCCGATTAGAAAGTTTAGGCCAAGTTTGGCCAAGTTTTCGTTCTTCTCTCTCTGTGTGCATTCCCCCTTCCTTTTTTTTTTTTACAAATTATTTTCGCTTCCTAAGGTTTCTCCATTGTTCAGGTCACAAATCAGCTGTTGGATTCCATTCAGTTGCTCACCATCCGGAAAGATGGAGGAGAAAAAAATTAAATGTATAAATTATAAGTACGCTATAGTAACAAAAGAAGGTTGGCCCTTTCAGCCATCCAGGTTTGGTCTCTAGTCTTGGCAAGTCCTACTAAGGCATGTGTGGCCGAGGCAAAAAAATATATGCCGGAAATCAAATTTTTCCTAGGAATTTGCCCCTCCTAGACTCTGCCTAGCTTGACATCAGTGCAGATTGTGGTCATTAAAAGAAAGGCTCACGCCTCAGATCCTGGAGGATTAAGGCCAAGAAAAAAGGAAGGAATGGAATGAGAAAGGGGGAGGAAAAAGAAAGGTGTGCGGAAATGGGAATTAAATACCTGAAAATGAAAATTACAACGGATTTAAAAGGGAGGAAGGAAGAAGGGGATAGGGCTGGCATAGAAAAACAATCCTTGGTCTGTCTGTCTGTTGATTAATCCATCCATTTATCCTTCTACCAATTCCTATTTCCCATCCATCCATCCATCCACCCTTCCTTCCTTCCTTCCTTCCATCCACCAATTCCTATTTCCCATCCATCCATCCATCCACCCTTCCTTCCTTCCTTCCTTCCATCCACCAATTCCTATTTTCCATCCATCCATCCATCCATTCCTAGTTCCCTCCCACCCACCCACCTGTCCGTCCGTCCATCCATCCATCCATCCATCCTTCCTTCCTTCCATCCACCAATTCCTATTTCCCATCCATCCATCCATCCATCCACCTACCCTTCCTTCCTTCCATCCACCAATTCCTATTTTCCATCCATCCATCCATCCATCCATCCTTCCATCCATCCATCCATCCATTCTATTTCCCACCCACCCACCCGTCCATCCATCCATCCATCCTTCCTTCCATCCACCAATTCCTATTTCCCATCCATCCATCCATCGATCCATCCATCCTTCCTTCCTTCCTTCCATCCATCAATTCCTATTTCCCATCCATCCATCCATCCACCCACCTACCCATCCATCCATCCATCCATCCATCCATCCATCCATCCATCCTTCCTTCCTTCCTTCCTTCCATCCACCAATTCCTATTTCCCATCCATCCATCCATCCATCCATCCATCCATCCATCCATCCATCCATCCATCCATCCATCCATCCATCCATCCATCCATCCATCCATCCTTCCTTCCTTCCTTCCATCCATCCATGGGAGAGAACATCTCTATCTCTAAACCTACTTTCCTTTTTAGTATCTTGAGGAGATCTATAAAACATAATGGATTTGTGGGACTGTCTGTTTGCAGACGTATATTCGGCTATTTGCAAATATTTACAAATTTTCTCCTCGACAAATGAAGAGATGATTCAGCACAACCTCTTCTTAATTTTCTTATGGGCTTCTATGCCATGAATTTCAAGTTTGCCCCAAGAGCCAAAGAAGACTCAGCCACCACAAACTCAGTAACATCCTTGGCCAAAAACAAGAACACCACCGTTGTGTTAATTGTGCAAAAAATGTGCATTTTGTACAAAATGCAAGGTTTTCGGCACAAAAATACTTCCAGGAGGCATGTCATTGGTTGGGTGCAAGATGGCCTATAGCTGACCTGAGAACAGTTGCTTTTACAATTCTGACTGCCAACTCCTGCTAGAGTAGACCCACCGAATCTATGAGGTTTACATAAGAGTAGTGCTACCATTGATCTAATGGACATGCTCCCTTGGGCCAAACAGTGGCTGGATTTAAACTGTTCAACTGGGCCGATGGGAGTGGAGAACTTTTAGTTTCCATTTGTTTCAGAGGAACATCCCCAACGTTGCAAGGAGTGGAAGGGAAGAATAATTTGCTCCGAATTTTAGCCCAAACTTTCAAGGAGCTCTCTCAATCAATTTCCAGGGATTCCAACCCACCATTGTGGTTGAATTGGGCTTTGGGGAAACTTGGTTCAACAGCACTCGGAGTAAAGCTCCGTCAATGCCCTGTGGCATTTTTTAGGTAAGGTTTGCCAAATCAAAACCCAACTTTCATCAACTTCTGGAGACCTTTCCTACAACATGGCACTAAATCAGGCATTCCCAACCTAAGGCCCGAGGGCTGGATCCAGCCCATAGTGCCATTTCATGGCTGCCCCTTTGAAGCTGTTGGGACAAAATGACAAACCCCCCCCCCAATCGTGCAGCCAGAGCAAAATGGCTGTCCGGCCCTTGAAGCTGACTGAGAAAGCGTGACCCAGCCCCTGGCTTGAAAAGGTTGGGAACCCCATACATTAGATGGATAAAGAATTCTGATTTGAACTAGTTCCCAGGTTCGGGTTTAAATGCCGAGGACTAGAACCCTGCTTTGTCTTAACCGAAAAGTTTTTGACCCAAAGTTGACATCAAAGGTTGACATCTTCAATCAGGGGTAGAAGCATTGCTATCCACTAGGGTTGGGAGATTCTGGGATTGGGCAAAGAGCCCAGATCCAAGCTGAGCATGAACCACATTCTCCGATCCGGATTCCGCCTAGCCCGGCTACCGCGGTTGGATTCCAAAACTAGGAGGAGAGAGAGACGGAGGGGCTTTTCTATTTTGGCAGAAACCTGCTGTCAGACAAATCCTCCTACCTTTCCGCTGCGGTTGCTCTGAATAGCGATGTTGAAGCCGGCGGGCCTCCGCGGGCTTTGATAGTCTTGCCTGTTTTGTATCTGGCCTGCAACCCTTTATTAGTTTATTTAAGAGTTAATCCCCGCACAATCGCCTGCCTGGACCCCGGTGCCCCTTTCTCACCTCTTGTTTACATCTAATTATGGCACTGGAAAACTGCCATTTCCCTCTTTCTTCACCCCTGGGTCCAATGCGCAATTGAACAGGTAACTTCTATGGCATGCCAACAATGGTTTGCCCACCCGTCTCCGTTTCCTTTACCAAATTGTGTCTGGGGTGGTTTATGGGGCGAGTGGGGGGTTTCTCGGTAATTAAAGCAATGGGGAGACCTCAGACACAACGACGGGCATTTTGACCCGGTCCAGGTGGCTCAACGGGAAGACAAGACACGGAAGGAAGAGGGGGGGGGGGGGAATGAGGTTCGGAGTGAAAACGTTTTCAAAGAATATCCGAAGATATCTCAACCAGAGATGGAAACAGGAGGCAAAAGAGATTGATTTGCGCTTAAATAGATAAGCGATGACAAATCGATATTGATTTGGATATTGGATTGGACGGAGGTGAAGAAAAGAGACCAACTTTCCCCAGCGAAAACCCAACCATGCGCCAAAATTTTTGAGGTCCGTAATGACCCCGAAATATATCTTCTACAATTTTTGCACAGTTATGTTCCACAACCCAGAAATGCATTGCAGGATCAAAACCCTTAAACCACGGGTTCCCAAACATTTCAAGACGGGGGCCGGGTCACGCTCTCTCAGTCAGCTTCGAGGACCAGACAGCCATTTTGCCCTGCCTGCACGATGGGGGTGGGTGGCCGTTTTGTTCCAACAGCTTCAAAGGGGAGGCCGTTTTGTTTCTTGGATGTCCTTGGAGGGCCGCATGAAATGGTGCCATGGGCCTGATCTGGCCCATGGGCCTTAGGCTGGGAACCCTTGATCTAGTGCCATTTTGTAGGCAGGTCTCCAGAAGTTGATGAAAGTTGGGTTTGGGTTTTACAAACCTTGCCTGAAAAAAATGTCACAAGGCATTGATTGAGCTTTACTCCCGGATCCGGCCCATGGGCCTTAGGTTGGGAACCCCTTGCCTTAAACCTTTGCTTGCTGTGGTTTGAGCCCCATGATGTTAGTCTGATGAGTAGAGGCAGAAATAGACTTCTTTTGGTGGTGGTTGGTGGTTTCAAGTGATCTTCTTGTGGGCTTCAAAGGGGGGCAAAATGCTCTTTTGATGGGGGGGGGGAAGGGGATCAACAAAGAGCCTCTTCGTGAAGAAGCATCCCTTAATTTAATTTAGACTTGTTAAAACTCCAGGAAGCAAACTCAGATCCAATTAGGAACTGGGGACCGAACAATAGTACCTTGTGTTGTTGGGGGTTTTTTTGTTGGGGGGGGGGACGGATGAGGTTGACCATCCCGTCCCTTTCTGTGTCATTAAGATAGAGAGGAACGAGGGAGTCTTTGTGGTTAACAAATCCAGGCCCCAATGGGAAAAGCCCAGGGGTAAAGCCCAGGGGTCTCGCCTTTTAAATAGCCCTCTTGGGTTGGGAGGGTCACGGGACCTTTAGATTAAGCTGCAAAGGTCACCGTGCCGTGGGCTGAAGAGCAGATCTTCACAGGACCCTTTGGCAGAGAATGGAGAAGAAGTCACTTCTCCCCAACAAGGAGGATTGCCAGTACCCAGAAAATCCTCTCCCCTGTCTCTCTACGCACTTGTGCCAATTGTGCAAAACATACCAACCCATGCATTTTGTGCAAAATGCAAGGTTTCCTGCACAAAAATACTACCATAAAGCATTTGATTGTTGGGTGTGACTTCTAGGGGGAAGCGTAGGCGTTGTGCAGCTCAGAAAAGGAGCGTTTCCGTGACTGTGGCCAAGACATCTTGGAGGCCAAGATCTGACCAAAGATCTTTCTAGACCAGCACCACGTTCATACAATAGCCAGCCATGAGAAGGATTAGGCCAATAGGACCCTCCTGTTCCTGTTCTCCAAAAAAGGTGATACCTCCCAAAACTACACGGGTTCTGTTCCTAGATGGAACCCTGAAGAAATAATCATGAAAAACCCATCTGAAACCATTTCAGACCTATTAAGGGCATTGGAGCTCACCGCCAATGCTTCTACCAGACTCACGCCTACACCAGTCGAGAAAATAGACCCTCTTGTTGGTATTGCTCCACCTAAGATAAGGAGAGAAGTAGCAGTGGACGCTGAGAGAAGCAAGAGAGTGACCCTCAACATCCTCTGAATGGAGATGAGTCTCAAGTTGGACACCAAGAAGAGCTTTATGGCAATAACGAACATTCTTGAGGGTACTCAAGAGCAAAACCAAACTAGAAGATGGAGGAAGGAGCTCATTGGACAAGGAATAACATTAAAGGCGGGTGTGGGTGAGGAACTCGACCTCCACTACGTCACTTGGAGGACCCTGAATAGGCCGAGGGTCGGAGTGCTGAAATATAAGACCAACCTGCTCAAGTGGGGGACTGCTGGTGGACCACAATGCAAGGTGTGAATGTGGAGAGATACAGAATCCGGCCCATTTACTGGTCTGCCGATGACTGCCAGAAACTTGCACTGATGAGGACTTGAGTTTGGCCAACGACAAAGCCAAGAAAGTGGCTCCATTTTGGCAGTCTAGGGTTTGATCGAGACATGGAAGAAGAAGAAGAAGAAGAAGACCAGAGTCGCTTATACCTTGGGTACCTTTTAACTAAAGATGCAGTGGCCCCCCACTGCTGAGCTTTGCACAGGGCAACCATGGCTTTTTTGAGACACAGTTAGGACCCAGCTTCGCTTCCATCTGAGCCTTTTGCAGAAGCAACAGGAAGCCGAAGAGAGCCAAAGAGGAGACCATGAAGAACAAGAGAAACTACAAGCAGGGCTGATCCGGCGAGGATGTCTTCTTCGCACCCGAATTGTGCTTGAGTTTCTTTGCTTACAATTTCTTCTTGTTGTTCAGTCGGAGTGCGACCCTTTGTGACCCCATGGACCTCGGCATGCCAGACACCCCTATCCTCCCCTCCTCCACAGCCCGCTCAGCTCTACGCCCAGTGGGTCAACAATATCTAGCCATCTCATCTTCTGCCATCCTCTTCTTCTTTTGCCTTTGATCTTTCCCAGCATCAAGGCCTTCTCGAGCAAGTCCCCTCTTCTCATTTGGTGTACCTGAGGTTCATCTCCAATATTTGTCCTTCCAAGGAGCAGCCAGGGTTGATTTCCTTCAGGATCGACTGAGTTGATCTCTTTGCTGTCCAGGGTACCGTTTCTACCCCCTCTGTGCCTTCCCTTCTTCTTTAAAATAACAACCCACTAAAGAGTGTGTTTGCTTTTGACTTCGTCCCGCAAAAGCCGGGCACCCCACCCTCCCCAAACCCCTGGTCCCAGGCCTCCTCCTTTCCCCTGTGGATAATAGGCCCCTTTTGTTAACTAATCAGAGCTTCCAAAGGGGCTGGAGATAGATACAGATTCTTGACATTTGTCGGTGAAAATGAAAGGTGGATTAAGTGACGGCGGATGAACACGCCATGGCGAGGTTTGACAACTATTTCCCTCCCTTAAAAGAAATGGCTTTCCCCCCCCCCTACCCGTTTTGTGTATATGTGTGTGTGTGTGTGGTTAGTTTTCCAAAGTTGTTTGTATTCCTAAAGTGGAAAGGCTATTGAGGCCAGCCGGGAGGGGAATGTGGAGGCCAGCTAACTTCAAAATAACCGCCAGGCCAAAGGAAGAAAGAGAAAGGTTACGGGAACAGAATAACCAAACAGAACTTTAAGAGGGACCGAGCTTTCAGACAGCAGAACCGTTCTAAAACATGTCTGCCCCAGATTCATTTTATTTTTAAAAATTTCACAAAAATTGGGATGGGCGGCGGCAGAATTGATCTATGGCCAAAACTTGAGCATGTAGTTGGTTGAAAGCGGAGGTTCCCAACGTAAGGCCAGATCCAGCCAACGGCACCCTTTCATGTGGCCCTCCCCACCCCTCCAAGAGCATTCAAGAAACAAAATGGCCACCCACTTGAAGATGTTGGGACAAAATGGCCAGCCCATCATACAATCTCGGAAGGATGAAGGAGGCTGAGTTAACCTAGAGCCCTGGTCAGGACCGAACTCGCAACCTTTGCATTGCAGTACAGCAGTTCGTGCAGCCTCAGTTTGAGAGGACATATGGAATCAATGGGGGTCTGCAGCAGCGCCAACTGACCATAGAGCCATTTATTTCAATGGGTCTACTTTAATCAAGAGGTCAGCTAGCAAATCCCATTGGAGTCAATGAGACAAAGGCTGCGATCCTATAATCCAGTGGTTGTCAACCTTTGGATTTCCAGATGTTCTTGGACTGCTGCTTCCAGACATCTTAACCAGCAGATCCAATTGTGAAGGCTTCTGGGAATCTTGGCCCAAGAACATCTGGAAATCCAAAGGTTGGCAAACACAGCTACATCCGCTTACCTGGTAAGGTAATTCAGTGGTCTGAATTGTAAGCAGTAGACCAATAACTGTTGACCCGCCATTCAACTAATGACTCAAGAGGTATACTCTAGTAGGGACTAGCGGCTAGATTGAGGTCAATGAGGCTTACTCTTGTAGAGGGTTGCATTGCCGTGCTGCTACCCTGTGGCACATGACCAAGTGAGAAACCCCAATGAAGTCAATAGAGTTTGACCAGAGGTTTACAAGATTCTATTATTTGTTTGGAGTATTTACTTCTTTATTATTTAATTATTTCTTCTCCGTATCACCCATCTAGCAATGACAACTACTCTAAGTTGTTTACACCAACCAATGAACCAACGAACCAACCAACCAACCAACCAACGAACCAACCAACCAACCAACCAACCAACCAACCAACCAACCAACCATCCATCCATCCATCCAACCACTAACTCAACACTATAGAAAACAGCAACAAGCAGCAAGAATCAAAATACACAAAACATTGAACCAAACCAGGAGCTTCGAAACACCACATCATCAAAGGAAGAAGGCGTTACCAAAAGCCTCTCTATGTAATGTGTGTTTAACCAGAAAATCTGAAGGGAGGTCTGAAGGATCATAGTAAAGCGTTCCATAGCAGCGGGGCCACCACCAAGAAGGTTGTTCCTTATAACAATTTCCCAAACTTCCTTTGAAGTAGGAACCCATAACACCAAAGCCTTTGAGAACCGAGTGGCTCGGGTTGAATTTCTGCTGGAGAGATGTTCCGATAGGTATCGATCTCCCATATCATTGATGGCTAACCTTGGTACTCCGGGTGTTCTTGAACCTCAATTCCCAGAAGCCCTGATCAGCAGGAGTGCGGATCAGGGCTTCTGGGAATTGAAGTCCAAGAACATCTGGAATGCCAAGGTTAGCCATCAATGTCCCAGATCTGATCATGCTTGTAACTTCTCTTTGTTAAACCCAAGACGAATTTCGCAGACAACATGCACAAATTCTACTTGGATCACCACCAAACGCCTAAAGGTTTCGGTTGTTGATCCACTGTGAAACCTTCCAAAACAGCTCGCAATGGGTGCGCGTGTTAATTTCTCTAGCGATCTTCTAAATATTCTTCCAACAAGGTTTCTCCACTTTCTTAAAAAAATAAACGTGGGGGTGGAGAATGGGAGAGAGAGAGAGAAAAGATTAAGGATGAAATACTTCTATCCATCATCCAGACACGCCGAGCTGGATAGCAGAAAACCTTTTTCTTTAAAAGGTCTTTTATTTTTTCTGGCTGTCTCCGCGCAAACTTTTGGAATGACGGGAAATTTGAAACACCCCCCGCTGCGCATTTATTCAACTCGGAGAAGGGTGCTCAGAAAGAGATTAAAATTGAGCAGGGGGCTCGAGGCAGGCGGGGGGGACGGGAGAAACAAAATCGATGGCAACAAGGTGGTATGTTGAATGCACATGAGTTTTTAAAGAAGCATAAATATAAAGTGTGTGTGTGTGGGGGGGGGGACTCCAGGGCCGCCGAAATTAAATGGGTTGAGATTTCGCCAAGGCCAGGCCAGGTTTCTTTAGGGACGGGCTTTATCTGTGCAAAACTGGTGTGAAGCAAAAATCACATGCAAAACAAGCTTAGAAAAAGATGATCTAGAAAAAAGATATGACTAACCCATCCAATGCTTCTCCCCACCACCACCCCAATGTCCACACAACAAAGACTTCTAATTTTACACAAAGCCTCACAAATGACAGAAACAAACAATATCTTGGCACCATGCAGGCATGAAGTAAACAAAATAAATAATCAAGGGATGGTTTGCATCATTTAACTCAGGGGCTTCGAACCTTTTCAAGCCAGGGGCCATTGGGTCACACTCTCTCAGTCAGCTCCGAGGGCCAGATGGCCATTTTGCCCTGCCTGCATGATGGGGTGGCCACTTTGTCCCAACAGCTTCAAAGGGGTGGCCATTTTGTTTTTTGAATGCCTTTGGAGGAGTGGGGGATCACATACAATGGCACCATGGGCCAGATCCAGCCCACAAGTCTTAGGTTGGGAACCCCTGCTTTAACAACTGACATATTTCTGATCCTTCCAAAAGAGATTTTTCTGTGATTTCTCCATTTATCATAGAACACACACACACACACACACACACACACACACACACACACACACACACACACACACACACACACACACACACACACACACACATTTTTGTCTCTTAAATAAGACCTAAACACACTGCATCACAGTCTTCAGAAAAGAAAACAATTAGTGGCATTTCAAAGAGAGTTAGTCAGGAGAACATCAATTCAATAAACCTTCCCTACAAGACTGACAACAAAGGTTGCAGCCAATTCTATAGGGTAATGATGGCCAACCTTGGCACTCCAGCTGTTTTTGAAATTCAATTCCCAGAAAGCCCTGATCAGCAGGAGTGCTGAATTGGGCTTCTGGGAATTGAAGTCCAAGAACATCTGGAGTGCCAAGGTTCACCATCAGTGCTCTAGGGGGTTTCTTTGGGTCTCAACTTTAATGGGACACAGGTCAATCGAACAGGATCAAAATATCGAAATGCAAGGTGGAGGCGAGGAAAACCCAGCTTAAAATAAGGTGCTTTAATCTATGATTAGAACCATGAATAAATAAACACGTCAACAACACGGGACGGTCATCTCTGCTGCTTTAGAAGACTCTTTTTTTTTTCCCTCGGAAAGGGTGGTTAGAAAAGAGACCCAAAAGAAGTCTATCAAAGACTTTGGCATCCAAGACTTTCCTAATTTTGCCTTCAAGTCATCACCCCATCGCCTCCTCAACTTTCCTTTTTCTCCCCTCTTAAAAAGGAAGGCCATGACCGGGTCACTTTGATCTGCGAACTTTAGGGTCTTTGGACAATGGAGTCAATGAGGTCTTCACAGCCCCAGTAACCCAGAAGAGGGACCCCGCGGGATGGCCGCCTCTTGCTCCCTCTCGTCTATTTTAAGGTCAAGCGGAGTGCTTCCTTCCAAATTTAGAAGTCAAGGAAGGAGGGGAGGGGGGGACGCAAACCCACGAAGCGGTGAATTAAGAAAGGGGTCCTCTTTTTCCACTTAAAGGCACCCACCCTAGGGGCAAACAAGGGGAGGGAATGGAGCAACTCCACATCTGAAAATAGTTGCTTCAATCTTACCCATAACCTGCGACTCTTATAACCCTCTTTGGGCTCCTAATTGGGAAGGGCGAGCCAAGAAATATCGCCCCGATCCATTCCTGACCTCATGCTTGGCCAACCCGGTAGATCTAGCATCCTTCTGGAGTTCAACAACCCTACTTTTCATCCCACGATCAGCCAACGTCCTCTGCTATTTTTAGCCTTTCGGGAGTCGCCAGCATGGTTATCGATTCCATTTTGCACTCTTTCGGTACACTTATATCCCGCTTGGCCTGCCTATTAATTCGAGGCAGCTTGCCTGGCTTATCAACGCTCTTCTTGAGCTTCACGACAACACTTTTGTGAGGTAGGTCAAGATGAGAAAGAAAAGGGGGTCTCGGAAAATATAGTAGGGGTGTCTCAGGCCATGCTCCAAATGCAGCATCACGCTGTATCTCAAAATGCTAATCCCCACAACTCAACACCCACAGGTGTCTTCCCGGGTTGTCCTGCTATGGTCATAGAGTAGACCCTACTATCAGTGACTCAACACCGATCGTCAGGCAGTGGTCAACTAACCTGACCACACTAAGGACTAGCGGTCTTGGGTGGTGACGTCCATAGGGAAGGGTGATGGATCCCAAGTGGATTCAATCCCACTTGAATCCCTCTTGATGGAAGGCAGCAGCTTCACCCATCCTGGCCTGGGGATGATGATGATGACTTTGCATGCCAAAAGGGCCCAGGACCAGAAAGTGACTCATGGAACTGGATCCATGGTACTATAGGGGTCATGCAGCAATGCAGAAGGCCAATAGAAGACCACTGCATTATATGGTTCCCAGGACAACCTTCATGACTGATCGCTATAAAGATCACCAATATTTGGAATTTGGATACAGCACAAGAGGAAGAAGAATTCCCACCAGTATGATGGATTACAAAATCTATCTTCCCATGTTGGCTGATGGGCGGTATAGTCCGGCACCCTTGGAGTGGCTCTTGAGTCACTCAAGCCTGCTTTAAAGATGCTCAACCATGTGGTTTTCTGCATAAACAGTCAAAATAAACACCATTTAATGTCAATGGGACCTACTTCTTGAATATGTCTAGAAACCCAAGTCTCAAGGCTTTGCTAGGCTGGTTTAGAGGGAAAGCCGCACAGACCTCCTTCCTCCAGTCACCACGTGTGCATCACACGTCTGGCTTTGTGTCCTCTTGAAATGTGGGTTCTTTGCTCTTGGAGAGAAGCTCAAAGTCGCCTTCAAAAAGCCGCCAATGATTCCCTCCCGCTTCAAAAAAATAGAAGGAAAAACTCTACCAGCACAAGGAGTCCCACAAGACCCGGAGTCTTGTGCTAATTAATAGATACTGATTCCTCCAAGCAGGCCCGGATGGTCGGTAACGTGATCCATTTTCTTTGTAGTTGGGTCACCAGCAATGTTCCTGATAAGGGGAAGCAGCCCAGAAATCAAAGCAGTCCCGGCGTCTCAATTTCCCTCCTCGTCGCCTCCATTTCAGCCTTCTTCCCCTCCCTGCTTTCCACTCTGAAGTCACTGCTCATGCAAACATGTCCCTCCCCTTCCCTCCACCGGCTGGATCCATCCCAGTCCAAAAGTCCTATGCCTTTGGGTCGACCTTACAAAGTTTGGACCAAAAATGCCGAACGGAAACCCACTAGATAGGTTCAGCACCACGGAAAGCTCCTAGAAAGATCACATTAAACACCAGAGCAGAATGACTGGATACACAACATCAGGGTGATCAATCAGCCACAACTTTTTTGTCCTCTTAGAAGGATGAGATTGGCACCACTTCTGCATTGAAGGACCATCTCCAGGGCAACTGATGGTTGAACCTTATTCTCCTGGTACATCACTTTCTACCACATCTGATGGACAAAGTTCTGTAGGTTTCTGGTCTCTCTTCCAGCCAACATTCTCCAGAACATCTCTTCTGGACTTGAGCTACAACTGAGCCAAACCAAGGAAAGCCCTAAGCATTCAGGGAGCAAGCAAGATGTTCACAAAGGTCAATCCTTCTTGGGTTGTGAGGTTTTTTTCCCCGGTTTGTTTTTGCACACAAAAACCAAAAAATACTCTCCGGCAAAGTGTTTTAACTGGTGTTGTGAGCCGCCTTGGGTCGCTTAGGTGAAAAAGGCGGTTATATAAATCCAATAAATAAATAAATAAAAATAAAAGAGGTGGAAACCTACTCCCCTCCCAAAAAGAGAGGAAGAAATGGACTATGTTCCGTCAAAACCCTGAAGAGTTATTCAGTTGTGAAGTTTAGCGCTAGAGCAGTTCGCAGGAACAGAGAAACCACACTGCAGACAATGCTAAATATCTTTCCTTCACCAGAACAGAAAAGATAATTCCACGGGTTGAGAAACAATAGACCTGCATCCTATTGAACATAGGACTGAAACAGGAGAAATGATTTACTCCTGCCCGGGTGCCCCTCTTTTTAAGGGAAGTGGGGAGGTTTTATGGACGTTTTTAGACAGTTTTATAGTACAGTGGACCCTCGATTAATGACGCGTTCAAATAGCATCATTTCCGCTTAACGATGCGTCGTCACTCACCACATGACTATCCGCACAATGACGAAAAACTGTCGTTGTGTGGATTAACAATGTTTTTTTAACGTCGTTGTGCGGATAATGACAGTTTTTTGCCGATTGATGGCGCAGCTGCCATTGAAAACCGCACAACGACGTTTCCCCTATAGCGAGGCTAATTGGGGAACCATGCAACGTCGTTATGTGAGGGTCTACTGTATTTAGTTGGGTATGGGTTTTAACTGATGTTGTGAGCTGCCTTGGGTCACTTAGGCGAGAAAGACGGTTATATAAATCCAATAAATAAATAAATAAATATTATCAAGGGGGCGATTGTGTGCAATAAAAGTGGGATGGATGGATGGGTGGTGGTGGTGGTGGTGATGATGATTATCATTACTACTACTACTACAGTATTTGGCTATTTCTCTCTCTCTCATCTCTCCTCTTTGTCCCCCACCCTAGTTTTACCCCTAACGCTCGAGTAAGTATCTTTAAGCCGAAAGGCTAAGAATGGAATATGCTTTAAAATCCTTCCATGTAAATTCCATAAGATTTTTTTTTAAAAAAAGCTTGGGGTTGGGTGGATTGGGGGTGGCAGTAGAAAGAGGGAGTTGAAGGGGAATGAGGAGGGGAAAGGGGGGCATAGAAAGGGGAGGTTAATCCGGGTTTAACGCTCTGATTCAGTTACAGGACCAGGCAAGGTTTGCCGGCGTTATCTCCGCACAACATTTGGGTCTCTGGTATTTCACCCAGCCAAATAGCTGCGAGGGAAAAAAGTGCGGATGGAGGCAACTCTCGAGGCCTCCAGGAAAATATGGTTTTTAATATCTAAATAACTCTTCTCTCCCCCCCCCCAACACAGTCCCTAAATCTCCCCTTCCACCAAGACCAGAGATGATGGATTCGTTTGAAGTCGTCGTCTGTCTCATCTTCCTTCTTTCCCTCTCTTATAACCAAGCTTATTGCAAAAAAAGGAAAAAGCGTAGGTAAATATAATTCCTTTAACCACACCGCCGGGGAAATAAAAAAAAAAGGGGGGAGGCCTGCATTTCCCTTTTCCTCGGTTCAATATTTCACAAAGTGCCAACACAGAGCCAGTCAAATGTCTACCTTCAGTGTACCTGCACCAGGGGTGCCCAAACTGCAGCCCGGTGTCCGGATCCAGCCCACGCGTTTTACTTCCAATTCTGGGAGCAACGAGGGTGTCGTGGGCCAAATGAATTGGTGCCACAGGCTGGATCCAGCCATCAGGCCATAGTGACCAGCCCCCTGAACCATGTGACTGACCCGTGGCCCAAAAAGGTTGGGCACCCCTGATCTACACTGACAGAATATAGGGTTGTCCAAGGTTTGGGGGGTGGGTATCGGGTCCCTAAATATGGTTGATAAGAACAGTGTTGACTCTGTGTTAGTTGGTGCTTGATGGCCACTGGTTGTTCTGCTTTCACCTGGCAGCTTCCAGATGTTCAAGATTACAATGCCCGTCTTTCATAGCCAACATGGCCAAGATGTGATCTGTAGTCAAGACCCATCCGGAGAAGATCCAGGTTGGAAATGGTTGACCCAGGAAAGTGGCAACTACATCCTTCCCAGAGATGGCTTCATGCACGGACGTGAACCAATCCATCATTGCTTCCTCTCAATTGTCCCCATTGAGTTGGACGGACAGACACGACAATGGAAGGCCGATGAAAGTCTTGTTTCTCACGTTAAGTATGTATGATTCTAGATGGTTGTCTAGATCAGGAGTTCCCAACCTTTTCAAGCCGGGGGCCCGGGTCACACGCTCTCAGTGAGCTTCGAGGGCCGGATGGCCATTTCCCCTTGCCTGCATGACGAGGATGGCCATTTTGCCCCAACAACCCACCAGGAGGGCGGGATATAAATCGATAAAATAAATAAATAAATAAAATAAACTTCAAAGGGGTGGCCATTTTGTTTCTTAAATGCCCTTGGAGGGATGGGCCCCCCACATAAAATGGCGCCATGGGCCAGATCTGGCCCAAGGGCCCTTAGGTTGGGAACCCCTGTTCTAGAAGATGGCCTGTTAAAAAGTTAACCTTTTTTCTGTATGTCTGGATTCGTTTCTGCTGCAGAGTGCTGAAGTTACGAATAGCCAACCAACGGTTTGTTCCTTCTCCAGATACAACTCTACAACGGGGGGTTCTAAACCAGTGATGGCGAACCTTGGCACATCTAGGTGTTCTTGGACTTCAATTCCCAGAAGCCCAAGTCAGCACTCCTGCTGATCAGGGCTTCTGGGAATTGAAGTCCAAGAACATCTGGAGTGGCAAGGTTGGCCATCATTGTCCTAGACCAACCACACTCTCCTCTAGATATGCAAGTCTACCAGTTGGGTCTGCTAGAGAAACGAGCACTTGTTACCACTCAGGATGGCCAACTAGACAACCCAAGACTTTCCCTATAGACCGCCAAGCTCTGGTTAGCCAGCATTGACAGAGACGCTCCCTCAAGACCAATTTGTATGCAAATCAAGACGGCTTTCTGGACAGCTCTTGCTTAGCTCATATTTAGAGAGCGAGAGACTGCACTGTTTGCTCTGCATATATGGAGGCAACAATCGCTCTCTCTAGTTGAGTTACCGTGATCTGGCCAAAATAATCATCCTTGATGGGTTTACTGTCCCCCTTTCTTTTTTACTTTTTAGAAGGAAGGTCAATTACTCCTGAACAGAGATGGGATTTCTTGAAATACAAGTACAACCAATGTCCATTCTGCTTGTCAGACAGACATCTTTTAGACACCTAAACATGGCTCACCTGGGCCAAGCCCCCCCCCCCAAGGTCTTGAGCTAAGCTTAGCTCTACTGAAGCTTCTGGTTCTTGACCCAATGCATGTTGGGAGATTCCTTCCTTCCTTCCTCTTCTCTTGTTTTGTCTTATATTCCTTCCTTCCTTCCTTCCTTCCTTCTCTTCTATTCTCTCTTTTCTTCCTTCATTCTCTTGTCTTCTATTCTCTCCTTCCTTCCTTCTCTTCTATCTCTCCTTTCTTCCTTCCTTCTTTCTCTTGTATTGTCTTCTCTCCTTCCTTCCTACTTGCCTGCCTTCCTTGACTTGCCTTCTGTTCTCTCCTTCCTTTCCTTGTCTTGTCTCCTTCCCTCCTTTTCCTTCTCTTCTATTCTCTCCTTCCTTCCTTCTCTTGTATTGTCTTCTCTCCTTCCTTCCTACTTGCCTTCCTTCCTTGACTTGCCTTCTGTTCTTTCCTTCCTTTCCTTGTCTTGTCTCCTTCCCTCCTTTTCCTTGTCTTCTATTCTCTCCTTCCTTTCCCAGTTCCCAATCCCCATTCCTATCCCCTCTTTTTCAATTCCCTTCTTCTTTCCTCCTCTTCTCTCTTCATTTTCCATCCTTTCTCTCTTTCTCCCTTTCCTCCCTAGTTCTTTCCTCCCTCCCTTCTTTCTTATTGCTTGCCTGCTTCCCTCCCATTCTGTTCTTCTTCCTCTCTCCCCGGGTCTGCTCATTCCTCCTTTCCTTCCTTCGCGCATGGACCCAAGCCCAGATCCATTCGGGGTTTGCATTCAAAGTGCACATGCACACACACCCGTGAAAGTTTGCACCTGGACCCCCCTGCATGCCTTGAATGACTTCTGGTTCCATGTGAACGTGTGGACGCGTGTCTAACACACACACCGCCAAAACCATGCCAGAGATGTTCTGTGTTGGAAAAGAAGCCCTGGAAGGTGTGGAGATGGTGAGGAAAGGACAAGCACAGCCTGACACTGCATGTGTCTTAGCTTGGCTGAGCCCTAGGCACATGTCCTTGGCCCTCATGTGTGTGTGTGTGTGTGTGTGTGGGGGGGGGGGGCAATGGACCTTCCTCTCCGGTCCGAACATGGGGAAGAAAAGGGGGGGAGGGCTGAGCTCCATCTTTTTGCCCTGAATTATTATTATTATTTATTAAAGATGATGAAGATGATGGCGAGAGCATCCTAAACAAACAAAAACCCAACCCTGACCTGGAGTGACACGCCAAAGGCTCTTTAGAGGAAGCAGGCCAGCCTTTCGGCAGGGGCGCATGCACACATGCACACGACCCCGAACTCCTGATTGCGCTTATGCTTATTAGATCGACAGTCAAAGACTGCCATAAAATTCAACACTTCAAGATCAACCCAAGGATTTAAGAACTGTGGTTTGTCTCTGATGGGGGGGAAAAGGTGGAGTTTCCTCCAGGGGAAAAAAAAAGAAACTTGGGTCATAAATAAGAATGTTCAGTTTTTTGCAAAGGTATATTAATATTATTATTATTATTGCAGCCATGGTTTGAAGGTTTTTGGACGGCAGGAAAAGGGAGCAAAGGAGGAAGAGGGGTTTTTTTGGGGGGGGGGAAGAGGAGGAGATAAAAATTCCTGGGGTGGGGGTGGGGGGTGGATTTGAAATCCCACCGCGAAGCCCTTATGAATATCCGCCGAGGGCCAAGGCGAAGTGAGCCGTTTAAAGATGAAAGTGCGAGGGAAATAAAGACTCAATTTAATCTGTTTTAAACCCCTTCAACTTAACGTTTGTGCTGGAAACCCAAAGAGTGAGTCCCTGATTGGGGATAAATACATTTTCTTAACATGCCTCGGAGCTATTACACCCGTCTCCAACACAGAGCCGCCTATTCATGCGCCGCAGTTTTCATTACCGCCACTAATCAGTCTTAACGTTATTAAATGCCAAGCTGGATGAAGGGAGGAGGGAGGAAGGAAGGAAGACGGAGGAAGGGAAGGGAGAAGGTAGGAGGAGGGAGGAAGGGAGGAAGGAAGAGGAGGAAAAGAAGAAGGAAGGAAGGAAAAGGAAAATGGAGAAAGAAAGAGGAGGAGAGAGAGAGAAAGAAAGAAGAAGGCAGGAAGGAAAGAAGAAGAGAGGAGAGGAGAAAAGGAAGGAAGATGGGATGAGAAAGAAAGAGGGCGGAAAGAAGGAAGAGGAGGAGGAGGAGGAAAAAAAGAAGAAAGAAAGGGGAGAATGAGAAAGAAAGAAAGAAAGAGAGGGAGAGAAAGAAACAGGAGAGGAAGGGAGGGAGGGAAGGGAAGAAGGAGAGGGAATGGGAAAGAAAGAAAGAGGAGGGGGAAAGGAAGGAGAGAAGGAAGGAAGGAAGGAAGAGGAGGAGGAGGAAAAGAAGAAGAAAGAAAGGGGAGACTGAGAAAGAAAGAAAGAGAGAGAGGGAGAGAAAGAAAGAGGAGAGGAAGGGAGGGAGGGAAGGGAAGGGAAGAAGGAAGGAGGAGAGGAGAGAAGGAAGGAAGGAGAGGGAATGAGAAAGAAAGAAAGAGGAGGGGAAAAAGGAAGGAGGAGAGAAGGAAGGAAGAGGAGGAGGAAAACAAGAAGGAAGGAGGGAAGGGGAGATACAGAAAGAAAGAAAAGGAAATATTGAGAAAGAAAGAAAGAGAGAGAGAGGCGGAGGAAGGGAGAGAAAGAAAGAGGAGAGGAAAGAAGAAAGGAGGAGAGGAGAGAAGGAAGGAGAGGGATTGAGAAAGAAAGAAAGGGACCAGGCGACCCCCATGTGGGGTGAAATGGGGGCTTTTCTTTGTGCCTGAACGTCACTGAAAAAGGGGGGGTCACCCCAAGGCGCCTCCCCCCCACCCAGAAAAGTCCTTTCTTTCCTCTCCCCAAAGAGAAGCCAACAACACTCTAAAAGCATTTGGTGGTGGTCAGGTCTTTTTTTTGGGGGGGGGTGGCGTTCGCTATTGCAGCTAAGATTTGCGAGACCTCCTGCTCCTGGGTAGGGCAAGAGAGATCCTTACTTCAGAGTAGACTCATGGCAAAGCCAACCCAGGGCATTCTCTGCTTCAAGAGGCAGGGCGAGAACGACCGTTCCTAGTCGTTACTTCGACTGCTGGGGGCCATTAAAAGTTTCGCAGGGGGGGGGGGGAAAGAGATTTAAGATTTTAAATTGGATTTGTTTTATTTATTTATTTGGAGGGGCGGATGCGCTATTATTGGACGGAGATCCAAGAGTTAAGTCCTGGTTTAACGCAAATAAATGAATTTATTTTCCTTTTCTTAGCCAAGCGCACCGATGCAACTCGTCTCTCTCTTTCTCGTTCTTTCTCCCACGGGTCTACTCCGAAAGCAGCTCCACTGAACTCAATGGGCTTTTACTTTCAAGGAGTGGGTCGTAGCCTTCAACTCGCCCTGCGCTGGGGGAAAGGGATGCTTTTTAAAAATGAAATAAAATAAAGTCCAGACTTAGAGACGTCGAGAAAGCTCAGTCGAGGCGGATCGCAGGCCTTACCTGAGCGAGGAGACCTGGGGAGGGGAGACCCTTTTAGACGAGACTGAGCCTCGCCTAGGGCTTACTCGCGAGCAAGCCCGAATCAATCGTAAGGGAGGGGAGGAATAACTAAAATAAGCAAGCAGGACCCTTTTACGCATCATTTTTAGTGTATTGCCAGGGATTCAGTGGCCTTTACACCCGAGTAAGTGCCTGCCATCAGCCTGCAGCAGAGTCACCTAAGGACCCGATCTTGCACATTTTGTCCCTCCAGCGTCGTTACAAAAAAACCGACTCGGAGTTACTTTTAAAGCAAACACGTTACTGGTGCGCAACCAGTAACGGAACATCGGAGGGTGTGTGTGTGTGTGTGTGTGTGTGTGTGTGTGTGTGTGTGTGTGTGTGTGTGTGTGTGTGTGTGTGTGTGTGTGTGTGTGTGTGTGTGTGTGTTTAACCCTTTCCCGACTCCTTGTCTAAATAACACCCTTTATTAATGTCTAGTTCCAGATTCCTCCGAAGAGGAGGACTTTCAATTTTATTCTCTGGGGACTTTAAATTAAAAGAGGTGATTTATAGGGTGGGGAAAAAAAAAGACCCAGAGAAAATCCTAAATGCTCCGGCAGCGATTCATTTAAATCACCAAACTTTGCGCGATTCATTTAAATCACCAAACTTTGCGGGAAAAGTTAAAAGGCACCGGAGGGAATTCTGCAGAATTGCGAATTTTCTCTCTCTCTCTCTCGAAATAAGTTTTCCAACAGCTCCACAAAAGAGAGTTTGAAAATTTGGGAAGTGGGAGAGACTCACAACACCAACTTTATTTGCTGCGAAGGCGCCTTTTAAAGACTAGCTTTACAGAATCACAATAAAGAGGATTTTTTTTTAAAATTATAAAATTTTGAAACTATAATTGCATTTTAATTTTTTTCTCCTCCCTGTTGTGATTTTTTTTGGAAGAGATGCACAGGATATGTATATTTCTCCCCTCTATTGTGGTTTTTAAAAGCTATTTATATAGCTATTGAAATATAGATCTAATTTAAATAGATCTATAGCTAGAGATCTAATTAAAATAGCAATCTCTCTGTATCTAACATCCTCTCTATAGTCTAAAGCGGTTTATATAGTTAAAATTATAAATATGTTTTTCAATAAAATATAAATATTTATTTATTTATTCTCTGGGACCCAGAGAATGAATGGATGAATGAATGAATGAATGAATAAAATTGGAAGCAAAGTTTGGTGCGTTCAGGGTCGGAAATCTATCTATATATATATATAGACACACACTCCCCTCTATTGTAATATATATTTTTTCACAAAAGCTATCTATCTTTTTTTTTTTAAAGGGCCCCCATCGCTGTCGAAACACAAAAGAGCTAATTTATCGCTGGCTCTCGAAATAAAGAGACCAAATAAACGGGACAATAAAACCAGGGCGTCTCTCGCTCCATCCTCGGCTGCTTTTTCGCCTTCCAAACAGACGGCGTGGATAACATTACAAAACTATCTAAGGGGGGGCACAAAGGAATAATTTAGCCCCTATTATTTGGGCATTGGAGGAGGAGGAGGAGGAGGGTGGGGGGTTATTTTGTTTCCAAAAACTTTCCCTCCTCCTCCTCCTCCTCCATTGCAAATTTTTTTTGGAATGAGCCTCAAGCCAAAGCCTTCCCAGACCCTCGATTTTCAACCCCCCTCCCTTCAAAAAATAAATAAAATAAATTAATAATAACCTTACACTTTAAAAAGAAAATACAAATAAATCAGAATAAAAGAAAATAAAGTAGTCAAGAAGGGACCCGCTCCTGTGGCTTTCTTTTTCTGCATCAAAAAAAAATAAATAGGAGGAAATACTCTCCCCCATCCCAGAAAAAAATAATTTATAAGAAACCCCCTGCATTGATGTTTGCTTTTATGGTGGGGAGGGGGGGAAAGATCATGTTGTCTTTTATTCGCAGGGGCTTCAATAGGTTGGGAGGGAATTTATTTTTTTTGGGGGGTGCGAAGTTCATGGCCAAAGTTGATGGGGTTTTATTTTTATTTTTTTCGGTGGGGTGTGGGGGAATTGAGTAGGGATGATCCCCCCCCCCCAGGGCGGGATAAAAGTGTGAATAAATGAATGAATGAATGAATGAATGAATAAAATTGGAAGCAAAGTTTGGTGGGATCAGGGTCGGAAATCTATATATATAGAGACACATACACACAAAGAAGTCTCATCTTTTCCTCCTTTACCTGGAAGCAAAAACCCTGACTGAGCTCAATGCGGTTTACTTGTGAGTAAATGAGGTTTACTTCTGAGTAAGGACAGTGCGGGTTTTAAAGTAAAACCAACCTCACTATGGACGAACTTTAGAAAAAGCAGTTTTGTTTTAAAAAAGAAAAACCTCCAAAGTAGCCTCTAAAAAATAGATCAATCGATTTCCCTTCTCTCTTGCTCCCCAAAATAAATCAGAGCAAACCCTTCTCCCGAGGAAACCCCCTTGGCCCGCCCGTGTGCCAGCTGTGGTGTGCCAGCTGTGCCGCGTACTTTACCAGGCGCCCTGCTCCCAGAGGGGTAATTCTTCAGCAAGCCTAGCATTTATTTCAACACCTCCCAAATAATATCTATATTATTATTATTATTATTATTATTATTATTATTATTATTATTATTATTATTATTATTATTATTATTATTATTATTATTATTATTATTATTATTATTATTATTATTATTATTATAATATCAGAATCAGCCATAGGAAAAATTAATTAAATAAATAATGAATAATGTTTTCTCTTCTTTTAAAAGCTCCTTGCATGAGTCAAAAATAAATTTATTTCTGCTCATTTCTCCCAGATTTAACAGGCACACACACACCACACGCTGAAATCCACCAGCAAAAACCTTTTAAAAAAGGATAAATGTTTCCCCTTTTCTCTTGATTTTGAAGGAGTTTCTTTTTTTAAAAAAAGGATATATATATATATATATATATATATATATATATATATATATATATATATATATATATATATATATATATATATATATATATATATATATATATATATATATATATATATATATATATATATATATATATATATATATATATATATATATATATATATATATATATATATATATATATATGTGTGTGTGTGTGTGTGTGTGTGTGTGTGTGTGTGTGTGTGTGTGTGTGTGTGTGTGTGTGTGTGTGTGTGTGTGTGTGTGTGTGTGTGTGTGTATTCTCAAACAAACAAACTAACTTGGCAGTCTATGAAGAACAAAGCAATAATGCACTGGGCCGGCCCAAAAATATTCTGCAAATCCGGCAGGAGAAAAATTATTCTCTCTCCCACAAACTGAAAAGGGGAAGAAGGAGAAAAGTGGGAAGGGAAGAAATAAAATCTGTTGGAGTGAATAAAGAATTAAGAATTTCTATTATTATTATTATTATTTTTTGGGGGGGTCACTAGAACATCTCATGGGGTGCACATTAAATGAGTTGTGGGTTTTGGAGCCTAGAAAAAGTGTCCTGTTTGTTAATGTTTTGTTGGTCAATATATATATTAAATTTAAATTTTTTTCCTTTTTTGGAGGGAGGGGATTAGAAGTGTTTGAAAGTTGCCCCCCTTGACTAATTTCGTGCCTGCCTCCTGTCCCCCCACCCAACCCCCAAGTCCTCAAAAGATATCCAAGACGCCAAAAGATAATTGAATCGGATACTCCCCATCGCTCAGCTGTCAAAATAGGTTCCAGGGGACCGTTTAGAAAACAGCAGCAAGTTAAGCGAATACGATCTGTTTAACAAATTCATTTAGTAACCTCCAGAGTCATTCCCCCCCAGCGCCCTTTAAAAAAGGCCTTTTTAAAGATCCCATCCGGAGCGACTCCGGTTCCCCCCCTAGGTTCCAAATTTCTGCCACCTTGATGGAGTTTCCACTTTTTCAGGGGGGAAAAAAAAGACTTTTAAATCTAACCATCCAATGAATAATGGACTTTTTAAAATCTCACCATCCAAACCTCGCCAGGTTATCACTTTCAATTCATGCCCCACATCCTTAACAATAAGGCGCATTCTTGTTATGTACTAATATAGGGATCCAACACCAAAATTCTGCATCTAATTTTTTACTGCTATCCATCTTTCAAGACTTTTGGTCTCCAAAGATCAAGCCAAAACATAAACACCTTAAAAATAAATAAATGAGAATATTTTAAATTTTCCTGTAAGGTATTCTTGTAAAGAGGCTGCATCTCACACCGACCGACACATGAATATGCGCCCGGTTGCCAGACAGCTTAGAAGAACATGATCTCACATGGCCTGATCCATGGAGCAGATAAATTCCCAGGGCAAGGAATGGTACACCGCCGTTATTTCAAAAATTAACAGAGTTTCCTTCCAGCCACTTTGACTTGTTTGTTTGAACAATCTGTTCCCCAAGGGGGGAAAAATGCGATTAACAAGGCAGGAAGGGAACAATAGTTGTCTAGCAGTGTTGAGATTTCCTCCTAAAGAACAACTCTGTGTAACTTCAAAGCTTGCAAAGAACATTTTTTAGAAAAATAAACAGGACTTCTGTTCAACCTCTTGCATAAACCCACTGGCTCTTTGGCTACAAACAGAGATGAGGACCGAACCCTAGAGTCAGATACGACTGGCTTTGGAGCAAGGGCGACTTTGACCTTTCTCTTTGCACTTTGGGTGGAAACCGTTTCTTGGTTTTGTATCCGATTCCGAACATTGGCGATCCTCATGGCGACCAGCCATGAGGACAGTCCTGAGAATATAATGCAGTGGTCTTCCATTGGCCTTCTGCGTCGCAATGTGACACCCATAGCACCACTGATCAAGTCCCACAAGTCCCTTTCTGGTCCTGAGCCCTTTTGGCAACGCAAAGTCCTCATCATCATCCCCAGGCCAGGATGGATGAAGCTTCGTGCCTGCCTCCTGACCCCAAGTGGGATTTAAACCACCTGGGGACCCTCACCCTTCCTTGTGGACTTTGCCACTATGCCACCCAAGGCCGCTAGTCCTCAGGGAGGTCAGGTTAGTTAACTGCTGCCTGGCATGGAGTCTAGGCACTCTAGGGTCTGCTTTGTGACCAACCTGGCCAGACTTTCTTTGAGCAACCAGAGATGCACAATTCAGTGTAAAGAACCTGAAGGCAAATCTTTCTAGATCTGACAGGTTTACGGATCTGGTCTCCTGCAGATGGTCTCTTAAAAAAAAATAATAATCTCATTTAGGAAGATAATCGGTGCAGAAGTTATAGGCTGGGATCATTTATGGAGAGACTCAAATGGGCGCCAAGGGAGAGAATTTGCTCATTTGCAGAATGGGTTGACAATTTGCAATTTTCCATGCAGTGTGAAAAGCCAATGTAGGAAATCAAAATATAATAGACTAGAACATTTCCATGGGTCCAAACCCAAAAATACTCCGGACCAAACTTAACACCCCTTTGGCCTGCCTAACCCGATACGCTCAGCCTCCCATAATGTTGGTGGGGCATCAAATCCTGTCGTTTCACACTGTTGCAATGGGACGTTTCAGGTTCCCACTCTCTGCCCCTTAAACAACCACAAGACAAAAGCAATATTCCTGATTTCTCCCTAGTTTTAAGCCACACAGAACTCCCTTTGAAGGGAAAAACCGACTTATTTTATGAATTTAATTCAGAATTAATCTCTTTCTCTCTCTCCTGCCACCTTTTCCACCTGAACGCCAAACCAGATCTTCAAGGGGAATTCAAGCCAGGTAAGGTCATGGCACACAATGGACCCCAGATTTTAGGAGCAAACCCCAAAATAATTAAAACAAAAGGGGAATTCAAGCCAGGTAAGGTCATGGCACACAATGGACCCCAGATCTTAGGAGCAAACCCCAAAATAATTAAAACAAGGACGCCCTGCTCAGCTTCAAGGCAGCCAAAGGTACAGATTCTCCATGCAAAACTCTACAAAGTCACACTGGGGAAAAGCAACATATCCACATAGAGATGAGCCAGGATGAGTGTAAAACCCGACATACATTTCATAGGACAATGATCTGGACAACAATAGCAACATCGGTACTAAGTGGCTTGGGAGATACCCAAGACACAATATATACATTTAAATTAGAAGGATGGAATGGTTTTAAATGCCCACTTTTGAGTCTATTTTACAGCATTTCGCATATTCTAACATTTTGACGTTTGTCCCATCCCCCCTCTTAATCATCCATAGTTCAACAGGTATCAGGAATTAGTTGCCAAGATTTTTGGGGAGAGGAGAAACAATTTAATTTATTTTTTAAAAAAATCCCGCCTACCTTTGTCGCCCAAAATGCCGTCAATGCTGTGCTTGGCTTTCTTCTCTCCATCCTCTTCTTTCTTATCGCAGTCTTCGTCCTCTTCTTTCTTCCCGAACTTGATTCGGAGAACCCGGCTAATCGAACTCACTAAACCTCGGAAAGTCAAAGAGAAAAGAGAGGAATATAAGCTGGTTTTGCAGGGAAGGAGAGAGAAACACGGAGACTTAACTGCAGAAGAGAAGAGAGAAATTAACTCAAGAGTTGAAGGTACTCCATGCCTACCCAACTTGAAGCCCCCCAACTAACTGCAGAAAAGAAGAGAGAAATTAACTCAAGAGTTGAAGGTACTCCATGCCTACCCAACTTGAAGCCCCCCAACTAACTGCAGAAAAGAAGAGAGAAATTAACTCAAGAGTTGAAGGTACTCCATGCCTACCCAACTTGAAGCCCCCCAACTAACTGCAGAAAAGAAGAGAGAAATTAACTCAAGAGTTGAAGGTACTCCATGCCTACCCAACTTGAAGCCCCCCAACTGAAAGATTTTGGGCGAGAACCTTTGGATTCGTGGTTCACAAAGGATGGGCAAACATTTAATTTATATTTTTCCCCTAACAGGGAAAAAATGGAGTGGAGTTTTCCAAAATCCACTCTTTTTCCCCCTAACAGGGAAGGGTTTCCACATTCAAGAGTCAAGAATTGCCCAAGGCCTTTGGGACCTGGCTTTAAAGTCCTGCCTATTTAAGTGAAGCTTGTCGTGTCGAATTAGTGATGTTTCTTGTGTTGTATTGCTGGGTTGAGTTGAACATGTGTTGAATCTCACCCACCATGCACAAATAAAAAGCTCCTTGATTTCCACACCTAAATAAAAACCTGGCATGCCCAATGCTGGTTTTCTCATTCCACGTCTCAGACCGGCTCTACCTGTTGAATTTGGCCTGGACGCCAAACTTGGATTTCATACTGGCTCATCTTCGGAAACTAGCTTTTTAAGTAGTTCCTCTCTATGGTTTGAAAATTCAAGGCTTAAGCCCACTGGATCTCTGAGACAGAAAGAGATTTCCCCCATCTCTTCCTTGACCTTGGAAATACCAACAGTCCAAGACCTTCCAAATAGCAATAATAACCCCAAATAACCTCTTCTGTTGATGACCTACTCAACAAATGCAGTCGAACCAACTTTCAGATATATATGAAATTCCTCTCTTTGTGCCTATAGCCCCCCTACAATTAAAGGGGGTCTTAGTTACTTTGGCAACCTGTCTGGGTCGGTTAATTCATGGAATTGCTATCCAAATAAAACATTGGCTAAGCAATATGCTCTTCCGGCAGTTTTAGATACCTTTGCTTCTACATTGTCTGTAGATTGCGTTTAAAGGAAGGTTCCCTGTTCCAAAGACATAAAAAGCCATGATAAAGGAGTTTGCCACCTGTAGCTTTTATGAGAATTTAAAAATATATACAGTGGCACCTCGAGTTGCAAATGGTTCGAGTTGCAAAAATTTCCACAATACAAATGAAAAATCAATTGAAAACAATGGCTCGAGTTTTACGAATTTTTTTCCCCCCCGGAACAGATTAATTGGTTTTCAATGCATTCCTATGGGGAACCATGTTTCAAGTTACAATTTTTTGGTTTTCAACGCATTCCTTTGGGAAAGGCGAGTTACAAAGTTTTCATAGCATGTGGCTATGAGGTGCCACTGTATATGCAAACAATGCTAACCAGGTTGAAGGAGCGAAAGGCTTTTTTGCACTTCTTCCACAACAACTTTTAAGCAAATATATTAAACATGCGTTGCTTTAAATGCACAATGTGCGGTGATGCTTTAAAGAGTAATGCCTTTTTTTGGCCCAAGGTTTTCTGTTCACCTTATCATAGATCCATGACGGCGAACCATGGCACTCCAGCTGTTCTTGGACTTCAATTCCCAGAAGCCCAAGTCTCTGTGAATCCACACATGGATTCACAGAGACTTGGGCTTCTGGGAATTGAAGTTCAAGAACAGCTGGAGTGTCCAGGTTCGCCATGGCTGTCATAGATTAAGAGGCTCACAGAGTCCTGCTTTGATACCTAGCCATGGAAATAAGTTTGGGATGAATGTTTCAAGAAGTTTGTGCAGCAAATGCAAGAATTTGCACAGCAAACTTGCAAGGTAGAGGCAGCTGGTAGATTTATTTATGGATGGCATAGAAACCACTTCTTGGGCACACAAATCCAGATTATTATTCTTATGTTGCATAGGTGCCAATTAAACCTAGCAATCTGACGCATCTCCATAGAGCTGTGTTAATAATTGGTATAAACTATTCTACATAGCAGAAAATGCTTTGCTCCAGAACTTGAACCTTGGGCACCCCAAGTCTCGTGGCTTGAGTTTCTATGCTAATAAACCAACACAGTCATCTTTGATGCTACACAGAATGCTTTGCCACATTCTGCCTGCTGAAGTCACAGAGGAAAAGGCTCTGTTCAACCCTCGGAAACAGGGATTCTCAACCTGCAGCCCGCGGGCCGGATGCGGCCTGCGGCGCCATTTCATGTGGCACCACCACCACCAGTCATCAGGAAGTGCCATGGGGTGGAGGAAGAGCAATATGGCCATCCGGCCCGCCAAAGCTGCCCGAGGGACCACGGCCCGGCCCGCGGCTTTAAAAGGTTGAGAACCCAATCTCTAAAATTAAATTTAAAAAGGGAGAGAGAGGTTTGTACATGGCACAAATCCCATGCCAGAGCAGTAAGACTCGGGCGTCCCAGATAAGAGGGGAGTAGACCCATAGAAATGAATGGGCTTGTTTGTCTTCCACTGTTAACAGAGGGTCCTTTGATTTTTCTATGGTCACGGCCATTTCAAACGAGAGCAGAGTTCACTCCCCTTTATTCAACAGGCTGAAAAAATGTCTTTTTTCTCTCCCCCCCCCCTTTCAGATTAAGTTATTTTAATTGAGGCATTGAAAGAACTATTGAGAAGCCTGCAGAGGAAGGAGGAAAATAACACCAACAAAAAACACCCCAGTGATACGGAGGCCTGGATGGCTATTAAGAAAAGAGAAATAAATCACATAAAGCCTTCTGGTAGCCTAAAGACACTGGCTTCCTTTTAAAAGCATTAGAATAATGGTGCATTTAATGTACTGGAAGGGTACTAAGGGGTCATATAGCCTGACCCCCCCTTTGTGTCTGCTGGCTTGGCTGTTTAGATGTCTTTAGGGAGCGGAAAGAGGACCGCGGTGGCTTAGTGGTTAAGACATTGAACTTCACGACTGGAAGGTAGGCAGGTCGGTAGTTTGAGACCCGAGTACCGCATGACCGAGTGCGCTTCCGTCTCCGCTCCTGCCAGCCTAGCAGTTTGAAAGCAAGGCATTGCAAGTAGGCAATTCCCAATGTTTACCTTCATTGGGAAGGTAAACAGTGTTTTGTGCACTCTAGTGCACATGCCGCATGGCCATGGAAACGTCTGCAGGTGCAGACAGCACTGACACAACACACTGGCTCTTTGGCCAGAAACGGACATGAGCACTGGACCCTAGAGTCGGACACGACTGGCTTTCGAGCACGGGGGACCGTTACCCTAAGGAGGAAAATCTACACTCAATGGGTGTGTTTTGGGATAGGGTGTATCTCAACCCGAAATATGAAGGGTTCAACTGAAAATTGTTCTTGCCACTATATCCTGTGGCGGCTTGTTCCACAGGTGAACATCTTTTGGTTTTGAGAAGCCTTTCCTCTAACGCAGGGATTCTCAACCTGCGGCCCATGGCACCGTTTCATGTGGCCTCACCACTGCCCCCACCACACCAGGAAGTGCCATGTGGCGGAGGAAGGGCAAAATGACCATGCAGCCCCCCGAAGCAGTCTGAGGGAGCATGACCCGGCCCCCCCGGCTTTAAAAGGTTGCGAACTCCTGGCCTAATGTTTAGCCACATTTCCATCCATGGGTTCTTAAATGTTGTCCTCTAGGACAACTCAGAAAAAGGCTAAGCAGGAAGGAATAAACTTGGATTGGGGCCTTCTTCAACACCCCAGCGATGGCCAACCTTGGCACACCAGATGTTCTTGGACTTCAATTCCCGGATCAGCAGGAGTGCTGACTGGGGCTTCTGGGAATTCAATGCCAAGAACACTTGGAGTGCCAAGGTTGGCCATTGTGGTTCTAGGCCAGTTATGGCCAACCTTGGCACTCCAGATGTTCTTGGACTTCAATTCCCAGTAGCCCTGATCAGCAGGAGTGCTGACTGGGGCTTCTGGGAATTGAAGTCCAAGAACACCTGGAGTGCTAATGTTGGCCATTGTGGTTCTAGGCTAGTTACGGCCAACCTTGGCACTCCAGATGTTCTTGGACTTCAATTCCCAGAAGCCCTGATCAGCAGGAGTGGTGACTGGGGCTTCTGGGAATTGAAGTCCAAGAACATCTGGAGTGCTAAAGGTTGGTCATCACTGCTAGAATCGAGCACGAGCCAAGAGTATTTGGGGATTCTGGGTGTTGTAGTGGTCTGTTTAAACGTCAGACACCTAAGTAGGCTTGTTACTGAAACCAACTCAAATTTTTATATATTACAGGTGGAATGCATAAGATCACTTACCTGGGAGGAAGAGCCACTGCATCCAGTGGGATTTACATCAGAGTAGACATATACAGAATTACACCGCTAGGCACAGGCCAGCGTTAAAAGTTGCAAGTGACATTCATTTTGGGACGTTGTGCGTGTGTTAACTTTAAGAATAATTCCTTTACCTAAGAGAGACGTAGCTGACTCACAAAATCCCCTCTGATTCAATGGGTCTACTCGAGTGGTGACTTGCCACCCTAAGGAACAAGATTTACCTAGCAGGAAAAATTCCCACCTTACTACGATTTAAATTGATATATTCCCTTGCATTGGGTAGAAGAAGCCCTACGCAAGCAAGCAAGCTTCGGAGTGACCCAGGACACTTTCTAATGCAAGCCAAGACTTTGACAGGACACCAGTCCATCATCATCATCATCATCACACTTCCTCAGTGAGGAATATGGGACCCCCAGCTTAAAAAGAAAGAACAACTCCAGCAGCCCCAGGCTTGGAAATAACAAATGTGCAAGCGGCATCTTGGCCAAAATAACTCGGTTTCTGAGCATCGGTTGGAAGAAAGCTAGCAGCTCAGGCTGTGGATTGCAGGGAGAAAGCTAGCAGCTCAGTGGTTTCAAACTGGGAAGCGGAGATTTGGGGACATTAGGGTTTATATTCATTTAAATGATAATATCACCACTCCTGTTGCAGGCTTGGGGTAGGAGATGGGTGTTTTTTAACCCTGCCTCCAGGCTAACAAGCTGGAGTCTTTGCAGATAAACCAGATCTGCTATATCCAGGATTGTGAGTCCTGCGGTTATTACACTCTCTCCTCTGTGTGTGTGTGATTGTGTATGTGTGTGTGATTGTGAGTCCTCCAGCCTAGTTTCCTTCTCACCTGAAGGGACGGTGCTCCGATCGCAGTGTCCATCCTTAAGAAGTCGGTCTCGGATTTCCCAGCTAAACATCCCTGGATTTTCGCGCTTGTATTCTTCAATTTTTTTCTCCACGTCCGGAGTGGCTACCTGCTTTGGGATCAAGGTGGGCGATCCATTTGAGGGGAGGGCAAGCAGGGTAATTTTTTTAAAAAGGGAAGGGAGAAATAAAAGAGAAATCCACTTTTAAATTTAAATTGTAATTTTTTAATTTTTTTTTTAAAAAATAATCAATTCATTTTGATTGTGTGGGTAGAAAAGGACTTCTGATTTTTTTTAAAAGCCTGCCCCCCTCTCCCTCCCTAAGGTAAAGGTGTCCCTTGCTAGGGTTCAGTGCTCATCTGTGCTGGAACATGCATCTCTGCTGGAACATGCATGCCACCAGGGGACGTGATTCACCTGAGGCAGCAGCAGGCCTAGTTCTAATGTCCCCAAGTAAAAATACATTAACCAATGACCGGCCATTTGAACAGCTATAAAGGTAAAGCTTTCCCTTGCTCGAAAGCCAGAAAGCCAGTCGTATCTGACTCTAGGGTTCTTGCTTTCGAACTAATCACCTTTATTCTGGATTTGGAGCCACTTTCCAAAGTGTTGGTTTGGATTCTAACAAACTTCATCTCCCTAAATAAAGACACACTTTTAAAAACAACAACAACAACAACTACTTGCCTTTCTATATTTCTGCCAGAAATCTCCCAAATTGTGGGGGCTTGGTCTGCAGCCCCATGGCTTTGAGTAGGTCTACTCTGAGTAGGGCTTCCCGGAACTATGTCTGTCTCTTTCTTTCTCTCCTTTTTTCCTTCCTTCCTTCTCTCTCTCTCTCCCTCTTCCTTCCTCTTTATAACTCCCTCTCTTTTCCTTCTATTTTATTTCTTTCTTCTCCCTTACTTCCTCTTCCTCTCTCCCTCCCTTCTACCCTCCTCTTTCTTTTTCTTTCTTCTCCATTCCTCTTTACTTCCATCCACCCACCCTCCACTTTCTTTCATTCATTCTCTCCCTATCTCTCCCTCCCTCCCTCCCTCTTTATACCTCCCTCTCTCCTTTCCTTCTATTTTATTTCTTTCTTCTTCCTTCCTTCATTCTTCCCTCCTCTTCCTTCCTTCTCTCTCTCTCTCCCCCTTCCTTCCTCTTTATAGCTCCCTCTTTTTCCTCCTATTTTATTTCTTTCTTCTTCTTTCCTTCATTCTACCCTCCTCTTCTTTCCTTCCTTCTCTCTCTCTCTCTCCCCTTCCTTCCTCTTTATAGCTCCCTCTTTTTCCTCCTATTTTATTTCTTTCTTCTTCTTTCCTTCATTCTACCCTCCTCTTCTTTCCTTCCTTCTCTCTCTCTCTCTCCCCTTCCTTCCTCTTTATAGCTCCCTCTTTTTCCTCCTATTTTATTTCTTTCTTCTTCTTTCCTTCATTCTACCCTCCTCTTCTTTCCTTCCTTCTCTCTCTCTCCCCCTTCCTTCCTCTTTATAGCTCCTTCTTTTTCCTTCTTCTTTCCTTCATTCTACCCTCCTCTTCCTTCTCTCTCTCTCTCTCCCCCTTCCTTCCTCTTTATAGCTCCCTCTTTTCCCTTCTATTTTATTTCTTTCTTCTTCCTTCCTTCATTCTACCCTCTTCTTCCTCCTCTTTCTTTTCCTCTTTCCTTCTCACCATCTTCCTTCCTTCCTTCTCTCCTCCTCCCTCCCTCTCTTTCTACCGGGGACTTGGGGGTCTCATCCTGCGGCCCTTTCCTCCCTCCCTCACCCACTCACCCTGGGCTTGCTGCCCCCGATGGCCCCCGGGCGGATGGAGCCGGTCTCTTGGTAGCGGCAGAGGATCTTGGAGACGCAGCCGTGGGAGACGCGCAGCTGGCGGGAGATCACGCAGGGCCGGATCCCGTGGTGGGCCATCTCCACGATCTTGTGCCGGATGTGGTTGGGCAGGGGGCGCCCGTTGATGAAGACGCCCCCCAGCTGGTTGACTCGCCCTTGGCCCAGCGGGGTCGAGACTACAGGAAGGAGGGGTGGGTGGGGAGACACAAAAGAAGGATGTAACACGGGGTGCTTGACACGTGTGTCCTGCGATCGTCGGAAGGGAGGCAACATGCGGGACTCCGAGGGAAGGGAGGGGTGGTGGTCCCTTAATCCTCTCCAAAGTCCTACTCAAAAGCCACTCTTGAGTCTCTGCCTTCAAATCGTTTTATTATTTAGGGTCAGTCCTAAGCGTGTCACAGGGCCCGATCCACCACGGTCTCCCGATCCGGGTTGGCTTGTTTTTTAAGGGAGGGGGGGCGTCATCCTTCTCCGTTTTCATCCATCTCCCCCCTCAATTGTATACAACTTGCCCCACAGAGAGGAGAAACGGGGTCTCGATCGTGCAGACCACCCACCCCCCCCAAAAAAAGAAAGCGTGCAAAAACCCCGGCTGGGAAGAGGAGACCCATTGAAGCCTATGGGGCAGGCCTGATTCCAAATGGGTCTCCTCTAGCTCGGAAGCCTCTTAAACTCTTTGGCAGCCGTTCGACATACAACGCGATTTATTTGACACTTCTGGAGTCTCCCGGGACCGCTTAAAAGCCGTCGGGTAAAACGAAGCAGGGTTGCAACAGATGATGCTCGGGAGGATGATGATGGAGGGGAGCAAAGAACACCCCCCCCCTAGCCCGTTAAAAAAAAAAGAGGGGGGACTCATCCTGGGACGGCTTGGAGGTGTATTTTAAGCCACTGCCTGGTCTCGATCCTGCGCCTGTTTTTGCGCCCCCAGGGATTTATTTCTTGAGCCCCCCCCCAAAAAAAAAGTTCAGAAAAGCCCTGTTTTTAAAACCACTCCGATTTTTTTTAACCCTCAATTCCTCCCCTTTTTTCCTCTCTCTCTATTTCCCCTCAAAATCGGGCGCTTTCCCCAGGAACTAAAGCGCCTTAAAAAGTCAAGGATCGCTTAAGGATCGCGGGTCGATGCCTCCTGGAAAGTAGAACCAAACTTAGACCTGACTGTGGATCTTTAATGATGATGGTGGTGATCGTCATCATCATCATCATCGTCATCATCATCATCATCATCATTATTATTATTGCAGCCATGGTTTGGGTCGGCTTTTGGGTCGGCTTTTCCCCCAGTCTCTGCACGCGATCCTAAGGGACGCTTTGGCTCAAAAAAGGAGGGTTTCTTCCGCAGTGGGGAGGGGGGCGGCGGTGGGGACCCGATTCAAGGGCTGGAAATCCCATTTCCTAGGCCGATTCCCCCCCCCCCCCAAGCCCAGTTTCTGGCGCACCTTTTCATGCGCCCTCCTTCCCATGGTAAAAGCTCTTTATGGCCATCTCGTTGTTCCAGCTGAGTTCCAGCTGTTCGCCTTCTCTCCGCAGCTGTCTGGATCCCTCGAAGCACGAAGGCTTTGGTGCGCATTCTTATATTTTTGTAGCAGGGGAGGCTAGAAACCCCAGCTTCCAACCCCAAAGCACCTCACAAAATCGAAGCACTTTTCTGGGTGGGTGGGAATTTAAATTTTATTTTGGACCCCCAAGTCTCCTAAAGGTTGAAGTTGGGAAACGTGACAGGTTGTGGAAAGAATTATATATATTGCAGCCACACACACACACACACACACACACACACACACACACACACACACACACACACACACACACACACACACACACACACACACACTAGCAGGGGTACCCGGCGTTGCCCGGGTGGGGGACCCAACCCAGGGGCGCTCAAGGTAGGCGGGGCATGAGTTTCTGGGGCGGTGTGGGCCAAGGTGGCGGTGGCGTTTCACTATCAAACGCCACAACACTTTGGTTTTAGTGATATAGATATATAAATTTATATAAATTTAAATTCCACGAAAGCTCACGTTCAAATTCAGGAGTTAAAAAAATATTTTTTTGTCGTTTTTTTAATTGGGTAGTTTTGTTTTGTGTACTCTCTGATATGTTCACACAGACTCACACAGGCTAACACTTTGTAAAAATTTATATATATATAGTGTAGAGTAACAAAAGCCAGGTTTCTTTTTGATGTGAAAAAGCCCCAAGAGAATCTACCGGTATTTCTATTTTTAAAGGGCTATAATAATAATAATTTTGTGTCAGGAATTATTGAAAGGATTTTTGCTGGAGAAACTCCGCTCAGGGGACGCCTTTGATGTCCCCCAAGATCTTTTTCTTGGTTCCTACTTGCAATGTCTTGCTTTAGGTTGGCAGGACCTGGGACAGAGACAGACACTCATTCTCTCGCTCAGTACCCGGGTCTCGAGCTGCCGACTTGCCGGGCCTTCCAGCTAACAAGGCGAGCTTCTTAGCCACGGAGCTCCCGAAGGTCATTTGGTTCCCCATTTGTTGGCCTGGACACCTCCAAAACGATCCATAACCACCTGAATCCTTCTGAGGGATTTGCGTCCTTCCTTTATATTCATTTCCCCCTGATTTTATGGCCCACAGGGTGGGTTTTTTTTGGGGGGGGGGCAGGGCGGGTGAAGTCTGGCCAACAGGCGCTCAGTCCGGCCGGACTGGCGCAGAGCAAACGCACCGCTCGATCCGAAGTGAGTTCGAAAGCAAAACATTGCAAGGAGAGAAATAGGGGCCACTTCGGTGGGGAAGGGGAAACAGCGTTCCGTGCCCCTCCGGGGTCTAGTCCTGCCTGCCATATGGCCACGGGAAATGTCTGCAGAAGCAGACAGCGCCGGCTCTTGGGCTTTGGAACAGAGATGAGCACTGAACCCTAGAGTCGGATACGGCTGGCTTTTGAGCAAGGGAAACCTGGAGAGAATAATACTAAAAAGGGGGGAATTTTGAGTGGGGAATTTGGGGGGTGATGAAGGCATGAGTGTCTTGCATCCTCCTCTTCCTCGGCGCCCACTTCCCCCAAAACCGAGCCTCTCCAAAAGAGAATCACGCGCCGCTAATCCGGAGTCGCTCCCCATGCGCCGCGGAGCGAGGTCTAGAGAGGGGCTGGCGTGGCTCCGAGTGGGGCTAAGGGACCCCCACCACCCTCCCCACCCCCTCCCGTCCCCCTCTCCGGGGCGATTATGCCCCCGCACGTTGTGCAAATATTTTGGTAATCCCTTGATCCGGTTTCGCTCCTCGGCGCCGGCTCCTCGCCATTCGCTACACCTCCCTGAAGAGGCTCTCCACGGCAATCCCCGGCACCCGTGAGGATGTGAATTGATATGGGGGGGGCGTCCGCCCCACTTGAGCACGCGCTCGCCTTGGAGAGGCTTTGGTTTAATAAATGCAGGCAACCGGACCCCGGCGCGCCTCGAAAGCCGGGCTTGAACTCCAAGTTTCCCAAGGCACGGATGCTCATTTTTGCAATTGTAATGTTCCCTTGGGGAGGGGGAGGGGGATGGGAGGACGGAGGGAGTAACAACGAAGGAAGGAAGCCCCTCTCTGAAGACCCCCCCATCTCGTCTGCCATAAAGTTACAATCTTCTAACCCGTCCCGAAGTCCCCCCCCTGAAGATGTCGTGCGTAAAAGTGCGCAAAAGTTTACTTAGTTAAACTGATCGGTCCACAATTCGCTGGGTTGTTCATGCTGCCGTTTGTGTGTGAACAGGAATAGACCTTTTTATTCTTATTTCATAACCGTCACTATAACTTTTTAAACTGTTTCATGTGCTGTTTTATTCTTTTTTTTTAAGACTAGATACCTGTCCCAAATGTAGCATAAACTGATTTTATTTTTGTTTGTTTTAATTCAAACAAATGTGTTTGGGGGCTGTGTGCGCATTTTGACAGCATTTCATGCACTCAAACCCCCCCTTTTTTTACTGCACTGGTCATCGACCCGCAATAAAGTTTGATTGATTGATTGATTGAGGCTGGGAAAATCGCTTAAAAAAAATTTGCGCCCCAAACAGTAAAACTTACTTTGGAGCCGGGGGAGGAAACGCGCCAAGGAACGTGGGAACGGGAACGAAACGGGGAAAGGTGCAAGTTTTTGGGCAGAATTTGGTCAGTTCCCTTTTTTCCTCTCTCTCTCTGCTTTTTTTGGAAGGGGTGTGGGTGTCTCGATTTCGTTTCCCCCCTTTCTTGGAAAGAATAAACGGAAGGGGAGGGGAGAGACCCCCAAAAAAAGAAATAGAAAAAGCAAAGCTCGGATCAACAATTGGCCGTGAAAGAGAAGTGTCCAATTCAGTTAAAAAGGTAAAGGGTTCCCCTTGCTCGAAAGCCAGTCGTATCCAACTCTAGGGTTCAGTGCTCATTTGTTTCAAAGCCGAAGAGCCAGCGCGCTGTCTGCTTCTGCAGACGTTTCCGTGGTTATAGTTTACAGTTGATTCCCCCCCCAAAAAAAAGCTATTTTGGGAAATGGGTTGTTGTTTTATTATTATTATTATTATTATTATTATTATTATTATTATTATTATTATTATTATTATTATTATTATTATTATTATTATTATTATTATTATAATATGGGTTGTCATTGTATTGTGACCAACACAAAACGTTCCCCCCCCAAATATATATATATATATATCATTGATAAATAAATCGAATCGAAATCTGCCAAGGCGGATGATTTGGGAAATAAAGCAAGTGAGGTGAAAACGAAGAAAAATGCCTGGGGAAAAAATATTGCGATTTTTGGTCTCCAGTTTGGGTCTGGGGGAAATCCAGACCACCCGACGCGACTTTTTTTAAAGGAAAAGGGTGGCTTCGCCGCCAGTACTGGAGAGACCCCCTCCAGGCTCGCGTTTACTCGCGAGGAAGCCCCTCCGATGCCTGTGCACCCAATCCAGTGGAAAAGAAGGAGAGAGAGAGGGGGAAAAGAACGGGAAAAGAAAGAAGCAGATTGTATGTATGGATGTACTAGCCGAAGTGCCTGGCGTTGCCCGGGGCAAATTTATTAACTGTGTTTGTAATGTTTCCCTTACTGAAAAGCCAGTGAGGAAGGAACGAATTCCACCCTGGAGAGTAACGGGTCAAGAAAAAAACAGGGCAACTTTTCTGGAAGGGTTGAGCCCGGCTTACCTTCCAAAGGGAATCCGGTTCGGGGGTAATTCTGACCCGGCGCTGGGCGCATCATCCTCGGCACCGTCCCGGGCAGCGCAGCCATGCTCTGGAAGAAGAGTCCTCGAGGCTGCTGGGATGGATGGACGGACTTGGTGATGATGATGGGGAGGGCTGGGTGGGTCGTCGGGGAAAGGGGGAGGGAGAAAGAGAGAAAGAAAGACAGACGCGCGTTAGGAGGAGGGCGGAGGCGAGATGCGCAAAAGCAGAAGAAAAAACCCACTCTAGAATTCCCCAAAGTCCTTCTGGGGTCTTTCTTGGGGAGGGAGGGAGGAATGGGAATTAAAAATTAGTAAAATCACTGCCAAGATCGCCGCTCCTCGCCCCCCCTCCCATAAAAAAAGAGATAAGTCAGCAGAAAAAAATAAATATTTTAAAAAACAGAAAAGAAGGGTCGGGGAATTGAGACCCTCCAGCCACCAGACCCGAACGCGCGGTCTTTCGGAATGCGCCGAGGCAGACTAAGGCGAGGAGAGAAAAGGTTGGACCTCTTGGGCAAGAGGAGGCAGAGGGAGGTTTTCCTACACCCCCCCTTTCCAACCTCTGATTCTCTCCCCCCCCCTTTCCTCTCTCGTCCCTTTGGCATTTCTCTCTCAAACTCCCCCACCCACCCACCCACCCACCCATCACACACCTTTGGGTGGGTTAGGGCTTGGACTGTTAATTTCATACCAGTCCTCGACTGCAAATCGAATGATAGAATCTATTTATTTATTTATTTATTTATTGCATTTCTATACCAGCACTGGCTCTTCGGCTATGAAACAGAGAGGAGTACTGAACCCTAGAGTCGGATACAGCCGGCTTTCGAGCAAGGGAGACCTTTGCCTTTTACCTGTACTGCCCATTTGGGTGGTGTCCCACTCTGGGTCGTTATATACATACAACCATACATAGACATTAGCTTAGCAGTTCTTAGGTCCTTCAACTCGCAATCTGCAGTTTACACACACACACACACACACACACACACACACACACACACACACACACACACACACACACACACACACACACACAAATTATGCTTAGGTCTCCATTCATCCCGAAGGATCGCTGCCCACCCACCCCCACCTGCCTGGGGCTTTCCAGGTACAACCAAGCCTAAGTTAGGACAGTGAGCTTTCCAATGCGCACCTTTCCAGAATATGTCCCATGGAAGCGCACTTGGAAAAAACTAGGAACATCTGGATTTCAAACCCACCTCTCCAAGTGCCCTGTACCTAAGAGTCACGCATTTTGGGGGGTCTCTGATCTCAAAGCGACAGGTACCTTTTGCAAAGCCAGGTATTCCCTACATGGGCAGTGGGTCTGCAAACCCAAGTGGGCTGGACCCACTGCTCTCATCCCTTGGCAAACTAAGACCCCAATCGACTAATTGGGCCCAGTTTAAAGAACTGAGGACCAGGACTAAAGAAGCAAATCAGAAGTTTAGCAAAGCCTCCTACCTGACGTGCAGGCCAACCAGGTGATGGAGAGCCACAGGTGAAGTCCAGGAAACAATGCAACGTCAACCCGACCAGGGAGGGTCCGCAAACTGTAGCCAAGCCAGTCCATGGATGCAGCCAGGAAGCGAATGCCATCCAGCAGCCAAAACCTGGGAAATACAAAGCTGAGGTTTAAATTGTTGGCTTGCTAAGCCTCACTCAGAGCTCAGCTGCAGGTATTTGGTCTTTGGGCCTTCCAGGTGTTTCTCAATCCAGGTGTTGAATGGGTGGGTGAATTGCTTCATCCAATTTATTTGCAAAATACTAAACCTTCCTCTTGCATTTATGGAGCAATTTGCAAAAATTTTGGATATTTCAGAATGGCCGGTGTGTTAAGACTACAAAGCGTCGCTGGGACACTTTGAGGCTCATAAGTTACATTTTGTGGCTGGTCTAGGACTAGACTAAAAAAGGAACGGAATGCTGTTACCTTTCCCACTGAACTGGTAACTATTTATCTACTTGCAGTTTCTTGCTTCCGAACTGCTAGGTTGGCAAGAGCTGGAACAGACGACGGGAGCTCATACTGTCATGCCGCACTTGGGTCTCGAACTGCTGACCTTCTAGCCATGAAGTTCAGCATCTTAACCCCGAGCCATGGCAGTCACCCCAAACCTTTAAGCTAGATCAGGAGTTCTCAACCTTTTTAAGCCAGGGTCCAGGTCCCGCTCCTTCAGATAGCTTCGGGGGCCGGATGGCCATATTGCCCTTCCTCCACCACATGGCACTTCTGGCTGTGGTGTAGGCAGGGCCCCCCACATGAAATGGTGCTGTGAGCAACATCTGGCCTGTGGGCCACTGGTTGAGAATCCCTGGGCTATATCTATCTATCTATCTATCTATCTATCTATCTATCTATCTATCTATCTATCTATCTATCTATCTATCTATCTATCTATCTATCTATCTATCTATCTATCTATCTATCTATCTATCTATCTAAATGAAGTTCTTGCTCAATTTTTGTGGAAAGTCCTGAAAGTCCTGGATCTTGTCCTTATAATTCATCTGTGAACCCACAGAAACCCCCTTGGGGTTGTCTGATCGCAACGGAAGCTCCCAAGCGGAGCCATAATAGGATATAAAGCTCGTCCCCCTTAAACAATTACTTTATCCAGGCATAACATTGCTGGAATGAGACGAAAAGCCCTGTCATATCATTAACCAAATAATAATAACAATAACAGTCAAAGGCACTGAGGAACCCAGCTTTGGATGTCTTCAGGGCTTTGAACTTCTAAGTGGCTTTGGGACTGTCAACAATACGGAGGTACATTTGTCCTCCATTGGTTGGGGACCTGCATAGTTCCCCTTCTAAACCAGATTAGCCGTGATTTGCTTAGAAGAGTGCCACTCTCGTTTCCACAGTCGGGCAGACATAAAGGCTAATTGGGGTGACTCCTCCTCCGGCTTCATTTCCATAAAACTTCCTCTCCGATTCAGTTCCCTCCCGATTTTGAAAGGGGGAAAACCCCATATTTCATCCCCACAACTGTGTGGACCCAATGGGACCCTAGATTAGTGGTGGCCAATGTTGGCATTCCAGATGTTCTTGGACTTCAATTCCCTGATCAGCAAGAATGCTGACTTGGGCGTCTGGGAATTGAAGTCCAAGAACACAGGGAGTGCCAAGGTTGTCCATCACTGCCCTATATTCTACTGGAGGCACCTCAATGTTCTTGAGAAGGTTGGAGGTCTCAGCACACCTTTTCAAAAACAGCCCAGATGTTCTCCTAAAGCCACTTGGGGATACCAAAAGGACCCAACAAGTGAATTTTGGAGGACCTAGGACAGTGATGGGGGACCTTGACACTCCAGGTGTTCTTGGACTTCAATCCCCAGAAGCCCAAGTCAACACACCTGCTGATCAGGGCCTCTGGGAATTGAAGTCCAAGAACATCTGGAGAGCCAAGTTTGAGAAGCTATAATCTAGAGTGGGGTCAGCAAACATGGCTCTCCAGGTGTTCTTGGACTTCAATCCCCAGAAGCCCAAATCTGCACACCTGCTGATCAGGGCTTCTGGGAACTGAAGTCCAAGAACACCTGGAGTGCCAAGGTTGGCCGTCACTGCCCTAGATTCTAATTGAGGAACCTCAATGTTATTGAGAAGGTTGGAAGTCCCACCCCATCTCTTCAAAAACAGCCCAGATGTTCTCTTAAAGCCACTTGGAGCTACCAAAAGGACCCGAGGAATGAATTTTAGAGAAGCTATGACAGTTATGGCTGACCTTGGCACTCCAGGTGTCCTTGGACTTCCCAGAAGCCCAAGTCAACACAGCTGCTGGTCAGGGCTTCTGGGAATTGAGATTCAAGAACACCTGGAGTGCCAAGGTTGGCCATCACTGACCAATGATCTCCGTGAAGGTTCCCATAGTGAACCCAGAAATGGCGGTTGCTGTACTGATTACCTGAGAAGGTGATGTCCTCTTTCTTGATGGAACTTCTGGAACGGACGTTGGATGGTCTTCTTTCCTGGATTCTTCAGCTGTTTGGATGCCTACGTTGTTGGGAAGATGTTGGAGAGGACCTTGGTCATCTAACAGGGTGCCAGATAGGGCTGTTTTCTTTCCAAGAGGCACAAGGGATTTTGTGCCTTGAACCTGAAAACCATGGGTAGAAGACCATAAGTCAAAAATATGTCTTTTGAGCATCTTTTAAAGCATCTTTTAATTTGTGGAGCACCTGGTCACCAGTTAGGGCAGGTGTCTCCGTTCCTAATAATTCCCCAACCACCAGGATATCAGAACGTCATTTCTGGAGCAGAATAAAAAGATTGTCTAGTCTCAAACAGATTTGACAGAAGGACTGCAGTGCGTTAGCGGTTAAGATGCTGAACTTGACGACAGGAAGGTCGGCAGGTCAGCAGTTCGAGCCCCGAGTGCTGCACGACAGAGCGAGTTCCCGGCGTCTGTCCCGGCTCCTGCCAACCTAGCGGTTCGATAGCAAGACATTGTGAGTGGATAAATAGGGACCACTTCGGTGGGAACATAATAGTGTTCCATGCACTCTAGTGCCTGGCACATGTCTATGGAAACATCCGTGGATACCGACAGTGCTGTCCCTTTGGCTGTAAACAGAGACAAGCACTGAACCCTGGAGTTGGATACGACTGGCATTCGAGCATGGGGGATCTTTACCTTTTACCTAGGCTTGACATTGTGGCATTGTGCGCCCAAGGAAAGCCTACGAAGCGGATTTGAAGGCAAAACCTTTTCCGGTTGAACGCCGTCTAGCAATCGCTCTTTTAAGACAGACTTCTCTCGTTCATGGAGGTTCTACTTTTTAGTAACCAGCATTGAGAACAGAAGACGACAAGCCCTGTGGATCAGGGGTTTTCAACCTGTGGCCTGGATGTGGCCCATGGCGCCATTTCACATGGTCCCTCCACCACACCGGAAAGTGCCATGTGCTGGAGAAAGCGCAAAAAGGCCGTCCGGCCCCCGAAGCTCTCCGAGGGAGCATGACCCATCGCCGCCCCCCTTGGGCTTAAAACAGGTTGAGAACTCCTGCTGTACATGGATCGGACTGGAAGTTTCTTTGAAAAGAGAGATAATAAAAGACGCAGAGGAAAAGGAGACGAAATTATGCGTAAAGCAACTTATTCTCTTGCTTTAGAGTGGCGTCGAATGGCAGTGGTGCAGCGCAGAAATCTATGGGATATTTCCTTCCAGCTTTTAAGCAGCGGGGGTCTCTCTCTCTCTCTCTCCCCACATTGAAAGTGTGCCACACTGAAGGGCACATCGGTTGCCTATTTGTCTAGGTGAATTAAAAACACAATCCCGGCTTCCCAGAGGGGACTTTCGGTCCACGTTTACGCATTTTATAGTCTTACTCCTGCAAAATAGGTTCCCTTTATGGTTATATAATAACTTTCCTCTCCCCTCGATTTGAATATCAAGGCTTTTATTTCCCCCGTTTGAGATTCCACTCTCCTACCTGAACTCAATTCTCCTCTTTTTTTAAATAACACACACCAAAAAAAATAATGTATTATATATCCATATATTTCTGTGGCTATTAATTCCTCCATAATCAAAAATGAAATTAATTTAATTCTGTATTCTGGGTGGCTAAAGGAGATTTTCTTTTTGAAAAATAAATGTATGGCAGGAAAGAGGCCCTGATTTCATCCGCCTTTGCTCATTCTGCATTTCCCGCACTGATATATTAAATTTGTCGCCCACCACGTGCCTCTATCTTGGAAGGAAAAGTCCGCTCCGAAAACTTTGCTTTTGTCCTGTCCTATGTTTAAATATCAGGAAAATATGTTATTTTTTGGGCAGACCCCTGCCGGTTCTTTCCTCACTAGGGACTAGAACAGGGCTGCCCAAACTATGGCCCATGGTCCAGATCTGGCCCCCAATGCCAATCCATCTGGCCTGAGCCACCCTCATTGCTTCTGGAAGCAGAAGTAAAAGGTGCCTGTACATTTTACTCCTGCTTCTGGGAGCGACGAGGGCGGTGTGGGCCGGATGAATTGGCATCAGGGGCCGGATCTGGCTCATGGGCCATAGTCCGGACACTCTTGGTTTAAGCAGAGAGAATGGCAGCTTAAAATCTATTGCAAAACAGATTGCAAGGTGCGTTTGACTGGGAGGAAGCATGTGACCGGCCCACTGAACCACATGGCCGGCCCACTGAACCACATGACCGGCCCGTGGCCCAAAAGGTTTGGGCACCCCCGGATGAGAACCACGGGAGAGCAGTAGGTTGTTTGACACCTCGTTTCCTTCTTCTTTCTCTTACTGCGGGTTATGTTTTATGCTAAAAGTTATGGCTAAGAGGAGATTCGAACTCAGGACTGCAGTTAATAAGTTAGAGCGTTGGTTTTTGGACTTTTGGAAGTCAATTCCCCAAAGCACTGATCAGCCAACGACTGAGGCTTCTGGGGATTGAAGCCTCCCCCCCGTGGGGCCTGGGCCCCACCTTGGGAACTCATTGGGTTAGATGCAGTGAGTTGACTCTTGAAATGGCAACCGTTCAATTGCACAGGGAGGAATAGATTCTCTTTTGGAAAATAGTACTAAAACATGTTGCTTTCAAAATAGGGCCATTTACGTCCCGAGCCTCCTGGTTAATGCAGAAATAATGGTTTTAATGCCAGCTCGTTAAATTTAATGTCTTACAACCAGCATCTGCCTGGTATGATTGGTTTTTCACATCATTAAAACAATCTTGCATGTTTGAACCCATACCCTGCCTCGCTAACCACAAAACAAAACAAAACAACTCGGAGCTAAAGTTGGCGAGGAGTATGAAAAGTGCAGATTAAAATCTAAATCAAAACATGAAGTAGCAAAAAGAAGCAAATCCACTCAACCACATACAAAAGGGGGTAGTATTACTCCTTGTTTGCACTTTGATACAGCTTTTCGGGGGCGGAGGGATGGGGGACATTTCTCAAGGGGCCACGGCTTGGGCGGACCAAGTTGAGGGGTCAGCAATTAGCGTTGGCAGTTCGGTCTCTCTGGATCCTGAACCTTTCTCGATCCGTATTAAGAAACATCTAAGCCAGGGGTTCCCAACCTAAGGCCCACAGGCCAGATCCGACCCATGGTGCCATTTCATGTGCGCCCCACCCCTCCAAGGGAATTTGAGAAACAAAATGGCCACCCCTTTTAAGCTGTTAGGACAAAATGGCCACCCCCATTGTTCAGTGCCATCTGGCACTGAACGCTGACTGAGAGAGCGTGACTTGGCCCCTGGCTTGAAAGGTTGGGAACCCCTGATCTCAGGGCCGCCATCAAGGGGAGGGACCATCAGGACTCCCGTCCCGGGCCCGGAAATGACTGGCCCCTGGTGGTGCTGGGAAACCACTGATGTGCACATGCGCAAACAAACCATGCATGCGCAGAAAACCACAAGGGCTGCTGGGAAACCACCGATGTACGCATGTGCAAACGATGTACGCATGCGCAGAAAAACACAGGGGTTTGAAACCACTGATGTGCGCATGCGCAAACAAACCATGCATGGACAGAAAAACACAGGGGTGTGGCCAAAATGTGCCCCCCCCCGCATACCAGGCCCTGAAATTTCTGATGCCAGCCCTGCCTGATCTAGTCATAGAAGGATAGAAGCCGACATTCACTCCATTGTGCAGCACCCGGGCGTCTAGCTGCCAACCTTCCAGTCACCAAGTCCAGCGTCTTAACCAATGAGCCTAGCTTAGCTTCTGCCATCTAAAGTTTTGCTGCTTTCCGTTCCCCGTTCCCCTGCTTTTAACCAAATAGTTTGATTTAACAACGCCGAGTCTTTACAATATTGGCAATATTGCCATGTTTGTAAGGGTGATTAATTGTGTCATATTGGTTTTAACTTGTGTACACCGCCCAGAGTCCATTGGATAGGGTGGTATATAAATCAATTAAATTAAACCGACCCTACAATCATAGACTTGAACAAAATGGGTATTTTTAAGGGATGTTGGTCCACCCTGTGATTACCCCAGAAATGCACAAATAGTTGGTCCGTATTTACACTGCTTGCCCCCTACCCTCAAAACATTGCCGAGCCCTATACTATCAACACATCCCACCCACTCATGTCTTACAAAATAGAAATGCTCATGAATAGCCTCCACTATAAATCAGATTTCTGGCATCTTCCCCTCGATACACAATGTGACATGCATAGAAAACACTTCTTGCCTATGATCTTTCTCTTAGGGTGTTGTTTTTGCCTGAATAGGGGCCTTCATTGCCGGCAGAGATGAATGACGGGGCTTCTTTGAGTGAGAGGGAACTGTCTTAATAAAATCACCCATGAAATGTCAGATGCTTTTAGAGATTGCATTGCATAAGGGCACCACCACACACACACACACACCATCCCGGCATTGCATAAGGGCACCCCCCCCCCACCATCCCATGCTAGCTTCTACATTTTGGGAACATCAGGAAGACCAGAAATAAGGAAAAACAGAGAGGGGTAGTGGTTCATGTCCATAACCCCAAACAAATCAATCAATCAATCAATCAATCAATCAATCAATCAATCAATCAATCAATCAATCAATCAATCAATCAATCAATCAATCTATCTATCTATCTATCTATCTATCTATCTATCTATCTATCTGAATTTATATTGCCTCCCCCTTGCCAAGGCGACTCCGGGCGGCTCACAAATACAAACATCACATAACAAATAGATCAGGAATGCCCAAACTGCCACCTGTGGGCCGGATACAGCCCCTCACTAAGCCATTCCATCAGGCCCGCAATGCCCTTGGCAAACCAGGAAGTAAATACAGTGACTTCTGCTCAAAGTGCAAAATGCGGCCATCTTACTTCCTGATTTAACGAACGAACGAACGAACGAACGAACGAACGAACGAACGAACGAACGAATGAACCAACCAACCAACCAACCAACCAACCAACCAACCAACCAACCAACCAACCAACCAACCAACGAACCAACCAACCAACGAACGAACCAACGAACCAACGAACGAACGAACCAACGAACGAACGAACCAACGAACGAACGAACGAACCAACGAACGAACGAACGAAATCACGCACGCACGCACGCACTTGACAAAAATAAAACTGAAATAGAACCCAAAGAATTGTGGTCACTTGAGTTCATTGACCTGAGTGTGAACAATCTGCTTTCTCAAATATGAAGTGTACAACGTTTGGCCTCAGGTTTATCTTGCCCAAGGGACATTTCTGGAGTTGGGGGACCAACAGGATTGAATTGCAGGTCATGGACATTTAGGGTATGACCAACCCAAGGAAGAGACTTTCAAAATGTCCATCCAAGATGTTGAGGTCACAAAATACCTTGGGCCAAACTCAGTCATAATTTTGATCCTACTAGACCCCTGTAAAGGCATAGGACTAGGACCTTTATAGATGAACATGTTGCGTTTCTATGTATGGGCGCTTAGCAATTTGTGTTGAATCACTTGCGTTTTTATTCTTTTGAGGCTTAAAAAGTTGCAGCCTGGTTCTCCAACATCCACCCATCCATCTTCCGTCCTTCGTCTAGAGGCTAAACTGCCCAAATGAAGGCACCTTTTGGTGAGTTCATTCTGCAGTTCCTTTTGCCTGACCTAGTGTGAGAATGATGTTGTTGTTGTTCGGTCGCACAGTCGATTCCGACCTTTTGCGACCCTATGGACCATTGTCCTCTCGGCGCCTCTGTCCTCCACCATCCCCCTCAGCCCTCCCAGTTCTGTGCCCATTGTGGCTGGCACAATAAGGTTGCCGTGACCAGAGTATGCCCGATTGTGGTTCCAAAAAAAATGCCACAATAAAAATCCTTCCTGAGTGTATTTATCACTGGACAGCATATCATATGCCAATTGGATTAGCGAATCGTGTCCTTGCTGTTGAAGTTTTGATGGCTGAGATAACTTTGTTTGTTTCAATGACATTTGTCCAAACCTTCTTCACACACACACACACAAGAAGAGACTCACAAACGGAGGGCACGGGTCCATGCCCTCCCAGTGTGAAATCCAAGCGAACTGGAGGGAATTGGAGTTTCCACTGGCTTGCCATGGGAAGTTATTCATTTCCTCCGCCGGGGGTTTGTAGGGCGCGAAACTCCCTTTAACAAGACCCTTAACAAGCCAGAAAGTTGGGTCATAACCATGGCTTGGTCTCTTCTTGTCCAACCAAGACCCCAGGGAGTGTGGAAAATTGACAGGCTACGGTAGGAGTGTTGAGTGAAAGGGGTAAGAGAGCCCACCACTACTCAACCCGCAATAATTTCAGACAATCGAAGGAAGACGATCTTGGCCAACGCATTGGGTTGAGATTGATGTTTTCCCAAAATAGCCGGAAGAAAGCAAGACAAGAGTCTCTGCCGTTTCCAGACTCTTTTTCTTCCGTGTCCGTCTCATCCCAAACACCTGATTACTACCAGGAATGTGTACCGGTGAAGAATCAATTATGGCCAAAACGACAGAGCCAAGAATGTGCCTTCGTTTTGGGCAGGCCAAAGTTTGATCTAGGCATGGAAGATGAAGAACCCAAACATTTGCAGTTGTCAACGAGGTGCTGACAAGCCAGAGCTGCAGTCGGGTCTCGAACTGCTGACCTGCTGACCTTCCAGTTGTCACGCCCCCACACATCTTAACCACGAAGCCACTGCGGTCAAAATCAAAGTTCACGTGGTGGTAGTTGTAGGCCAGTGATGGCGAATCTTGGCATGCCAGCTGTTCTTGAACTTCAATTCCCAGAAGCCCCTGATCAGCAGAAGTGCTGATTTGGGTTTCTGGGAATTGAAGTCCATGGACACCTGGAGTGCCCAAGGTTGGTCATCACTGTTGTAGGCTACCCATCTCTGGATCTTGTGGAAAACCGGGGAGAAGAGCATTGACACTGATTCTGGCGACGGAAGGGAGACCAGAGCTTTACCCTCTTCAACCCTTGTTGCCTTCATTGGAGGGTTTCTCGGAAACGTTACCAACGAAAGAATCAGCAGCAGCTGCCTAGCCTTTCTCAGCAGATAGTCATAAAGGACCAGTTCTTCCCATCACCCAGTCCCATTTTTAAAGGATTGCTGACCTCTGCCTCCAAAGAACTGGTGGACTCTGGATTAAGGGTTGGCCTTCAGCCCAACTCTCAATCCTTTTGATCCGCCTGGGACGATAACTCAACCGGATATGGGTGACTGGCAGAAACAGGTGTGGGTATTTTGAAGGGGTGTGTGTGTGAGTGATGTTTTGTGGAGCGTTTGCCCCATGGTGTAAAGCCAGGAGGAGGGGGAAACTCTCAACACTTCCTCCAAACCAACCCCTCCTTCCACTCTGGGACAGCTAGGAAAGATTCCTAAAATGGATTCGTAAACAAAGACGGATCCATGAACTAAGATGGATCGTATCTCCAAACAAGACAAGGCAACCCATTCGAGAAACAAAATCGCCACCCCTTTGAAGCTGTTGGGACAAAATGGCCACCCCCCATCATGCAGGCAGGGCAAAATGGCCGTCTGTCCCTTGAAGCTGACTGAGAGCGTGTGACTCAGCCCCCGGCTTGAAAGGTTTGGGAACCAATGCTGTAGGGCAACGCGGGGCCATAGCTGTCAAGTATGGCCAGGAAAACCCCTTATTTTACCCTCTTTCCCGCCGTCATACCTTATTAATTAGACTGCAATGCCCTATTGCAGCCATTGGAGGGCAGCACAGGATAAGCATAGCTGTCAAGTATCCCGTATTGGCCGGGAAAACCCCTTATTTTACCCTCTTTCCTGCCGTCATCCCTTATTAATTAGACTGCAATGCCCTATTGCCGCCATTGGAGGGCAGCACAGGATAAGCATAGCTGTCAAGTATCCCCTATTGGCCAGGAAAACCCCTTATTTTACCCTCTTTCCTGCCGTCATCCCTTATTAATTAGACTGCAATGCCCTATTGCCGCCATTGGAGGGCAGCACAGGATAAGCATAGCTGTCAAGTATCCCGTATTGGCCAGGAAAACCCCTTATTTTACCCTCTTTCCCGCCGTCATCCCTTATTAATTAGACTGCAATGCCCTATTGCCGCCATTGGAGGGCAGCACAGGATAAGCATAACTGTCAAGTATCCTTATTTGCTGGGAAATTTCCCTTATTTCCAAATCCAAAACTTGACAGGTATGCGCAGGGCTCCCCAACCTATCCTGGTTCGGTCCCAAACAGTGTGTGTACCCAAGATCCAAATTAACGTTGGAAATTGGTAGAGTCAACCCAACTGGAAGAATCAAAAATGCTACAGCTGTTTTACTTTCCCCACGGATGAACTATAATAGATGCTAAAGCTAGACAATCATCCCACCAGATCTCTTTTGATTGTTGATTCCTGCGTTGGACTGGATGGTCTCATAGGACCCCCTCCTTCCAACTCTGTTGGAAGGGGATAAATCTTCCAAATTTCAGACATTTAGGCTCAAAAGATTTGCACACAAGGTATCTTTTAAAAGTTTGCCTTTTCTGAAAAAAGAGAGTTGTAAATGACATGATTTGTGCTCCATTGCATTCTGTGGATCCAGAATCAATTTGTTAATTCGTTTTGCCTTGGGGCCAGTCTTGTCGATTCTTCTCTGATCTGGACTTCAGAGAAATGAAATCTTTATCGGGCGTATTCGATTCAGAATGTGTGATTTGCCCATTTCCTGCCACTGTTGGCAGAAGTCTTGGCCAGGTTGGTCCTCGCGCAATTCACGAGGATTTTCTTTTTTTAAGAAACATCTCTGTTCTTCTTTGATTTTTGTTTTAAAAGCAAATCCAAACTTTCCGCTGCCCCCCCTTTTTTTTAGGACATTTAGCAAAATGTTCTAGGCTTGAGAAAAAGACGGGCTCAGTGGAATAGTTCTGTGCAAAGTGATTTTCAGGCCCATCCAGGGATCAATGTCTGAGAAAGTAACCCCAATTCAGGGGCTACGGTGGCTCAAGTGGTTAAGATGCTGAACTCGACAACTGGAAGGTCGGAGTTCGATTCCCGGGTAGTGCACAATGGAGTGTGCGCCCGTCGTCTGTCCCAGCTCCTGCCAACTTAGCAGTTCAAAAAGCAAGAAATTGCAAGTAGATAAACAAGGACCACTTCGGTGGGAAAGGTGAACAGCATTCTGTGCACTCCGGTGTCTAGTCATGCGTGCCACATGTCCAAGGAAATGTCTACAAACACAGACAGCGCTGGCTCTTTGGGTATAAACGGAGATGAACACTGAACCCTAGAGTTGGATACAACTGGCTTTCGAGCAAGGGCGACTTTTACGTTTACCGTACCTAACCCCAATTCTGACATCTGAAAGTTTAAACTTGGGACATAAATCAGACCGGGAGGCGTTGATGCTCATTATCTTATTATTCACGTATCGATCCACATTTAGACTTTGCGGCTATCTTAATTTTCCTGCTTCTTGCTATTTTAATGTCCCCTTCTTTCCTTCGGTCACATCTGTCACGAAAACAGCAAACTTGGCCGTTCTCTGTCCAAAGCAGAAAGGAAATTGAGTTCAGGGTCTAACTCCAGAATTATACAACGCAGTTCTTTATCACCCTCTAGTGACCGATTCTCTCTTTCGCTCAACAAAAAGCCAACCCTTCCAGTTGGCTTTGGCAAAAAGTATCCGGACGAGAAACCTTGGGGTAGGGTTGCCATACGTCCCAGAAAACCGGGATTGTCCCGGATTCAAAGTCGGAAAAAATGTCCCAGCCAGTTCAATAAAAATCATGTTAAAGTCCCGGATTTTTAAAACTTGCTGATTGTGTATTATAACACACCATTAAAATAAATGCGCACTCTCGCCATCAAACGAACGATTTCCTGCCGCATTGGAGTTGGAGTGTACCTGGCGACAAATCTTAACGTCCTCGCCTCGCACCACCGCCCGACAAGTGTGGCCGGTGTGTTTCCTGGAGCTGTGGATGTTAAGAGTTGACCGCGACGCAACTTCTCAGACGTACAACAGATCATTTTACAGTAAGAATTAACTGTTGTAAATAAATTCATTTATGCATTGATATATTTAATGTGAAAGTGTTTTATAGCTGTCATTATATTATGTTTGTAGATAACCCACCCATTTTTTTGCCAAGTATACTTCTGTCCTGGTTTTGTGGGAGAGAATTATGGCAACCCTACCTTGGGTCAAGGTCAAGGTGGACAAGTTGGGTTTGAGACAACCTTCTGTGGTCTATGTCCCATTTCTTCAGATGCTCTCAGAGAGACGAGCTTCAACTCACCCGAGCTGACGCAAAACGTGTCCTAAGACTCACCCCTATGCTAATAACTTAATAGTCTCTACACTACATACCTGATTTTAACCAGAAGGCTGAGAAAGCAAAGTCTCTGTGAACATCTGCTTCCTTAAGCAGGCTAGAGTACCCATCGGTCTGTTGAGTCACTTAACAAATGGTGAACAAACGAATACTTGGGTGAGTTGCGTTGATTCAATGGAACTATTAAGAGCGGCTTTAGGTCCATGACTCTTGGCCCCACCCTCCCTTCCTTCCAATGTTCTAGCATGCTTAGCAGCCATGTTGGCTCGGTATGCTAGGTTTTGTAGTCTTAAAGACTTTACTTTTTTTCACAGTCCCAACTTGATGGGAAATAATGAAAACCTAGCTAGCAGGGCAGGTGTGGGGAGGTGGAGAGGGAGCAACCCCTCCCCCCACTGGCTCATTTAGAGGAGGATCACTAATGCTTTTAATAGTTTTTAACTAGATTTTAATTGGTGTGGGTGGGAGGTAGTTTTTCAGTGTTTTTAAAGTAATTTTAAGGGTTTCTAAAGTTTAAACGTTGGGGATTTTATGTACGTCACCCAGAGTCGCATGTCGATTAGGGCAGCTATACAAATTGAATGAATGAATGAATGAATGAATGAATGAATGAATGAATAAATAAATAAAGGGATTGAGATGAATTTCATCTACTCTGAGCTTGTCTATCTATCTATCTATCTATCTATCTATCTATCTATCTATCTATCTATCTATCTATCTATCTATCTATCTATCTATCTATCTATCTATCTATCTATCTATCTATCTATATGTGTCTGATTAAAAACCCATCTATCTATCTACCTGATCTATCTATCCATCTATGATTAAAAACCCAACTTCTAAACCATTCTATCTATCTATCTATCTATCTATCTATCTATCTATCTATCTATCTATCTATCTATCTATCTATCTATCTATGATTAAAACAATTCTATCTACCTAACATATCTATCTACCTAATCTATCTATCTACCTAATCTACCTAACCTACCTACCTACCTACCTACCTACCTACCTACCTACCTACCTACCTATCTATCTATCTATCTATCTATCTATCTATCTATCTATCTATCTATCTATCTATCTATCTATCTATCTATCTATCTATCTATCTATCTATCTATCTATGATTAAAAACCCATCTATCTATCTATCTATCTATCTATCTATCTATCTATCTATCTATCTATCTATGATTAAAAACACTACTTTCTTTCTATCTATCTATGATTAAAAACCCATCTATCTATATCTACTCTATCTATCTATCTATCTATGATTAAAAACCCATCTATCTATCTATCTATCTATCTATCTATCTATCTATCTATCTATCTATCTATCTATCTGAGGTAAAAAAACATCTCTCCCTCTCTCTATCCCAGAGAAACGGGCCATTCATGGGATCTGACCCACCCCATTGCAAAGTCACATTTTGTGTTTATGTGTATATGTGTGCGTGTTTGACAAAGATACAAAAGCTCTCTGTGAAATGATGTCGCAAGTTGGCCTGTTTCTCAGCTTGCCTGGCTTGACCTGCAAAAGTCTGACACAAGCAAGAGCTCTCCATTCTGTTCCCCCACACCCTGGCTGCTACCCACATCTCTTTAAATTCGGCTTCAGCTCATGGTCACAAGATGATAATTGAATTATACCCTCCCATCCCACATGATCCAAAGCTGGATCATGAAGTGGGTCCAAACACATGAACTCCTCCCTTCCTAGCCCAGCTTTTCACAATGAGAGATCTTTGCCAGACCCGCAACAGGACATGTGCTTTGGGATTGTCCTGTTGTCCGATCCTGTTGTTGTCTTCAAACAACCCCATGGTCAGCAAAGTTCTGGATCATGAGCCTCCTTCTAACACCGTGGAGACCAAAGTGGAGTGGAAGAGGGGAACACAGTGATTATTATTATTATTTTTGGGGGGTCAATGGGCACAAGGGACACTGTTTTTTTAAAAACCATAAGTGTGTGGATTTCCTCTGATAAGTCCAAGATAAACACAACCCTCTTCCTGATTTCCATTCTCACAACAGCAAGGGAGAAGAAGCCAACTGGCCATCATGCCCAATGGGACTTCTCAACCACAGTGGGGCTTGGACCTGGTCTCCACTAAGTCAAGCACAAGGATGCTGAACTTGAAGGAAGGAAGGAAGGAAGGAAATAACATAGCAGTTCGAAAGCAAGAAATTGCAAGTAGATAAATAGGGACCACTTCGGTGGGAAGGTAACAGCGTTCCGTGGAATCCGGTGTTAGTCATGCTTGCCACATGACCACAGAAAAGTCTGCAGAAGCAGACAGCGCTGCCTCTTCGGCTTTGAAACAGAGATGAGCACTGAACCCTAGAGTCGGATATGACTGGCTTTCGAGCAAGGGAAACTTTTACCTTTACCTTTACCAATGCAATTCAAAAGCTTCCACAGGTTCACCTACTGGTGTGCTGGTCTGCCGATGACTGCTAGAAACATGCACCAATGAGAACTTGAGTCTGGCCAAAGCCAAGAAAGTGGCTTCATTTTGGCAGTCCAGGGCTTGATCTGGACTCGAAAGAAGAAGAAACAGAAACATGCACCGATGAGGAGTTGGGTTTGGCTAAAGTCAAGAAAGTGGCTTCATTTTGGCAGTCCAGGGCTTGATCTGGACATGAAAGAAGAACCAGAAACGTGCACCGATGAGGACTTGAGTTTGGCCAATGCCAAAGCCAAGAAAGTGGCTTCATTTTGGCAGTCCAGGGCTTGATCTGGACATGAAAGAAGAACCAGAAACGTGCACCGATGAGGACTTGAGTTTGGCCAATGCCAAAGCCAAGAAAGTGGCTTCATTGTGGCAGTCCAGGGCTTGATCTGGACTCGAAAGAAGAAGAAACAGAAACATGCACCGATGAGGAGTTGGGTTTGGCCAAAGTCAAGAAAGTGGCTTCATTTTGGCAGTGTAGGGCTTGATCTGGACATGAAAGAAGAACCAGAAACGTGCACCGATGAGGACTTGAGTTTGGCCAATGCCAAAGCCAAGAAAGTGGCTTCATTTTGACAGTCCAGGGTTTGATCTGGATACGAAAGAAGAAGAAACAGAAACATGCACCGATGAGGAGTTGGGTTTGGCCAAAGTCAAGAAAGTAGCTTCAATTTGGCAGTGCAGGGCTTGATCTGGACATGAAAGAAGAACCAGAAACGTGCACCGATGAGGACTTGAGTTTGGCCAATGCCAAAGCCAAGAAAGTGGCTTCATTTTGACAGTCCAGGGTTTGATCTGGATACGAAAGAAGAAGAAACAGACACATGCACCGATGAGGAGTTGGGTTTGGCCAAAGTCAAGAAAGTGGCTTCATTTTGGCAGTCCAGGGCTTGATCTGGACATGAAAGAAGAACCAGAAACATGCACCGATGAGGACTTGAGTTTGGCCAAAGCCAAGAAAGTGGTTCCATTTTGTCAGTCCAGGGTTTGATGGGGACATGAAAGAAGAAGCACCAGCTTCAACAGGCAACAGAAATCTGTGATTGGACTCTCAAATTAATCCAAACCAATAAGTTGAGAACATGTTTCAACTCTTGGGATGAGGTTTTTGGGAGGTGATATAGGAAAATGAAGGGATTCTTCCCCCAAATGTTCACGGGTAAGTTTTTCTTAGCATTATTGCAAGAGGTAAAGGGGCTGCCGAGGCTCAGTGGTGAAGAAGCTCGCCTTATAAGCTGGAAGGCTGGCAAGTTGGCAGTTCAAGACCCGGGTACTGCATGATGGATTGAGTACCCTTCTCTGTCCCAGCTCTTGGGGACATGAAAAGAGCCTGATTTGGACGTCCAGTGAGCGGAGTTTCTCCCGCAAAAATCCTTTCAACCCAGAATAATTTCTGACATGAAATTATTATTATTGCAAAAGGTCAGACAGAAGAAGAGGTCAGACAGCTTCTCTTTTCACACCAGGACAAACCCACAGATTTGTAAGCCATTAATGCCAGCCAACTAAAATATATTGAGTTAACCACGTATTAAATGGCTGTTTTGATTTCTGTAATAAGAATGAAATGCATGCTGCTTTAGTAAGATTTGCTGATTTCTCACCATGCTGATGTCTGTGATTTTAGAAATATAACACACAACAACAAGTTTCAAGGCTGACTGGTCCTGTTTGCACAGATTTGGCCTTCCCTGTTCCAAAAACAGAAACGGAATGATTGCAATAAGTATCAAATTAAAATTATAAACAGTTCTGTACGATGGCCACGAGGCCAACGGGCTTGGAAAGTGTGACAACATTTCTCAGGCTAGTTGAGCAAAACTGGAAGTTGTAAACAGAGAAAAGCAACCAAAATGGTACAGCCAAATGTTACGACGACTAGATGAGGAAGTTGAGTAGGGTCACACGGAGAACAGAAGCCAATTGTTGTATATATCTAAATAGACAATATCTAAAAGCCTGTTGGGTCTTGTCAATATCTAAAAGGCTATTGGGTAGAAGAAGTAGCCGGTCTGTTTTCCCTTTGTTCCAAAAAGTTGAGTCTGACCCAATAGGTTCAAATGCAAAGGAAGGAGATTTTGATGCAATGTTGGGCAAACATGTTCGACAGTCAAAGCCGCTCGACGGAGGAACAAACTAACTTAGGAGGTCTCTTTGGTTGGACGTTTTTCAAGAGAGAGGCCGGGGGCGGCCACCTGGCTGGCATGGCTACATTTTCCACATTCGCATGAGCGTGGAGTTCTGTCCTATCGCATGATCTGCAATTCTAGCAGTTCAGAAGCCAGAATTTGCAAGTAGATAAACAGGTACTGCTTCGGTGGGAAAGGTAATGGCGTTCTGGTATCTAGTCATGCCAACCGCATGACCATAGAAACACCTGCAAAGGCAGACAGCTCTGGTTCTTTGGCTGTAAACAGAGATGAGCACCATTTCGTAGGTTTGGACACAACCGGCTTTCGAGCAAAAGATACCTCGAGCATGACCTTCTCTTGGTTGGGTAATCAAGAGCCATTACGTTTACACATAACCTGCTGCTAGTGGAGATGGCTCTAATTTATGTAGTTCAACGAAGCTACTTGTCTTTTGGAGCCGCTGTTGTAAAGAGCATCCAAGCTTCAACCTTACTCCACTTCAACTCAATCCCAAGGGATCCTATTTAGCCTACACCAATGTTTCTCAACCTTTGGTTTTTGGACTTCAATTCCCCAAAGCACTGATCAGCCAGTGGACTGACTTAGGCTTAAAGGAATTGAAGGCCACAGGTGGGGCGTGGACCCCGCGTTGGGAACCACTGCAGTTTAACCTCAACTCTACACCCTCCCCTCCCTCCAACGTCTCTATATACCCGGAATACTAAATGATATCTGCTTCCGATGAAGCGGGTTAGAGTCTCAAGACATTTTGTTGATTTTGATACGACGGAGTAAGACGGCCATCTACACTTGACACTCCAACTCAACACAAAGTCCTACAGCACCAACTTTAACTTCATTATAGTTGCTTTTGGGGGGCTACCGGTTTTGTTGATTTTGCTACAACGGAATAAGGCGGCCATCTACGCTGGACACGCCAACTCAACACAAAGTCATACAATACCAACTTTAACTTCATTATAGTTGCTTTTGGAGTGCTACGATTTTGTTGATTTTGATACAACGGAGTAAGACGGCCATCTACACTGGACACGCCAACTCAACACAAAGTCATACAATACCAACTTTAACTTCATTATAGTTGCTTTTGGGGGGCTACCGGTTTTGTTGATTTTGATATAACAGAGTAAGACGGCCATTTACAATGGACACTCCAACTCAACACAAAGTCCTACAACACCAACTTTAACTTCATTATAGTTGCTTTTGGGGTGCTACGATTTTGGTAATTTTGATACAACGGAATAAGGCGGCCATCTATGCTGGACACTCCATTGTCGTCGTCGTCCTGCTACTCGTATCCGAGAATGCATTATTTCCTGGAAGTCATTTTCTCTGCTGATGGATGTGTCTCTGGTGACTCCATAAACCGATCCTGGCATGGAGCTAAGTTCCCCATAAAGGATTTGGCGAGGAAGCCTGGAACCATCCATATGGCGGACATGCCCTATCCATCTAAGATGGTGGCCTATGATGGACGCTTCAATGCTCTTCACATTGCCTTCTCGAGGATTGTGATACTGGTGACATAATCATCCCACTTGATGTTCAGGATGGATCTTAGCTTCTGTTGGTGATAGCACTCAAGCTTTTTGATGCACAGCCATACAATAGTGTTGAGATAACAACAGTTAGTTGTTGAGATAACAACACTTGAGCAGTGGTTTAAGTGGCCAAGACACAGACTGGAAGATGGGAAGTCAGCAGTTCGATTCCTGAGAACCGCAGGACGGAATGAGTGCCCGTCTCTGCCCCAGCTCCTGCCAACCTAGCAGTTTAAAAGCGAGAAATTGCAAGTAGATAAATATACCATGAGCTCAGTTTGGATTGTTGAATCTTTGTTCATGAAGTCCTGGTGTGATAGACGACCAAAGACAGAAAGGGCAGCACCCAACTCAACACAAAGTCCAACAAAACCAACCTTAACTTCATCGTAGTTCCTTTTGGGGAGCTACAAAGCTCGGATCTTGACCTGGGGTCTTTCCATCCCCCCCCCTTTCCCCAACCACAAACTTTCCAAATCCCAGTTTCTCATCCTGTGTTCTCAAAAGTCCACCAAGCCCCCAACAAGGACCCGGAGGCTTATTTTCCATACTTTGCAGAACAAGATGATCTTTGAAGGGGTGGGGGAAGTCCATGATCAAGGAAGGAGGACAACCAGGAGAAGCTAGAAAGGGCTATAGAAACTGGTTTGGACTAGCTTGATGCAATTTTTTTTAAAAAAAAGAACACAAGTGGATTCTTTCCTCTCTCCTACACCCACAAAAGAACATGCTCTTCCTTTAATGACACCAGGGGAAGGCTTGGTGGGTAATTACCGTAGAACAAATGCCCATTATGTATTCCATTTGCTTTGGCCGCTTGAGTGGCATATATATATATCTATATCTATACATCTATATATCTATATATACTGGTCAAATCCCAGTCCAAAATAATAATATTTTTTAAAAAAGAGGTTGACTGATAACCGCACAGACGGGGACGTTCTCCCCTTCCCACAAATCTCCTCTCACCACAGTCTAAGAAGAGCAAACAATCCTGCATTGATGCTTAAAAAGGGGTGCAGTAGGTTTATTTTGGGTCCGGCCTTCCTTATGCAAGCAACCCCAATGGAGGTGGTGGAGGAGGGGAAGCCACAGAGAGCCCTCAGCTGACTGATAAATGGAAAGTTGCCTGTTTTATAAGCATGATTGATCATGGCTGGAATGCGATCTGACATTCATGGTGGGTGTGATTCGGATGAGGCTAAGGGTTCCTTGCCCTGCCATGTCTTCCTTTCATAAGGACAGTCCTCCTCCCTCAACCCCCTTTAGTGATTTTGATCTTCAGGTCAGTTCTTGAAAGCAAGGACATCTCCCCCATCGGGACACCCCTCACCCCAAGATTGTCACAGAACAGGCCATCAAAAAGAGGGCAAAATTCACAAATAGGCTGTTTCTCCCATGGGCTCATAGCGGGTCTCCAAGGTGTGAAATCCGGCTCATTCACAGACCCACCGATGAGGACTTGAGTTTGGCCAACGACCAAGCCAAGAAAGTGGCTTCATTTTGGCAGTCCAGGGTTTGATCAGGACACAAAAGATGAAGTGGAAGGAGGAGGTGGAAGGAGAAGAAGATGGAGAAGAAGAAGATGGTGAAGAAGAAGATGGAGGAGGAGAAGAAGATGGAGAAGAAGAAGATGAAGAAGAAGAAAATGGAGGAGAAGAAGATGGAGGAGAAGAAGAAGAAGCTGGGAAAGACCAGCAACCAACCATTCCCTCCTGACAAATTTCCCTGCTCAGAGGAAAGCTCCCAAGTCTAGCACTCTTGCTGCTACAAGACAATGGCGCTTGGGAAAGTAGAAGACAGCAGGCAAAGAGGAAGGCCAAACCTGCACGGGGTTGACTCCATCAAGGATGCCTCAGCCTACCGTTGGCAAGAGTTGAGTGGAACTGTGGAAGACAAGGCCTCTTGAAGACTCCCGCTTCATGGGGCCGATGGAAGTTGATGGTGACCTGATTGCACATAATGGCTGTAATTTCGGCACCAGTTAGACACTATGCACCCTGTGTGTGAGAGAGCATGTACACTTATACATACATATGGGTACCCCCCTAGCTCTTCCTTTGGCGGGGGGTGGGAGGTTGTGTGTGTGTGTATGTATGTGTGTGTTGATGTTCCTAGGTGCACCCAAGGGGTCTTTGTGTGTGGTTCTTCTAGTCTGGTTTGAGCAAGTTAAGAGCAAAGGTTGCATCAAAGAGCAACTCAACAGATAATGGCCAACCCTCCCTCCTTTCCCTCCCTCCCGCTTTTTCTCTGCCCTTATGGCGAAACATGTGACCGAGCCTTCTTTGAAGAGACAGACTTATTATTGCGTGTTTTAGTCATGGCAGAAGCTTCCAATGTTGAAGGGACACATGATAGAAGGCTGTTTGGAGAAGCCATCAAAGCCGTTTCTCCAACAGGATCCTCTTGTTTGAAGAGAGAGAAACCCTTTTGTTAAGTGTCTTGTCAAGTTAACAAGAAGGGAAGTTGTGCCTTGACATTTCAGTTTAATGTTTTTTTCCAGAAACCACAAAGATAAATAAGCACGGAAACATGAAAAGGGCCCTTGAGCCGTTAGATAACACAAGGGGACCAAAGGAAGCCGATAAGCAGAAAGCTGTTCTCAAAAACTCACCCCTTGGGGTTTTCAGTGACTGACACGCTTGAGATACATTTATATACACACACACACACAAACACACACACAAATACATGCACACACGCATGCACGCACACATACTCAAAGTCAGGATAGAGGGAGAAATTGTTTCAGGTGAGTTTGGGCAATTTTCTTCCCCAGTTCCTCAACAGTAGACTCAACGAGAGTCTAGTCTAGTCGCTATGCAAAATAAAACTAAGACCTGGGAATAAGGTGGGAGGATTTCAAAACAGCCAGAAGGTCAGAATCTGACACTAGAGCCCATGTTGAACGAACGAACGAACGAACGAACGAACGAACGAACGAACGAACGAACGAACGAACGAACGAACGAACGAACGAACGAACGAACGAACGAACGAACGAACGAACGAACGAACGAACGAACGAACGAACGAACGAACGAACGAACGAACGAACGAACGAACCAACCAACCAACCAACCAACCAACCAACCAACCAACCAACCAACCAACCAACCAACCAACCAACCAACCAACCAACCAACCAACCAACCAACCAACCAACCAACCAACCA